>OZ020514.1:18238933-18704933 GCA_963971425.1 Bryoerythrophyllum caledonicum
CTGGGAAGTGGGCCCATCGTGCCACGATTCCCAAACTTATAACAAGGCGCGCATGTCCCTCATAGGCCGCGCGCGTACGAGATGGGACGGTCTCGCGCATACCAATCATGGTCTCGGTAGGAGGAACAGAATGGCCGGGTGCGTGCAAATGGGGCCGGGCGCGTGCGCTGTGAGGCCGAGTGCGCGCGAATAGGGGCCGAGCGCGTACCTTTTGAGGCCGGGCGCGTACGCTTTGGGGCTAGGCGCGCACGCTTTGGGGCCGGGCGCGCGCAAATGGGGGCCTGGCGCGCACGAATAGTGACAGTGCGTGCGCTCTGAGGCCGGGCGCGCGCAAACAGGGACCATGGAAAGTTCCTATCTTGCAAATTGAATTATCTTATATGTTTCAAACTAATTTCAATGTTTCAAAGGAGATGCAAGAATTCGGTCAATGCTTTAAAGATGTCCTTATATTTATATTGCACATGGAAATTCGCAACATACAAAATGGTTACAAATGCTACGCTTTCATCTTGCATTCTATTTGCATGTTCTCCACTTCATCACGCATCGGCTCCACTTGGTTCACCCCTTCCTGAGGCCCCATCATCCAGCAATTTACGAGCCGCTCGCGTCCTCCGGTGAGGCCCATCCGCGTTTACCAGAGCACGTAACATTTCGGAGTTCCTAAGTGCTTTGAGAGTCTTCATAGTCGCCGGAAAATGTTTCTCAAGAAGGAAATCAATAGCTTCCTCCTTCCAAGTTTCCTTCCATTGCGATTCTTCTCATTGCAACGCAATGCGAAGGTCAAGATCAGTGGCCTCTCCCAATTCTGACACCACACGTCCTTGGTGATTCCACAGTTTCCCATCTGGACGTCGCCTGAATTGAAATACCTTCCGCCTAACATCCCAATATCCGCCCATGACTTGGTAGAAGAAGTTCCATTTACCAACATGGTCCGCGGTGGTTCTCGATATGAGCTTGTTGGCGACTCGTACAATTTCTTGGTGGTCATTTTCCCAACCAAATTGCGTGCTTACACTGGACCTATGTAGTTGGTGGCACTGCGCACGCCAAGTCCTCACCAAATCTTCTCCCCACTTTTCAGCATAGGCATCCCCAGGGGCATTCTCCGGGTTCAGCTCCCAACTAGGTGGCATGTAGGCGGTGAGGCCAAACACTTCATACAAGCGCTTATGAAATGGAGCTCTACACTTTGCACAAAATCTACGTGTCAAGATACCACCTAGCAGACACATCGGATGGTATAAACACCGACACGTGCCAAGAGCATATGCACCTTCTAGCCCGAAAGGATTTAAACAAATCGGGCAAGCATCTTCATTTTGCGTGAAGCTTGCTGGTGTTGGCCATAATTTGCATGGTGCCACGTTTCCGATTGGTTGAAGGGCATTAGAAGACATAGCCTCTGCGTGGTCCCACTCCAACTTTGCCCAGTCAATATTTTTACCATCTGGCAACAGAGGCAATTCAGTTGGAAACATCTCGTCGATGTGAGCCCAAAGTCACGGCGCGTATTATTCGTCAGATATTCGTTGTCAATCTTCTTGAATTCTATTGCCATTTGCCTCGCACGATCAACATTCAAGATGCATGCCACTTTCCATTGATAGTACTGCTCGCCCACTGATCTAATCTTTTTTTAAAGGATGTCGTTTGCACTGCGAAGCTGAACAAGTTCCGTGCTTGGATTAGCTGGGGAAAATGACAGAGAATCCTCGGTGCCGATGGAATCTACAAATGGTTGCAGTGCTACAGTTGGCGGCGGTAGAAAAACCAACGGACGACTAGCGAAGCGGTGACGCGGTGGTCTTGTTGAGGTCTCTAGCAAGCAGCTAGTAATATTGCCAATAACATTGGCGATCATTGTCTCGTCCATACCTCAAGCAACTTCGCCAATATCAGCCGGGCTGGCAACACGTTCTCGATGCAACTCTTCTATTTCGGCTGCTTGTTTGGTGATAATATCACCCTTTCCACTGGATTGCAGCTTGAGGTTTTCAATCTCTTCTTGGAGACGTTGAATCATCTCATCCTTCAAGCTGATAGTGTCCAATAACTCCTGGTGAGCATTGACGGTCGTACTTCCGGACCCTGATGCTACATGCCTAGTGTTGGAAGTGGTGACTATGACATCCATCATTGGCATTTCATCCATAACATGGATGGGTTCTTCATCTCCAACACCCTCAAGCCTCACGGCGGGTTCATCATCGCCAACAAGATTTACGATTGGTAAATCTACTTGGCCACCTCCTTGAACTAGTAGACGTCCTGCTTGATGGAGCTTCACTAGATGGCACTTTTTTCGTGACACACGCGCCACTAGAGAAGTCGATGAACGCCGACCTACACGTCCATCTAAGTCCAAATCCGGTGATGAATCTGACTCTACTGGAGCTAATTTCTCTGGGCCATCTGTTTTCTGTGGCACTAGTGCCGCAAAATGAAACATAGGATGCTGCTCCCTAGGCACATCGGCATTTTTGTCCCCTCAATCCACACCCTCGGCATTTTTGGAGTTTTACGCACAGTCCTAAAATCCACTCGCTTATTGAGAACAACCTCCGCATATACCATGCGAGCAAGATAGAGGGGACAATCATTGCGGGGCATGAATTCGAGCTCGTATAAGTATTGGTGAACTTGGAGGGCACGAGCTCGAAACGCCTCATTGATGCAATACTTCAAATTCGCCTTGTTTGAGCAACGATTTATTAAATGGCGATGTGGAGGAAACATCTTCGACAAATGACACCACTCGATGTAATCCTCGCAAGTGACAGACGACCACGGCGATGGCTCATCTTGCCAACCCACGAATGCAATCTTTGCTGGATTGTTGAACACGTGCATCCGCTTCTTCTGGAGCTTCCCGTGCCTCGCCCTATCTGTATCTTTCTCCCTCTTCCTCTGCACGGTGGACATTGGTGGCTGTTGTTCGGCATTCGGCTCACTCTCACTCTCTATAGCCGAACACTGTAAAAAAATCTACCAAAATGTTCGTTAACAACGCTAAGCTCTATCTCTAAAAAAAAACTAACAAAAATTACCACCTTGGATTTCAAAATAATCCAAGGTAGCGATGTTCATTAATTAGAACGGTGATCGATGCGGTGAGGCAATACGTCGTATGGATGTCTGCAAATCTGGAGCCCCAATCGAAGATCACGCAATCAGCCACCTTAAAAAGATAGTTGAAGGCCACGATTTCCAATTGGAGTTTGTGAGATGGACTGGGAGCGCGCGACCATTTATACTAGTGGGTTGGGCGCACACACCGCATGGGGAACGCGCGCATGCCGTATGGGGACCGGGCGCGTACGCTAGGGTCTCTTGCGTACGTTTCGGGGTCTCGGGCGTAGGGTTTAGGGCCTCGCGCGTAGGATCCACGGTCGGGCGCGTGGACATTGGGGTCGGGCGTGCGCGGGAACAGGCCGGTCGCGAACAGGAATGGACTGGGCGCTTGCGGGAACGAGCTCTATCAATGCGGGAACAGGCTCTATTCATGGGGGAACAGGCTCTATTCGGTTATGGGCCGGGCGCGTACGCTGGAGGGCCGGGCGCGTTCTCTGGAGGGCCGGGCGCGTGGCGTCTTGGTCAGGCGCATGCAGACGCGCATGTAAGGCCAGGGTTTTCCATTTCACTATAAATGGAACAGATTCTAATATCAATCACATAGGCTCCTCTCAAGTGGCTCCTTGTCCTAGTACTATTCGTACTTTGCTAGGAACTAAGAGTGGGGCCACCACACATTGGGCCCGGGGGAGGTTTTGATTTTTTTTATAAAATTATAGTTTGTGTAGGGTTGTGATTATTGCAATGGCCACTGATCAAAATCCTGGAAAGCGGCCCGCGTATGTTGATTTAGATGCTCCAGATGCATCGGAGCTTCCACCTACTAGCGTTGCGGAGTCAAGCCGCAATCCTTCCGATGCACCGAAGGCACCGTCGAAGAGGGCGAAGCAAAAAATGTCTGCGCACAAGAAGGATGCCGATTATCCACCAAAGGAGTACACCGCATTTCTTCGAGGTGTGGCAATTCAATACTACCGTTGATGGTATGAAACTGACGTGGTGCGATTCCGTCAAGTTTATTTGGAGAAGGGAGAGCCAGGAATCATGTGCTTACAAGCCGACCTCCAATCGAAATTCGAGCGCGCTCTGGAGAGTTCTGAATTGTTCAAGGATGCATATGGCATGTATCACTATGCCTCATTCATGGAGAGAGTAATCACTCAATGTACGAGTAATGCATCGCATGTATTTGATTGTGAGGTGAAAAAACCTCGCGGGGGCCAGCATCAGCCATGAGACTTGGAACTCCGCAAGTTCCTCGAAGGTGTGAAGACCACCATCGACAGGTTTTCAAGCTCTCGTACGAGAGGTATGCCTTGGAATGAACAAGCGATGAAGTCAGCCATGGAGGCGCATATGTTGCACAGCGTGCAATTTCTTCCAGAAAATGTCGGAGTTTATGGACTTTCCGGATATGACGCCGTTGGTGGATACGGAAAGGTTTGGAAGGTCCGCATCGTGGGTGTGCAAGCCATTTCGGCATACATGGAGTTTGCCGGGAAAATGCCAACGGCATCTCATCCGAAGGAGAAATTTAGACAACGGTCTCACGAGGCCATGATATGTCATGTTGCACACCCAGGAGTTATAAAGTTTTGGGCGGTGAATACAAAGAATATGGGAGCGTACACATTGTGGTAGAATGGTGGTAGCTGGGCCCATTTTAAAACCGTCGATTCAAAGGCAAATCCGGCGGCTTCGAGCAACTCAATCCTTTCAGCTCCATATATTTCGGCGGAGGATACAACACAAATCTTAGCCTTCCGGAAGAATAGAGCAAGACTTGCCTGGGCTTTGATGTGCACCATGGCCCAAGTCCACAAGGCAAATGTCATTCATAATGACATCGCTCCCACAAACGTGCTTCTCCACTTTCCTCCAGAGAAACCAGGATCCGTCTTCATAGGCGTTTGTGATTGGGGAATTGCGAGCCGAGTATCACACGAAGAGCCATCAAAATATGGATTTCGGACAGACACGGAGCTGGACAATCAACGCCGTAGACGACATTGGGTAGCTCCAGAGTTGTTTTACAAATTCGGCCCACAAGATTCGGAAACGGCATTGGATGTGATGCAGCGGCGTCACCAATACACCCAGCTCGCCGATTCGTACTCCGTTGGGTGGATGGCTAGAGCGATTTGGGAGAAAGAATCTGACTCAACATTCTTAAAATCAACCGTCAACTACGCAGCTTTTCAAGTGAAGATCGAGAAATTACTGGAGCGAGATCCCCTCAAACGTCCAACACTCTGCAAAGTGATTGACGAGCTAATGGCTAAACCATTCAACTTTGAAGTTCCGGACGCTTGCTTCCGCTATGAGATATAGATATTTTGACTTAGCGTATTGATAGTGAAGGTTTTAATTATTGATCATTTTGCAATACGTACTAGCGTTGTGATGTAACAGTGCTTTTTGCCCATCTCGTGATAATAAAAGATTAATATTTTTCATACACATTGCAATATGAAGCTCATGCATGTTAAGAAGTGAGAGAGCGCGCGCGACCCCTAAATTCAATACCCGTACGCGCGCGACCTTGGCCGAACGCGCGAGCCCTTCCAAGTATGCGCTCGGCCCTTCACCGCGCGCGCTCGGACACTTGCGGTACGCGCGCGGTCTTCCCTGCACGCGCCTAGCCCCTCACAGTACGCGCCCGGTCCACCCCTGTACGCGCCCGGCCCAACACGGTACGTGCCCGGTCCTCCCCTGTATGCGCCCGGCCCCTTCAGTGCGTGCCCGATCCATTTCCGCACGCGCCTAGCCCCTTCAGTATGCGCCCGACCCATCTCCGTACGCGCCCGACCCCTTCATGCGCCCGCTTCTTTGTCTGCACGCGCGCGATCCTATTGACGACGTGTCAGCCACGTAGTCGCCCTCGTTGCAGTGGATAAATTGATTTACCTCGAGTCATGGTCAAACTAGGATTGACCCTTATCGGACGGACAATAGCCTCTACCGGACGGACACTACCAGACAGATGGACGGCCGAACAACCCTGAGAGATGCCCGATTTCAAGGGCTTTTTAGAGGGATATTTGTGCATTGGCAAAGAGACCCTTACGGGCCACACGAAGGGCCAACAATTCAAGTTCTACAAGGGCTCAGATGGATTGCCAAAGATGCAGTACAAAATTCTTTGTACAGATAGGAATTGGTTGTCCGAGGAGGATGGAGGAATCCAGCTGTGGACAGTGACGGTAGATGGTATGCCAATTTTGCCTCGTGGTCAGCCGCTTCCTCTCATTCCGCGACGTCATGAGAATTATGATGAGGTTTTGTAGGGTATCTCTGGGTTTCTAAGTCTTTGGGAATCTATGGCTAACGAGGATCTCTCGGGTGAATATAAGAGGAAGAACGAGCATATTATGTATTATTGGAGAGGTGTTAAGGCTGCCCTCGAGGGGCCTTTGGAAGAATCATCTCTTCTACGAGAGGGATTCTGGCCTCTATCTAGATATGCTCCATCTTTGGTGGATGAATATGAGATTGATGGGTCGTTGAGGGAGGAGTATGCAGAGGACCCTCCATTCATTGGACAACGACATCATTGTCCTCCTCCATCGTTTCGGGTTGGTAGAGATGTGTACGAGGGCTATATACTTGCGGTGCGTTCTACTGATGGGGATTTGCGCCCATTTTGGATTGCCTTGGCGTTGACTAATCCACATCCGGATCGAGAACATTCTCATGAGATTAAAGTGCAATACTTCAAACCTGCATCCCAACGTCATATGGACTTGGAAACGTACCAAGGGTGGGATTCTAATCATGGGAATAATTGGGTTGAAGAAACTGAATCTGAACCAATCTGGGTGTATATATATTGTATTTTAACGGCTTGGAAGCCTAGATTGCGTGGAAACACAAGCTCCTCTAGGTTAAGAATTCCAAAATCACAAGTGGACATAATCAAGGTATCTTTAGTTGAATTATAGATTTCAACGGAATTTGTGGTTTTTGGAGATTGGAGTTATTTTACCTATATAAAATAGGTGGGGGTGCATGTACTTATTTGATTTCTTGTTCTTTCGTACTGGATATTCTTTTAAATATGTATAGAACTTGTATGTACAGGATGGAATTGTAGACTTTGATTGTGCGCATAGCATATTAAATGTAGATAGAATTTGATTAGTTTTTGTAGTTCCATGTAGTGATGTAATGTGTTGCTTTTAATATTATACAATGGAGCCGGGAGTTTTGTTACAGTATTGATGTATATATGGCGGTCCACATTGTGAGTGTCATTAATTGTATATTTATCTTTGATGCATTGATACTTTCTATTGATAGCAATTATTGAATGGATTGCTACAACACATGCTAACTTCAATGCTAGGTATTTCAACAACCTTGTTGTTTGGAAATAGTATAACCTCTTGAAATTGGTAATTATTTCTCTTCCAACTGAAAATGTATGGATTTAGGTGGAATTTAAATGAGTGTATATGTGTACCCCAAATCAATTTTGTTCCCCTTAGAGGGATTATCAAATTTTCTGCTGCTTATATTTATATGGAGTAATTTTATCCTTGCAATGGTTTTTTATCGGATGTTCTAGTTTTTCTTAGGTAATATGCTCCATTTCTTGGTACATTTTAAGCTATTCACTATATTCGTTACACACCCAATTAAATATGATATTCAATTTCATACAAAATGAATTCAACAATCCATGATTTGGCGTGATTAATTAGCATTTTCAATCGAGATTGAGTCTCAATTTAGTACATAGTCTCAAATTAATGAATTTAATAACTGACTAAAATTAGACACCATGATAAATTGAGACTCCGAAATGTCCCATTTTAATGAATATGGTGTTGGGAGAGTGCGTGTCTAGTCATTGTAAGTTACGAGGCAGTGCGTGTCTAGCCACTTTAAGTCACAAGACAGTCGGGAATCCGGCCACCTACACAAAACATGATTAGTGGCCTTTTGGTCACTCATTTAAACTGTCCGGAAGACTCTTTTGAGGAGGAACATAGATAAATCAAACTACCCTCCAGTTATCCGGAAACTTATTCTGGAAGCTATTGTAAGAACTCCAAAATCCGGAAGGATCCGATTCGAGAGCAAAGGGATGAATCGGAAAGCTAACGTGTGGAGTAGTGTTTGGTATTTAGATTTTACCTATCAATTAGGAAAGAAACAATAGGTCTCTGTGGGAACAAACTTAGAGCGGATACTTTGGATACATTTAGCTACAACTAAGTATTATTCAGAGGAATAATTACTCTACAACTGGCAATAACACGTATTTGCTACCTTGAAGCTGAAGTTTGGTTTAGCGCATGTGGTGCAACATGCAGATGCTACACGACCCTTTCAGTTGCAAACAGATTGGAGTGTTGAGGGATTGGCGGCTTTGTTGACTCAAAAGGTGATGAGGGACGGGAGTACGTTGTGGTGTTTACTTCTAGGAACAACAATGCGGAGTCCAACTATTTGACCTAGGAAGAGGAGGCCTTGGCAGCGATTTGGGCCATAGTCCATTTTAGGCCCTATTTGTATGGATAACATTTTATGTTGGGGATCGACCATCAGCCTTTGTAGTAGTTCATGGAGTCTGACAAGCTTACTAGCAAGCTCATCAAGTGGGCTCTGTTGCTTTGGGAGTATGACTTTGAGGCTGTACATTGGATTGGCATCATGAACTTAAATCCGGATGGTCTATTTCGCAATCCAAGTCCTTCGAAGGAGGATTTGACTAGTGCAAGGTGGCATAGGGACTGTAAGAGAAGGTCAGTCTCGGGGTGGCATGCAGTGGCTTATTTTATGTTGATATCAGGCTCCGCATCGGCGTTGCCTCATTTGGCAAAGGATGAGGAACCAAACAGGGCCCAAGTTGTTATCGATGTATGGGAAGACGGTTCAGTCTTGCACGAGCTGCAACATGGAACACTTCCCCTAGCTCTTTCAGCTATGGAGCATAATAGTGTTGGGCACCAAATAGCAAGGTTTTGTTGGGAGAACGGGCTTCTATTTAGAGTGTGGCCAGATGGACCTACGCACATAGTTCCGAGCGAGATCAGGGGGTTGCGTTGGTATGGCATGTATACGAAGACCTAGGACATTTTGGTGCGCGACGGACTCTTCGATGTTGCACAACGAGCACTGGTGGATTGGCATGCATCAATAGGTTGCCACATATGTTTCTCGATGTGAAGTATGTGATCGAGTGAGATCCAGCTTCAACACTTTGTCATCGCAGTTGCAGGCTTTCTCCAACATGGAGCTAGAATACCACTAGTATTTGGACGTTGCTCGTCTACTTGTCGTGACTCTACACGGAGCCAAGTATGTCTTGGTGATGGTGGAGCATTTCAGCAAGTGGATTGAGCTTGTAGCTCTTCCGCAGATTATTTGAAGTTGGCAACCATGGCAATCTTTGACCGGATATTGGCTCGTTTGGGAGCTCCAACTGAGGTTTTGATAGACTGAAGGTGGAGTTCCTTGGGGCTTTTGAAGCTGTTACAGGACGTGGCATCGAGGGCCTGTCTATATCGTAGTTTTAGCATAGATTAGTTTGTTACTAATCTACGTGTGTTTAGCAACAAACGACGGCGCTCCACAATCATCTGTGGATGATTTTCATTCACTTAGGAGTGTATGCATGTGCGTATAGCGCCGCACACGTCCTTGACTTGACGTCTTTGTCAAGTCAAGCTTTGTGAGTGTGTTTGGAGATTGATTAGTGAGTGCTTGCTTGTAAGTGGTGGTAACTCAATAGTAAAGGCTCCACATTCTCTAGTTCCGCTCGCACTCGTTGATTCTCTCTTCCTGGAGTGCGAGATGATTAACTACGTGTGATTTACATCTCTTTCACTTGACAAAAACCTTTCATTTCCTCCTACTAGATTTCTTATTTTTGAAATAGAAAATGTGAAAAAAAATTGTAGGAACTTAGAACAATGTTGTAGAGCGTGTTTAGACAATTCCAATGCAACAAACGACGCTTCAAATAAATGATTTCTAAAGAAATTGTGAGCGGTGAAAGTTTGGAGTGAAGAAGGACAACTGCTAGACCTACTGCCGACAGTTTCATCCATTTTGCCATTTTCATCAGTTGGTTAATTTTTCATCCATCGAATAATTTTTCATCCTTTAGACGATTTTTCATCTGCGGTCGCAGTTTTCATCCTCTGTGGATGAAGTTGTAATCTGAGCAGATCCATTTAACTATGAATTAATATCTTCGGAAATAATTATTATTTTTGGATTTTGACTTCCGATTTCAGCTTCATAGGAGGGTTTCTACCTTGAGTAATTGAGAAACTTTGATTAAAAAGTTTTACGAAAAGCACATTTTTGTGGGTGTTAAATTTTAAAAAAAATAGATTAGTCTAATCTTTGAAGTTTATTTGTGGAGGCAATTTAGCTCGGATTTGAGCAAAGTTTGCGCTCACTTTACGTGAAATTTGCCAAGGAATCTACAGAAATTATTGGGTTGGCATTTAAAGTTGATCTTCAGCCCTAAATGATGATTCTTAAGGGCTGAATTGTGTTTTTAAACCAACTTCCATAAATTTCCATAGAACTTCAAGTTTTGAGATTTGGGGAAATACTTTCAAGTGTTTCTCTTTGTATTGCAAGTTTGCGTTTCGGGCCATCCACTGCGGGCGTGTGCTAGTGGCTTCGACTCCTTGTCTTTCCAATATTTATGTTGTTGCGGGAGAAGATCTGATTTTAGTTTTTGGATTCTTGAGGGATACGTCCCTCGTGTTACAGGCTTGTTGCCGATGTTTTCGAGTTTCCCTATTTTTCATTGTATATAGATTGTGATAAAGTATCGTAGGGATGAAGTTGGGGTTATGGCCGGCAAGACTATTCTATGTGGGGGTTGTGGTTGGACGTGTGCTGCCGGAGGTGATGACCGGTGAACCACAAAGTTTGGTGGTTTTGCAAGTGCATGTTGCCCGTTTGTACCCTTATCCTTTAGATAGTACCTGTAGAGACGTCCCGAGTTGGTTGTTGTTTATGGTGAGCACACGTAGTTGGTATTACCGCTTCCCATCACTTGACGACTTGGAGAGTGCTTCCTTCCCAGACTTTAGGCCATGGTCGGATATCGACGAGGCTTTTGAGCCCGTTTTGGCCATGGATATCGATTGTAGGCTTTGAGTCTGGGGCGTGGGCACGTTTGATGACATGGAGGATGATCTCCGTCATTACGTACGAGACAGGTTCTCGGGACAGGCTGGAGACATCTCTCTGTGCGATTGGCGGCTCCGATTTGAGATGTGGATGAAGGAGAAGCGCCGGCAGATGCTGTCGTTTAACGACTGGTATGTGTTCGAGCTCTTGCTCTAATATTTGAAGTTAGAGGCCCTTCAGTCATACGGGAGTTTGACGATGCAACATGACGCACAATTGCGCTTTGTTGAAGAGTACTGGCGCGAGAGTGTGGAGTTGGTAGCTGTGCTCAAGGAGAGTGCGGTTGCCCAATTCTTGACTTCCATCAAGGAGCCCAAAGTGGAAGACGATTTCTTTAATGAGACTCAAAGGACAAGCGCATTGCCGCTGAGGCCGAACAGTCTGGCATGGAGGCCATGTCATGTTTTGCCATGGCTACACCTGCGGCATTGATGGCGGTTGGTGATTGTCGAAGTTTGTAGAGTCAGTATTCCTCCGGAATGCACTCAATCGTTGCTAAGTACTTCCAAAGTAAACCACTCCGGTTTCATTCCCACAGAGATCTTTTAATCCTTTCAGACTATCAAAAACAACTAAACTATCAATCACCTAGGTTAGCCATTCTATTTTGTGACGTATCCGGATCCTTCCGGATTCCGGAACTCATACAAAGCTTGCCGGAACTAGTTTCCGGAAGATATACATAGTAGTTTCCAGAAATGGTTTCTGGCAATCTAGAGGGTAGTTTGATTTACCTCTATTCCTCCTCAGAGAGTCTTCCGGAAGGTTTAAACGAGTGACCGGAAGGCTTCTGATCCTGTTTTGTGTAAGTGGCCGGATTCCCCACTGCCTTGTGACTTAAAGTGGCTAGACACCCATTGCCCCGGAGTTTATAGTGACCGGATAATCTCCCTACTCTCCCTACTCTACTTACCGGTGATTGGGTGTTGCTACTGGACTTATACTCTCACAACATCCGGAAGGCCTTTTGGATGCGGTCACACAGAGGCAAGTTCGGACTACAACGACGTTCCGGTAGCACTGTTGTAGCCCTCCGGATAAAGTTATATAGTTTGCTTCTAGATTCATGTAGCGGGCGTTTTCTTATCGTGGGAGTATACTCCGGCTTTTGACCGGAGTTCGGTTTCACACGGATTCTTCCGTACCCTAGAGACTACGAGGAACACCTCTGCAATATATCTCTTCCACTCCTGGCTTCTTCCGGACCCTAGAGGTGACCATGAACACCTCCGCAATCCCCTCCAGCTCTTCCGAGCGCTCCTTTGATGTGAATCCCAACCGCCTCACTCCTAAGTACAATCAAATATCACTCTCTTCAAAGTAACTTTCACAACAAGTACTACAACAACATAGTACTTGTACCTTACAAAGAAAACAACTCTCGTTACAAGTAGGTAGCAAATCTAGTAATGGCTCCTCAATATATTCAATGTGAAGGAAAAACAAGGCCCTGAGTTTTCTAAAACTCATCTACTAAGTACTACAAATCTTCCTAATCTTAGGCTAATCTTATCTACAAGAAATTTGGAGGATCTTATCCCTAAAAGCAAGGATCTTATCCCTAAAAATCCGGAAAAGTGAATCTCAGATCCTATTTTCCCGGGTCCGGATTCCAGACATCCGAAAAAAACGCAAAAGTCCGGAAGTTACAAAAAAAAAGTCTTAGCTTCCGGAGTAAGTAGCCGGGTGCAACTCTAAGCCCCATCGTTAATCGCTACCTATTCTTTATCACTAAGTTGCTCCTACTTCTAAATCTAAACCTATCTAAGGGGGTGATCCAACGCTCTTGGATCGGGGACTGGTACGCCTCGTGGAAGCCTCTGCCTTGGACTTGCCGGCTCTCCTCCGTTGGGGCGTCGTTGCTTCCGGAATCTCCTGTGATCCGGCTCCAAAAGCTGGTACCGGTGGTGCTGCCGGTGGAGTTGAGTCCGTGGTGGTCTCCACGACAATAATCTCCAAAGCTTCAGAGTTGCCCTGAAGCTCGGCTCCAAGACTGGGAGGGTCCGTCGCCAAGCGCCTAGCAAGCGGGGGAGTTGATTTCCGGAGGCTTAATGAAGGAGGAGTAGGTGCAGGCTCAATGGGAGAAGGGGTTTCGTCTGGACTTACCTCCGCAAGTAAATCCGTCCAGTGCTTTTCGGTACGTGCGTTCGGATTGTCGGGAGGGCTGCAGCTCATGTGTGCAACGGGCTCCGGCTGAGTCATGATCACCTTCTGCTGTCCAGCAGCCTCCGAGTGCACTCTTGATGGTCCGGCTTCATCCGGAGAAGTTCGGATTCGGACCGGAAGCGCGTGGTCCTCTGGTGCTTGAGTGCTCCGGTTCTCCGGTCCTTCCGTGGTCATGTTGGCCACCAGTTCTTGCATCCGGCTCCACGTCTTCTCCATCTTCCTACCGTGGTTGTGCAGAAATCATATAATTTGGACCCTGTTCATCTTCTCCTCCTTCTCCAATTGACCTGTGAAGAGGACACTCCGGTTGACAGTATCAACCAGAAATGCAAGTGTTGCTCTTACCTCTGTCAAGGCATGGGCAGAAGCATTTGCTCGGTCTTTGGCTTTCTTCAACTTCTTCCGGGATTCCGCCAGCGCCGTAAACGTCTCGTTGCACTTGGCAGCGAACTGATCGGGACACCGGATGATAGCAGCCTGTTGATCTTCCAAGGCTCGAAGTTGGAGTGTGTTCTTCTGCAGCTCGACGATTGTTGTTGGTATGTCCACAAACTTCTCCACCTCCAGCTCCTGCCGAATGCCGTCAAGAATCTGAACGTGTCGTGCCTCGGATTGGCACACGATGGCCGCACGCCAACCCACGTGCTGAATGAGCTCTAGCAGGTCAGGTCCGTTGAGTCCGACGAGTGTCGGTGGCTCCGCCGGAGGAATGCGACCTTCACGTGGAGCTTGTGCGGGGTT
Source organism: Bryoerythrophyllum caledonicum (assembly GCA_963971425.1). Lineage (NCBI taxonomy): Eukaryota > Viridiplantae > Streptophyta > Bryopsida > Pottiales > Pottiaceae > Bryoerythrophyllum > Bryoerythrophyllum caledonicum. Next base: position 18,253,085 of record OZ020514.1, read on the forward strand.
TCCCTGAGGTTGAACACCCGTGGGTTGGTTTGATGAAGTGAGTACCGGCATTGACTCCTTCTATACAGATCGGCTCCTCATCCAGTGTTGAGGAACCGACTCGGGTACTGAAACTTCAACTATCTCCATAATCTTTGTTGTCGGACGCTGGTTCCGGACCGCCGTAGTTCTAGATGCTCAGTAGCTCATCGTACGTGTCTTGCTCGTCTGGTGAAAGCATGTCGTGTTGTGCGTAGAGATGGGTAAGGTACAAGGAAGCGGGGTGCCAGCTCTCCTTGACTTCTGGAGCCCTCTCACCATCCGGTTTATCATCTCGCTCGTAAGCGAGGCCCAATCTACACTAAACTTCTCCCTCATCGACCCTAGAATGGTGGAGGCTCATTTAGACACCAATCGTTGAGGTTTTTCCGGGTGGAAGATGGGGTTCAGGAACCTTACGACAATTTGCGCGTCTTGATGCCAGAGATCATCGGTGCTGTAGCCTTCCTTGGGGTCGGCTTGCTTCGTGAACTGGTCTCTGAGGATGTCGTCTTTCCGCTCTGCCGTCTTCACAGTTCTGCTGCCGAAGGAGTAGGTACGTTGCCATTCCGGTACACCCCAAGTTTTGGGGTGAGCTCGGATGGTACCGTCGTATTGGTTGTCCGGTGCACCGAGTAGCTCCACTACCAGTTTTGCTTCCTTTGCGCCCATGCAACGTTTTTCAGCCCGCGGCAGCCCATGTTGGTGAGGTAATGTTCGAGGACGGCCAGCTCCTCCGGGTCTGTCGGTATGATCGGAACCACCCGCTGTACAGACGGTTGGGTCGTTGTACCTCGAGTTGCCCAAGCAGTTCCTCCTTCTGCCATATCTATAGTAATCTCTCACAATCTCTCCGGTGTGACCTGCACGCATTGACCTCACCAAAGACCCTCGCTACCGGACACACTTCCAGTCTAACGAAATCAAGAAGGTAAGAAGCAAAGGGGAAAGAAAGAGAGCAAGAAAAGAAGTGTGGGAAGCCAAAATTAGCTTCTTGCTCTTATACTTTCATCGGTGTACGGATGGCCATTACGGTCATGATGGCGTTTCTGGATCCGGACCGTTTCCGGTTGCGGGTGTCCTCCGGTTCCGGCTTCTTCTGGTTCCAGAGATTTCTTGAAGGTTCCTTCTAGTTCCAGATATTTCCAGAAGGTTCCGGTTCTGAAGACTACTACCGGACCCGGGCCTTTCGGATTTATAGCATTCCATAAGAGCTTTTAAGAATCTTGTCTACCCCTTATTTGTCTTATTTGCTATTTACCTTTGTTATGGTTTAAACCTATCTTTCTAACATTCTAATACTAAATTTTTTTTTTGTTTTGCCGGATTTTTAGGTTAACTTCCGGAACCTTGTGGGAACGGATTCCCACAACGAGCCGTTAGCCTTTAATCTTTTGGCGCATTTCATGGCACTCTTGGAGGTGGAGTACGCGGGGTCCAAGCGTGATCAGATGCAACGCATCCAGGATTTCCGCCGTGAGGAGGACAATACCCCTCACACTATGTATACTTGATTGACACGGTTGTGTGCAGAGGCCGGTGATGTGTTCATTGAGTGTCAGTTGTTAAAGATCTTCACCTCCAAGTTGGATAAGCGGATGGTGGAGTTGAGTAGTACACATTTTCATTTCCAATATGATGGAAACCTCACTTTGGCAGAAGCGTTTATTGAGGTGGAAGCGCTTGATCGAGCACTTGGCGTAAGGGAGGCCACGGATTTGGTCACGGCGGTGATGGACGCTCCTAAGCCCAAGAAGCTTGCCACTGCGACTGGTAGCTAGGTAGAGGCACAATTTAAAAAGGTTGTGCATTGTTGGGCTTGTAGAGACGCAATTCACGCCAAGAGAGACTCCAATTGCTCTAAGAAGAAGGAGGCAGGCACCGTAAAGGCCAAACCAAAGACCGAGGTGGCTAAGACTACAGTGTAGGCTAGGGGCAAGGGAAAAAAGGCTCTGACATATTTACATTGTAGTGAGACTAGCCACAGTGATGAGAACTGTTTTGCTCTTCACCTGGAGAAGTGCTTAAGGTTGTCGGCTGCTGAATTGGAGGTTGTGAAGAAACTTGTGGCAGATATGGCGGAGGTGAGGAAGTTGATGAGCACAATGCCTTCTTTGAGGCAAGTGGCACACACACAACCTCCGATTAGGGATCGAGGCACATCTTTAGCCGTAGATTGCTATTTGTATAGCGCTTTAAGGGAGGTTGTAGTAGCAGTTGCGACTCGTGCTCAGATTACCGTAGAGGCGGTGGCACGTCCTCTCTCTGTGCGAGAGGGTAGTGGCCGTCTACGTCTGACGGGATTGTCAAACCACATTTGTCAGTCCCGGTTACCTATTTTGTTGAGCATTGCAGATGCTGCAAATTCTACTGCTGCTTCATCTCCGACCCTAGTCCCACTGATTCCTTCAAGTCGTGGAGATGCCGTGCACACCTTGGCGTATAAGGTGTTGCAATTGCCGGTGTTTCCCGGGGTGGACTTTCTCACACCTGATTTTTAATTATCTGGTGTATTCTATTTGGCTGGTAGTATGTTGGAGGGCAAGGCGCCCATGCCATTGTTGGAGGTCTTGCAAACAATGAGGGCTCCACCTACCGAGAAGGATTTGATGGCGTTGCGGGCCAAGTTGGCCGTAGAGGCTATTTCCGCATTTGAAGCCAATGCGACGTCCACTCCTATGTAGCAGTCCTCCGAGGATCAGTCCTTGATCTCTAGAGTGGCTTACTTGTCTGACATTGCGGCCCGGTCAGCACGTGTGCAACATAGTGTTCATTCAGCGGTGGTACGTTTGATAAACGATGACAAAGTCATGGTGGTTGGTCGTTCGGACGTTGTTGCAAGTTGTTGAGTCTGTATTCCATTGGTTAGCACTTAATTGACATTAAGTACAACCAAAGTAAACTGCTTCGATGTCGTTCCCACAGAGACCTATTGTTCTTTTTTTTAATGATAGACAAAACTAAACTACCAAACACTACTCTACAGGTTAGCTTTCCTATTCACTTTTTTTCTCACAATCCGGATTTCTTACATCGGCTTCCAGAACTAGTTTCCGGATATCCGGAGGGTAGTTTAATTTATCTTTGATCCTCCTTAGAGAGTCTTCCGGACAGTTTAATCGAGTGACTGGAAGGCCACTGATCCTGTTTTGTATAAGTGGCCGTATTCCCCACTCTCTTGTGACTTTAAGTGGCTAGACACCCACTACCTCGTAACTTGTAGTGGCTAGGCACCCACTCTCCCTACTCCGCTAATCGATGGTTGATTGTTGCTGCTAGATCCACGCTCTCACAGCATCCGGATGGCCATCCACACACGTGTCACGTAGAGGTAAATCCGGACTAGAACAACAGTTGGGTTGGTATTACAATGGTTCTACTCAGTGAGCTTACGGTTTGCAACCAGGACTCCTTCTAGTCATTCACATCCAGCTTTTTCCCTGTCGTGGGGGTTTACTCTAGCCTCAACCGGAATCCGGGTTCACACAGATCTTCTATGCCCTAGAGACTACCAGGAAGACCTCTGCAATACATCTCTTCCCCTCCTGGCTTCTTCTGGACCCTGGAGACTACCAGGCACACCTCTGCAATACGTCTCGAGCTCTCCCGGGCGCTCTTCTAATGCAAGTCCCAACCGGTCTTTTCAAGTTACAAACACATTACAACTCTACACATGAGAACTAGATCACAATACTCCAACTACAATGGATTTAACACCATATTCGTTATATTGGGAGATTTAGCGACTCCCAATTAACACATGTAGATCATGAGAGCTAAAGTGCACATCTAAACTCTACAATATGGAGGGATATGAGTTTCCATTAAATTTGGAGGTAATGTTTTCTACAAAAACCCCTAGAAAAATAAGTACTACGGATAACATTACATTACGAATCTAACTATAATATTAAAAAAAAGAACACATTAGTTGACACTTCTTTTATACCACATGTGTTCATTGAATATGAATAGCTAAATATTCACACTCGATCCTACTAACCCGGATTAACACCATGCTCCAATTTAGCTAAAAGTGAGCTAAATGACGGACAAATATCCACTTGTAAGAGAATTAGCTAAACACATTTTGATGACCCTTTTTTTATTTAAAAGAATTTCAATTCTCCTTGTGGAATACACATTGGCAAAAAATATGTATAACGAGTTTCAAATGATGGTGCTCAGAAGTGGAAAAAAATTGCACACACTACCTCTCTTCGAACTAAAGTGTCCCCATCACTTAGAGGTGCAATGAACTCTAGAAGGCAATTCCACACACTTTAGCTCCACTTGACCTAAAGTGCGCACCATTACTAAGTACACTGAACTAAATAAGAAGATTTGCTCACACTTTAGCTCCACTAGAGCTAAAGTGCGACCCAACATTTACTTTCTATCATTCACCATGAAGGCAATTACTGGTATTATTCGTTTCAAGACTAGAATCTAGGAAAAGGAAACTCCATTTATCTAGGTCTATTACGATTCGGACCTGGCAAGTGCTTCCAAGGAGGCCTTGATAATTGCTACTTGTCCCTTCGGAATTTTTGTAGTTGAATCTTGCACATGACCTCCATCCCTCTTTCAAGACCTAGGTTTCCATGCTGTCAAGATTGAATCGGTACTCTTTCACGTTATGGCTATCCCCTTTTCAATTGTCCAGCGAAGGTTGCAATCTGTATCCCAATCTTTATAGAACTTCAGAACATCCCGATCGCGCGATATAGGGCGAAAGAATTGGATACGCACGGTGTTTGGCATATCCGGGTTAGAATTAGGATCTGAAACTGCTTGAGCAATCCAAAATGGGCGCTCGTCCCCATCACAAGGCAACAATGCAACAAAATAGCCAGCAAAAAGATCACGACCAACTCTAAAAGAAGGAGGTGGACGATCGCATCTCTGGCCAACAAAATGCTCATCTTCACGGTACTCCTCGCAAACCTCACCCTCCGTTGAGAACTCATCTTCAATGGCATGGGCAATTTGCGTCGATGGCCAAAAGCCGTCTTCCAATGATATTGGCATATCCATTGGAATTATCAAAGCATCTCTAACATTGCGCCAATAATACGATAGCGGCTCAAAACGTGATCTGGCTTCAACAGACTCCCGCGATGATTGCTCCCAGTGATCGATGAATCCTGAAAGTCCCTTCACCACCTCATGGAGATGTCGCATCATAGAAGGCTTCGATGCATCAAGTTCTCCGCGAGGCCATAAAGATCTTCCTTCAGAATCTTCCTTCCACAATTTGATGCCACTACCTTCTCCTCCCTTAGGAAGCCAATCCTCATCATGACAAAGGATTTTATACTTCATTACCGGAGAACCACTAGAGTCCACATAAAACTTGAACTGATGAGCCTTCGTATGACCCTGCAAAGCTTCATCACCGTCCGCAATCATATCCCCAATGAACTTCTTAAAGTCAGAAACCTCTTGGACGAGATGTGGGATTGTAGGAACACTCTCATTTTTCATAAACGACCTCATGAGCAAAGGAATGGTTGGAAAACTCTCCTTCCTCAGTGTCATACTCCAACGTCCAAATAATGCATCTATATCATCATGTGTATGACCAACTAGCATAAAATTAACATATACCTCGCAGAAGATGCGTTTTGCAACAAGGAGAGACCAAAAACAGAAAACAAATCTATTTTTGTTATCACCAACTGCATTGTCCATTTGCACGTTCAATATTGGTGGCAAAGACCTCCCTGGAACTGGGATATCTTGAATCGGCCCTAATGGATCCAAACACATCTCCGCACCCCGTAATACCGCCGCATACAATGGATGAGAACTAGATTCTGGAAAGAGTTGCCGGGACGATGACTTCGGAGGCGCCTCCAGGTCACGCAATAGTTTTGCGAACGACCCAACCCTGTAATTGGCATCATGGGAGTATAAATCAAGGCCGTAATGGGCGTAACGTTGGTCCACATGACCATGGGCAAGCATGCCTGTGATTGCAAGAGGCAACTTCATAAGTCCATCTAAGTGCTTTGTTTTATGTGAAAAAACCGGGGAGGCGGTCTTTGAGTGATCCATCTTATCATCCATGATGGTAAGAACCTCCTGGGGCGACGACTTAGATCGGAATCGGTTCAGGTAGTACAAGTCCCGATGTGAGAAAGCAGAATCGATGTGAACCTGCATCTTCTTTTGCCATAGCAATGATGCTTGTGTTCAAGGTTGAGTAAGCTTCTTCTGATCCTGGTATTTGTCACAAGTAGAACAACGGGCAAAGTTGTCTCCACCTTTCTTCGCATAGTACTCAGGGAAGCGCACTCGCCGAATCTTACTCAAGCTTGAAGTTGAGATTGGCGGCAATCCACAATCAGCGAGATGATCATCAAGAAGCAGGATCTGATCCTTCCACTTTAAACTTGCAGGTAAGACCTTTGCCACAACCTTCTCGCCAGATGGGAGAACACGAGACTTGTGAGGCATGTGGTCCGCATGTCTATCGAGAATGGCTCCAAGAGCGGTAGTAGCCACAACCGTATGACCTCTAGGCTTGCACAAACCGGTATTCCCGTGGTGTTGAGCGGCATGACCAGCGGCAACGTCCTTCGCATTCCGATAGAAAGTACTCGAACTTACACCCATGATTTTTATCCAAGCATGGGCACAAACGTCCAAACCCTCTAGGGTCACAACCTTCCTACCCGCACCGTTTCTATGAAACTGTCTGTGAACGTCGAGTTTGATATGATTTCTGAATCGCACGATGGTCTCACTGTACAAGCAAGTCCGAAGGACTCTTATTTTATCTCTGGGGTAGTGTTGAACACAGTTTTGACTACAACAACTATTGCTCACAACAGCGTTAATGGAAACAGGGGTCATGAGGAATTCAGCATTCCTGGACACTGTTGGACGTGTATTCCTTGAGGAATTGTCGTACGAACGGGAGCTCCCACCTAGAGGTTTGTTACGCTCAACCAACCAGACATTGTAAACGTCCCTAAGGCAATGATGGAAGAGACTCACGCCGTTTAAGAAGACTTGTTGAATAGGCCAGGACTTAAACGAGTACCTCCACTCATCGGGAGCTTCCTCCAGAACAAAAGTACTGGACACCTGTACTACAACATTCGAATCCCCAAGAGGACCAGAGGAACCTAGAAGTGCACTGGACCGGACATTGCGAACCAACCCCTCCGCAATGCGAACACTCGAACCATTGTGAAGCGAAACTGTCATCCCAACCCAGAGACGGCGAGGAATAACATCAAACTCAGGAAGGTGTGGGTTCACGGGAGCGTCAGCATGAACATCGTTGCCCTCCGAAGACGACATCCTGCATTCCAATGAGATAAATTTTTAATAACCCTGACAAATAAGATTGGGAAAATATCTTGTAGGAATAGACATCAATGAAGAAGCATAGGAAGAGGGTAATTAATCTCGAATCGAGGTAAGGTCTGGCGCTTAAAAATAACTATGATTCAAGTGAGTTGACATTGTAAACCAGGCAAATTTAGTTCGACTCGAGGTAAACTCATGCGGTATTTTATGACAAGTATAAAATTTCATGCGATTAGTTATATTCCGAATATGAAATTATCTCACCCTAGTCAGTGATAACTAAGCCCGACCCAACCTAAATTAATGACTATCAGACTCATTGTCATTTTATCTCGAGTCGAGGTAAACAGAAATAGAAAATAAGGCATGACAGTTTAGCTCGAGTCGAGCTAAACTGTCATTGGAAAGAAGGTAAGACATTTTAGCTCGAGTCGAGCTAAACTGTAGATACATTATAGTATCACTGTTTAGCTCGAGTCGAGCTAAACTGTCCTTCCGTGATTCTCGGCGTCTTTTTAGGGATTCATATGGTAAAACTCTTCAGCCTATGAATCTGACTCTCTGTGTACTACAACCCAAATCTTTCCGTTAGTCGTCAAGAAACTCGTAGTGATGCTTCAAAATCACAGTAGCAACTGGAACCACCGCAATAACCCTACACACTGTCACATCCTAATTGCTAGAGACTATGCACGGAGAATGCAAGAAGTATACATTATGTACCTTATAAAGAAGACAACTGGTGCATTGTTGCCTCGAGCAAGCGCCCTGCTCAACCGTGCGCAACCTATAGATGTTACCCTCCTCAGCCTCCGACAGTTGTTCTACCTCCAAGCCTCACCACAACAACCTTGCACAACAACCAAAGTGAGAAGGAAAGAAATAAAGAAAGTTTTTGAGGATCGGCGAGGTCACTCACGGACACACGACCGTTTCAGAATTGGCGGGAGGAAACTTCAGAATTGGCGGGGGGGACTTTTCCACAGCCCCTAAAAAAGTGCAAATTCAAAATCTTAGCGGGAAACTGAATCAACTATTTCCTGGCTGACTAAAATAAGGGGAGTACATACCTCGAATCTACTCGCACATGCGAGTTATATACAAGGTTTTAGGGTAACGCTCAGGGTTTGGGTTAGGGTTAGGTTTAGGGTTTAGGGTTAGGGTTTTTAGGGTTTGGTTTTAGGATTTAGGGTTTGGTATTTAGGGTCAGGTTTAGGGTTCAGGGTTTAGGGTCCTTAATTTAGGTGTTATCTTCTGATGTCATTTCATTTCAATATAGTAATACTTTGAAGATTCAAGATATTGACAATTCAACTAAGGTATAGGGAAATGTAGAGAAGATATTGAGATGATTAGAAATAAATTGTATTACAATCCAAATAGGACTTATTTATTATGTTGAAATCAAAGACCTTAACAAACGAGTAGCATTCACCAAACAAAAAAAACATGTTATATGTGCACGTGTATTTTTAGCAAAAAAGTATGTATTCAAACATGCTTTGGACATCATTTCTTTGGGGTTTTAAAAATGTTCATCATGTTACTATTTTGTCATCAATTTTGAATGTGCATTCTTTGGCAAGAATCCCAAGTGTCCCTATGGTCTGAATTTCAAATTAAAATTGCTTACTATCCACTTAGAGGTACTCATTGACTTGAAATGTGCGCAAACTAATATTTGGATTAAAATATCTTATTCTTGAGTTCACATTGTATTATCATGAGTTTAGGGTGTGGCAATCTAAGCATGACATGAAAGATGGAAGAATTTTTGACCATACACAATTTATTTCATGTTTTGACGTGAAATTAAAGACTTTGTCATTTGTAAAACATAGAGAGTGGAACAATATTAAAAGATTTAAACAAAATACGGAGAGACCTCTTCATGACAAAAAAAGGATAATCAAAATATAAAATATAACTAATACAAAGTGTATCACTTAGTGCATCAGACATAATTTAATGTTCGTAATGTAAGTAATTTTGAATTTATTTATACATGCAAAAAAGGAATAATTAGTTTTTGAGCACGTTCTAGTGGTCGCAAATTATATTTGAAATTCTCAAAATTGTGTAGAAGGATGATAAAAGTCATGAGGCATAATTATTAGTAATTTATTTTCTCAATGAACGTCTTCAATAAAAGTTATGCGAGCCAAAAGATAAACTACTCGATTGCCGGCACATCGAGCAACCTAAAAACATTTTGCTATGACACAGTATGGAATGTGATATTTTCAATACATAGAAGTAATATTAGAACAAATGATATTGTGGAAAAACATGTTATTTTTCTAGTGAAAAATAATATTACATCCCAATTCATACATTTTCACACATTGTCACATATTATTGATTTAGGGTACCAAGAATACTTAGACTTCATATCCACTGAAGACTAGGGGATCGTCATATTTTTTGCTTTTTAATATTACTATTGGAGATTTAGGTCCACATATTTTGAAAATCCATTTAAAATTCAAAAGATTACTATTTCACTTGTGAAATACTTAACCATAAAGAGAAGTACGGAGTTCAAAATGATTGTTTGAAGAAGTGGAAATACACATTGCACATACATGAGCTCAGTTTTTAGCAGAGGTGTGCACCATCACTACGTGCAATGAACTAAAAAGAAGGTGTGCACACACTTTAGCTCCACTGGTGCTAACATGTGCCTCATCACTAGGTGCAGTGAACTAAAAAGAAAATATGCACAGTTTAGCTCTACTAGCGCTAAATTGTGCACCATCACTAAATGGAGTAGATTAGAAAGCAAAAATGCACTATGTAGCTCCAGTATACAGAAGATGGCTTCTAGAGAAGTGGACACTAAGTAGGAATCCATACAGTAATTGTAAAATGTACAATAAGTGTAGTGACAAAACTATACATCACCCAATGTCAAGTACCACTCTAAATGTCAATCCTAGTAAATAGTGGAACATAAAGTTTTTTACTTGTGGACAATTAGTTTAGGAAACCTTAATCATGGTTTGATTACATCTTGAGCATCATAATAAAGAAGGGTTGAGTGCATGTAGAAAAGCAAGAATTTGCAAGAAAGAGCTTGGGAATAATCGGACGTAGGTATGGAGCAAACGAAAAATATCAAAAATTGGACAAAGTAGAATGTAAAATATGGAGGGAAAATGAAACAACAAGTAGAAAATTGGAAATATAAGAACATTCTTCTGGAAACGAAAATGAGTAAAGAAAGAATATTCGAAAAGGAAAAAACTTAAACATACAATAAATATAGAAATACAAGTAAAATACTCATTAGATATCCATCACATAATACGCATTCATTGTGCATTACATATTCAGTAAATATTAATTAAATACTCATTAAATATTCAAATACACATTAATTTTACATTAGAAATTTATGCACTATTCATTAACTAATCATTAAGAGTGCATTAAATACTCTATAAATAATCATTAAATATACAAATATTAATTTAACTATCATAAAATATACTTTTAAAACTTCAAACATTCATTAAGTAAAATTTAAATATTCTTTAATTGTGCATAAAAGTTACAGATATACAAATATATGAATTATCCTATAAAAAATCATTACAAAGTCATTAGTTATTGGCTAATTATATGATTACACATTAAATATTCATTAGATAATATTAAAAAATATTTAAAAAATGCAAGAGATGGGAATGAGAATAGTTGTGGATAAGACGATAAGAAATAGAGGTTGAAGATGAGACGAAGAATAAATGCATGGCGACTGGTAGTCAAAACATATTGAGCTTATACAATTTATCAAGTATCAAAATTGTGTGCTAGGGAAGAGTTTTGATAGAGGGCTATTACAAAATGAATTGTAGTAGGTGAATAAATGAGGGATAATATTCATGACAATGGTGGCTAAAACTAGTTTTCAACTTGTTGACAAATAGTGTACTAGAAAAAGAGAATCTCCACCGGGGCCGAGGGACCGGGATGCAAGAATAAACACGGTAAAGCCCACTCCGTGAGGCCTAGGCCGATGTCTCGGCCCATTGGAGTACCGGCGACGGTTCTTTTAAACAATAAATTTACAAATAGTACAGGGAGACCAAAATTCCCCGGGACATGTGTTCAATCATGTAATTACACGAGGGAATTGAAGAAAATCAATAAACACCCCAAAAAAACTAGCCTACTATGGCATTAGTGTTGGGCGCTGGCGTTCCCTCACAGTGGCCAATTCAGGGACGGTGCGGGGGGAAAAGGGTAACCCCTTCCCTTCATCTCAAACTTGGGCACCTTCCCGCAGGCGTGGAAAATTCTCCGTCAGGGGTGGAGATGCTGTAGCTACTGGATTTGTACCGTTAGAGTAAAAGCAAAATGAAGCAAAAATTCACAGTTTAGCTCTATTAGAGCTAAAGTGTGCACCATCACTAAGTGTAGGGAACTAAAAAGGAAGTATGCACACTTTAGCTCCAATAGAGCTAAAGTGTGCACCGACGTTTATTTTATAATTATACAATTGCAAGATGTGGTCTTAACATACTTATTGTCTGTTCGATTTTCATAGTAAATAATATCAAACTCATAAAAAATCAAAACATGAATTGAACGTAATAGAATTTTAAAATCGTAGCTTTAGAACTCTCTTAAGTGTGCTTCACCTAATAATTGGTGTAGGAGAAACTTATATACATCGATGGTATTGAATTTACTCCTTGTGTAATGCAGAAATTGAAATCGAGTCAAGTGAAAGCCAGCTGATCCACTAAAACCATGAAAGAAAACTAAACACTAAAATCCTATTTCTAACACGAATATATAATCGTTCACTTCCGTCCAATCCAAGTTTGTGTATTATTGAGAAAATGCCAATTTAGAAGTTTTAATTGAGATCATACGAATGAAATTGGAAATAATATCTTTTGCTACCTGTTCGTTGCCCCAGAATATGCAAAATTGTAGTGTTAATGGCCTAGAAAAATTGTGTAGGAAATTTACGAGTACAGAAATACTACACGCGCGTAATATCTTGAACTTGTTGTAGAAAGATTAAATTGGCTTCTTGAAACTCCGGGTATCAATAATAAAGGTGAATGAATTGTCGTGCAACCATACGTAATACCCGAGGGTCTCACCCGAATATCACGAAGGATATCCCGAGGGTATCTCGGGAGCACCACACGGCCACAGGGTTTCGACCTTCACGGCGTTAGGTGCCCCCAAGAGTACCCCACGAAAACGTGGCGCTCGGCTTTTCTCTTCCCTTCTCGTTGCTGTCCAGGTTTTGTGTGTGTGTTGCGTTGTTGTTTTGTGAGTCTTGTGCGTTTATGCGTTGGTTCGTCGTTGCGAGTTTGCGGTTCGTGTTGCTTTCGTTATCTATAGGGTTTGTTAAGTTTGTGTATTCTGTAGCGCTGCGTTTAGGCTTTCGTGCGCAGTTTACTGGAGGTTAGGGTTCCTTGCGGATAGGGTTTGTAGGACGTGCAATTTTTTGTTGTGTGAGTTCGCGTATACTGTAACGCTAGAGTTTAGGGCTGTTTGTGTGAGATTGTTTGAGTTTCTATGAGTTTGTGAGAGTTTGTGTGAGTTTGTGTGAGTTCGTGTGAGTTTCTATGAGTTTCTGAGAGTTTCAGTGAGTTTCTGTGAGTGTGAGTTTCTGAGAGTTTCTGTGAGTTTTTGTGAGTTCCTGTGAGTGTGTGAGTTTCTGTGAGCACGTAGAGTCTGAAACGGCCCTACGCGGAGGATTGACGTGAACAACGAACAAGACTTGCAGCTATTTCAGTCGAATTTCTCAATTTCCTAAGGTGAGTGCACATATTCAGTCTTGCATTTCTTTCGATATTTGTGTAGTTTTGCTTTAGATATGATGTATTGAAACATTATGATAGCATTGCTTTTGATGTATGTGTGAGAAAATAGATGAGATTGTGTATTCAATGTGCTGGTTTGAATGTGGTCGTTTGAATGTGGTGGTTTGTGGTGGTTTGTGGTTATTCGTCGTGGTTTGTGCTAGTTTAAATGTGCTAGTTTGTGCTAGTTTAGATGTGCACATTGAGGTCAATTGTGTGGTTTCAATTGCTAAATTCAATGTGCTGAATTCAATGTGTTAATTTCATTGTGCTGATTTCATTGTGAATGATTTCAATGTGCTGGTTTCTATGTGCTACTGTGATTGATTTTGTGTGTGTGTGGGTTTGTTATTGTTGTTGTAGGACGTCTAGTTCCAGCAGAATTTGTCTGGGATTAAGGTTCATAATCAATGGCTGAAAGGTAAAATCCATGCTCTCACCCAGGAGCCATAAACCCTACGCCTTCAATATCATAGATCGAAAGAAGAATCTGCACAACCTACAATAAATAAGCTCTTCAATGAACACAATTTAGCTCGAGTCGAGCTAAAGTGGAACATCGATATTGCTCTAATGTCCACACTTTAGCTCGACTCGAGCTAAAGTGGGCCTCCACTGTGGAGGCCCACTTACGCTCGATTCGAGCTTAAATGTACGACTAAATACGTCTTTGGTTGCACTAAAGCCGGCTCCAGCGAAAGAAATTAAAAAAAATTGGAGGTCACTATCGGTCAAAAATGTCATGACCTTCCAGTAAAGCCAGCACACTTTACCTCGAATCGAGCTAAAGTGCAAGACAATAAACATAAACAACAACTCAAACACAATAACATTCGGACTCTAAACATTCCAGAAATATAGTATACCAATGATAATTATGACTTAACTCATGTCAACTTCTCGTTCACCTTTCACAAGTAGGCTAGAGCTTCAGACCCGCTCCAACCACTTGAGAACCTCGATGAGTGAGGTTCGTGAGTGATTAGAGCGGAACTGAAGCTCTTCCACATATCTGAAAATTGGACGAGAAGTAGCCATGAATTGAATCAAATAGTCTAGTAAAGTCGTTTGAATGATCAATGTTAGTGTCAGAACCACTCAGCTATGCATTCTAAGTATAAGCACTTTAGCTCGAGTGGAGCTAAAGATGCAGCTAACGCTTGATTACAACATTGTTACAGTCGTGTAATTGTAGTCTAGTATCTCAACTCATTTCTACTTTTCGTTCACCTCTCATAAATCGTGCATGAGCTTCAGTCCCGCTCCAACCACTTGAGAACCTCTAAGAGTGAGGTTTGTGAGTGAATGGATCGGTTCGTAAGCTTTTCCACGGTTTTGGGAGTTGAACGAGAAGTAGGCATGAGTTGATTGAAAGGGTCTGAGAGAATGTTCTAATTGACTAAATTTTGTTGTAGAGTATTATTCACATACTTGTATAAAGTTACACTTTAGCTCGAGTCGAGCTAAAGTGTGACCTCGCGATCCTAATCGGATGATCAATAGAACAATCTAATATCTTTGCTCTGTTTCGTGTTTGTGCAGATCTGAGAGGAACAGGATGGTGTCTCAGCTGCAGCACTTCTTCCAGCCAAAGCCTGTCGACGTTGACGATGACGATGGAGACGACAACAACCACTTGGATTGCTGGGAGTTGAAGGACCCATCGATGACACTGAAGTGGACGCTTCTGTGGGCGACCTATACGGATCATTTAGTGTTTGGTCAGACCTTCGCTGGTTCTATCGGCGTTCCCCAGCACATCGACTTCAAGACCAAAATTACTGATGTAGTCCACGAAGATAATGATCACGTTAAGTTGTCGTGTGAGACGACCACTGAGTCCTTAGATCCGTATTTCTTTACTATTATAGTGAACAATAGTTCATCTCCCTTTTGTATCCAGGATTTAGTCGATTCTCTTAGGTCTTCCAAATTTGAGGAAATAGTGACTCAGGTTGAGCATGAGATCTCTCTTAAGAAATGGGAGACTAGTAGCGGACAACCGCTGAAAGCAAAGGCTGTAGCTAATAAACTGCGCGTCATTCTATCTAGAATGAGTATCTTTGCCGCTCTAGATAAGGCCAAAAATATCGCGGCAAGACGCCCGATAGAACTTTCAACGGTTTCGGGGGCCGTGACCGGTAGCCAGGACATGAGTCAAGCGTTGGTACCGGTTAGAACTCCAGGTGCAAGAACAAGCCAAAGCACCCTGCGCAACACGTTGTCTGCTTCCCCCGTCAAGAAGCGCTCAGCTGCCAAGAAGCCGGAGACCTCTTCAAGAAAGAAGTTGAAGCTCATATCAGAGGAGGAGTTAGCCAATTCGATGGCCTCTGCACTCTCAGAGCTCCCTAAGGCTCTCGGATACGGAGAGACAATCGACTACAACAACGTCCAACAGATTTACCAAAAATTCTGGACGGAGTGTCAGAGCTGCTTCTTCAAAGGCAACAGAGAGATGAAGATCGAGCTTGACGTGATGAGGTTGCATAATGCACCGCCGGTGTGGACGATCTGTGCGTTCGAACCTTGGGGCATGGAGGAGTTGAAGCATTACTACCTCCAAATGCCCGACAAGACGCAGAAGCAGACTCTCTGCGTCATGCCGAAGCTCGACGCTATGCCGACGACTATTGAGGAGCTCAGCGACTGCGACTTCTACATCATCAACGGCCAGCACAGCGTTGCTGCCTCAAAGGAGATGATGAACGGCAACATCCCGGAGGTGATGAGAAGGCACTTTCAAACATGGCAATGTTATATTGTCTGGACGCAGGATCCGGAGAAGCTGAGGAAGATTTCCGCGTATTATAATCGCGTGAATTACTTAGTCCAGTTCAAGCCGACCTGGGCAACGAATATCCTCGGCTCCCGTGCTTTGTGGATCCAAGCTGGGAGACCAATGCCGAAGCACTCCGCCACAAGCGTTCGCGGGTCTCACAAGTTAGGTCTGAGAACGGTAGCGGAGATTGCAAATGACAAGAGGTTTGAGGTAGTATATCTTAACCAAGGTCATGCACTTTAGCTCGACTCGAGCTAAAGTGCAAATTTTCTCAGTATCTGTTCAGCCATATGTATAGGTAAAAAATCGCCATTGTCTGCTCATGGATTGCAAGTTAGCTCGAGTCGAGCTAACTTGAAGTATTTGGACCTTACTGGACATGTTTATATTCCTGCTTTAAATGTAAACTCAAACGACTCTTTATATGTTCTGCAAAGCCATTTCTTAACGCGGTTCGTGAGCACTTCGCAATGATCGACGTTGCGAAGAGCCAGGCGGCGCTCAAGAAAGCCAGGAAGGCGAAGGAGCTCTCAATTACGAACGAGGTGAAGATCATCACCGCGACAGATGAGACCTTCAAGCTCTCGTCGGACGTCATCTCTTCTGCGGCGCATGGCGACCTCATCAACGTAGATTCGACTTCGACGCCCTTGGCAAAGTTCAAGGACGCGAAGTCTTGGGTACCTGAGAAAGATGGGGTCCTGACACGCGAGTTCTTCAAGTTTCTCGGCAACATGACCGAAGCCGATCACGCGAAAATGTGCAAGCACATTCTCAATCGGTTAGGGCCATCTCGGAAACTCCCCTACCTTAAGGTGGTTATCAAGCTGCCGAATTCTACGCTAGAGGATTGCTATACAACCCGGGACTGGGTGGATCGGAGGAAGAGGAAGGAGGTCGCTCGGATGGAGCTTCAACTGATCAGGCTAGAGCTCGCCTACTTCAGCAGCACTAGAGCGTACAGTCATTCAAACTGGCGGACGTTCAAGAAGAACTACAACGTCAGCAAGGCCTCAAAGCGTGCCCTCTTAGATTGGGGTCCACCGGTTTCATACTACAAGGATTCGAGGCAGACGCAGTTTCGCAACTGCAAATGTGAAGATCTCTCTCCGTACGCTAAGGAGTTCTTCAGAGTCTTCATCGATGTACGGTCGCGGTTCGTTCCACCTCAGGGAGCCCTGCACTTCCGTTCTTACAAGGCGGCAACGAATTCGCTCGGGACGTGGCCTTCGGATTCGTGGCGCAACCTGGGTTGCAATGTGAAGCTCAGCATCATCGACTTTCGGAACATCCCTGGGTTCTCTGGGACGGCAACGTCGTCGTTGGAGAGGCCCTTCTTTGACGAGTTCATGACGATGTTCGCATCGAAAGGGCAGCCTCCCCTCACCGATCTTCCAGCCTAGCTTTTCATTTGCGGCAACGAGCAGTCACACCTTCAAGTGACAGCGTTTGCTGAGGGCCCGTCCTTGTGCCATGCATACGATGTGCTGCAGTCGAAGTATCTTCCCTCCGAGAACAAGCGCCTGGGAGGATACGCGCCAAAGACCAACAACGCTCTCGACCCGGTTTGGCTCCTCTTTCTCTTCAAGAAGGAGCTTATGGTGATCCCGGCCGTAAAGAAGATCTACACAGCTCCAGAGCATGTGTTGTACACGAAGCTCCGGAAGTACAACGAGTTGGCGTACTCCATGAATTTGAACGAGCTCCGGATGGAGTTCTTCATCAAGGTCCTGGAGTTGTTCTGCAAGAGGGGGGATTCTGTTGTCCAGCTGTTTGGCGGGACGAAATTACTGACTGCGAGTGTGGTAAACATTCCTGCAGTTTAGCTCGAGTCGAGCTAAACTGTTGATACCCTTTCTGACTCGTGCATAGTTTTAATGAGGTCATGCCAATGCTGATGCGTGACACTTTAGCTTGAGTCGAGCTAAAGTGTCGGCTCTTACTTGTATGATTTTCTAGAAGTCATTTACTGCGTTCGTATCCTTTGAAGTTGTAATAGCTGAGTTTTCGTACCAGCAATTGTTTGTATTAAGTTTAGCTCGACTCGACCCAAATTGAATCTTGTTCAATCCATTGGTGTGCAGATGCTGGACCTAGAGGCATTCTGCATTTCCCACGACACCGATGAGCAGGACCTCGACGACGCCTTTGAGGTCGCCTAGACGTTGGATCGGGCCGATTTTGATATTTGTGCGTATCACGTCAACGCGGAGATCTTCCCCGAGCTTGGAGAGGCCGTTGGAAAGGTGAAGGGGAAAGCCATTGTTGACCTTGGCAATCATGAGGAAGATGCGGAGCCGAGCGCTGTGGTTGCGTGCCCGATCTCGAGCACCGTCACTCCGGATAACGAGTCCCAGGACAATTTCGTTGACGCTACTCCGCCTGAGTTTTAGAGTGCCTCTTAATCTGAAGCAGGAGACAGAATCGCTTCCTCGCGACAACGACTCGACTTCCCGGAGTTGGATTCGTTGGAGATTTCAGACAGGCCTCATTCAGCTCCCACCTTGGGCGCTTCAACCGCTCGTCCCGCGGCCAAGAAGAGGAAGGTCGCCAGCGCAAGCGGACGCTTTCCGTTGGCTATCGCAAGCAGCGCTCAGGATGACAGCAGGTTGATCTCCCTTGAGAAGAAGCTCGAAGAGAAGGCCACCCGGATGAGGTTGATGGAGCAGCGGCTGGCGGAGCGCGACGAGGAGCTCAGGGATCTGCAGCGGAGGCGTGATGAAGAACTGAAGAGGGACCAAGATCAGAGGCATGCCGAGATGATGCTCATGATGCAGAGATTCATGTCGGCTAATTTTCTTGCTGCCGCCACAACACCGCCTGTAGTTAATGCTGCGATCCCCCAGCCTCCCGCCTCACCGAACGGCGGGTCTGGGAGTCCGTCTCGCGATTTGCAACTACCATCTCTGTCGGGTACCTCCCCCGTCTCCAGTGGGGCTCAATTGCTTCTTGTTCTCCCATCCTCGTCGGCCCGCCCCTCCTCCCCTCCAAAGTCGCCCGATCGGGACAAATCTATCGCAGATGTCCCCAAGGCGTCGTCATGTTAGTGTACGTAGTTGCGAGTGTATATAGGCAGAACATTTTGTAAATGTCCAATTTTGTACTCCAGTATTTTTTTGTTAATATTATAGTGCACGTCGAGCACTTCAGCTCAACTCGAGCTAAACTGCTTGACATCTAACCACTGTGACTTGTATCCGTGTCCTCTGTGCGCATCCGCTGATAGGGTGAAGTTGTTGAATTTTTTCAGATCTAAGTTTCGGTGATGACGCGATTGCTCAACCAGTCATAGAAGAGGTCGTCCAAACTGTTGTCCCAGTCATAGATGAGGTCGTCCAAGTTTCAGCGGTGCTCGTAGACGAGATCAATAAGTGGTGCCAGTATTCTAGAAGAAATACCTAGAGTTCAATCAGATATCGAGGGCAGGTGGTTGAATATTGTGCTGGACCTCAATGGGATTCTATGCACGTGTGAGTCGTCGTGGCAGGCCAGAGGATCCAGGAACTTTATCCCGTCCATCCACTCGGCTTTGCTGCCGGCCAAGGTAGGCCCTAAACTAGTTTGAGTGCAACCTGGTTGTGCTGAATTCCTTAAGCAGTTGACTAAGATTGCCACCATCACGATCTGGAGTTCGATGATGGAATCTACAACACGTCAGATATGTAATTATTTTTTTCAACATAGTTCTTTGTACCCTCTCAGGGTCTTTGGTCAGGAGAGTTGCAATAGGATTCCCGAGCGTAGAGTCGGTAGCAAACAATCCACATGAAGGAATCTGGCACTCAGAAGGACATCTTCTTGAAGACCTTATCGAACCATCTCTTCAATAGGTTGGGTCGTGAGTATACTCCGACAAATACGCTTGTCATTGACAACAACCCGATTAAGCACATGCTCAATTTGCCGGAGAACGTCCTTCTTTCATCATGGTCGCACAAACATGTTGGCGCGAGAGACGATTTTGTATTGTTGGAGGAATTGCTGCCATATCTCTCTGACCTTCATCAGTTTTCGCGTGGCCTAGCACAATACCGGGCCGAACATCCCTCTGGTCGGGAGATGTTTTATAATGATCAGAAGACGTGTGGTCAGTCTGCGAGTATCTCGAACGCAATCCAAGCGTCTCAGAATCTCCGCTCTTAATGCCGTTGGGAACGCTTAGATGCCTTTTACACTTTAGGTCGGATAGAGCTAAACTGTATCAATTGACTGCAGCTTCGATTTTGTAAATTTTGTTGGACCATTTTTTGTGTATTTTTTTTTTATAAATGAAATTGAGATGTTTCACCGCTTTGTTGTTGTGGGGATTGGATACCTACTGGTGATGGAATGTCGTGCTATTTTGAATGATTGGAATTTTCATCTATTGTTCTAAGGTATGTGAGTGTCGCTGTGGTTGAAATTTCTACAGGACTGTGACTGTCTGGCGTCCGTGGATTCCTTACTAGGCCCAGAGGAGTTCGCCCTTTCTCTTCGGAGTAAAGGGCTTTTGTTGCACTCTGCTGCAACCGCGCAATCAACCATGGATTATTCGACCATGGCAGTGGACGACGGAGTTGTTGAAAGCCCTATTGCACGGGAGCCAATTCATGAAAGGAACAACTCACCTTCGCCGCAGTGGCCTCGTTTAGTTCCTGGGTCCAGCCTTTAAATCCGGATAATTGTACTCTAGCAAAGCGTATTCTCTACGGCAGTTAAAAGGATGGTACTTCCCAGCGCTCGCTTGCGGTGCGTGTTATGATGACCTCCAATAAATTGCACTATTGAGATGTTTTGGCCTAGACAATTTTGGTTTGTTGTTGAGCTACATTGCACTAATGTAGTTTTGGTTCATTTGAGTTTTTTTTTTTGTTGGAGGTTAAATGTGCTCTGTGGATCTTTCCTTCTGCATTTTAGCTCCATTCGACCTAATGTGCGCTAGGATAAATCTCAATGATTAAATTTTCATGTGTGTTGTGTAGGAGTATTCGACCTATAGTGTATTTTTTTGGATTGTGTGTGGGGCCTATTGTGCAAGAACCATCCAGAAAATGTCTCCGTCCCCGAACTCTCTCAGGAAATGCTGTTAGAGGCAAATGCTCTCCTTCCTCCACCCACCGGCACTCGCTTCCCAAATCAAATTGTGACGAGGTGCGTAGGCGGGGTTTGCAGCGTCTTCTAGAGAGTCCATTAATGCAAGAGAATGGCGCAACATGGACAAGGCAACGTCAGAGGGCTTTTTTGAAGACGCGTATAGAGGCTTATGGTGGAACTCCGTAGACCATTTGATTAGTGATAGGACGATTGTGTTTTGCCTTGGGGTGAATGAGTGTTGTTTGTGATTTTTTTCATGAAGTTTTAAATAAAGCTTGGAATAATGGTACATGCTTCTTTTACCGTTACCATTTTTTGGGACATTCGGCTAATTTGGTCCATCCATGTAATGAAATATAGTATTGTTGGTGCATTGTTGATATGCTTTGCACCTACAATTGTCTATATATATTGATACTTTAAAGATCATATATCTTCAAAATCATGGAAATCTCCCATTATAACGAATATGGTGTTATTTGTTTCTCACAACAAAACACTCAATCACCACAATTTTTGAAATAACAAAATTGTGCAAAATAGAAAACGCTCTCAGCGAAAAAAAACAAGATGATGAGCTTCCCAAAACTCATCTACAAAGTACTAACTAAGTTTCTCTAAACCTAGAATCTACCTTATCCACGAAAAATATGGAAAATCCTATTTTAAAAGCAAAAAGGTCTTATTCCAAAAATTCGGAAGTCGAATCTCGGATCCAAAATTTATGGATCTTCAATCCAGATTTTCTGCTTCTAACTGATAAGGTAGTTTAGGAATTTCTTAGCCTAGGATTTGGTAGCCGGGTGCAATTTAGAGCCCCATAGTTAATCGTTATTGAACCTAGCTGACCAAAATTCCTAACCATGGAGTGATCTCACTTTTCTTCCTAAGACTCCTACGCCTGGGGATTGCCTCTTTTGCTGCCCTATCGATCTCTGGCTAATCCGGAGTCGACTCCAGCTCTATGTCCTTCCGGCCGGAAGAAGGTTCCGAATCTTTTGCTGATGGTGCTCTTGCTTGTGGTGAGGATGACCGGACTCTAGTGCCTGGAAGGTCTCAAAAACTTCCACTAGGATTGATATCCATGTCGGTCACCGTTCGGACGAGAGTAGAGGACTCTTCCGCTATTGAACTAGGGAGGGAGACTCCGACGGATTTAGGAAGGGGAAAGGGGTTTCTTGCGAGAGACCTTCCGGCATGACGCTCTGCCACTTCTGGAGTGTCTCTGTGCTGGGAAATTGTACCCCTGTCGTAGTATGTAGAGTGAATATTCCTCTGGATAGCACTTAATTGGAGCTAAATGTGTCCGGAATAACCGCTCTAAATTCGTTCCCACAGAGACCTATTGTTTCTTTCTTGAATGATAAGTAAATTGACAGCTATCCTCCTATCACCTACCAGTTAGCATTCCTATTCTACGCCCTATCTATTCATCCGGATCCTTCCGGATGGCGGATGTTGCTTCCTACTAACCTCCGGATCCTTCCAGTTTCCAGAAGGTCAGATGGAGTTTTTCTTCCGGAGGTTTTAAACAAGTGGCCGGGTACCACTGATCCTATTTTGTGTAAGTGGCCGGATTCCCCACTGCCTCGTAATTTAAAGTGGCTAGACACCCACTGCCCTGAAACTTATAGTGGCTGGACACCCACTCTCCCTATATTGCTAACTGGTCGTTGGTTTGTTGTTTCCGGATTCACTCTCTCACATTATCCGGAAGGCCTTCCGAATACGATCACTTAGAGGCTCGCCCGGACTACAACGACATTTCGGTTGATGATCAGTGGTTCTGTGAGGTGTGAAGGGTAGATCTGCATTTGGACTTCCTTCTAGACATACACCACAGGCTTTTCCATCTATCGTAAGGGGAAATTCCGGCCGCAACCAGAATCCGGGTTCACACGGATTGTCCGTGCCCTAGGAGCTACCAGGCCCACCACCTAAAGTAGCCTCCCTCCCCCTCCAGGCTCCTTCCGGTCATCGAGGATCGTCAGACTCTATCTAACCTCTCCTTCAGCTGTTCCGGGCGCTCTCCCACAGCAAGTCCCAACCGGTTATACTAGATGCTTATCCGTGAACCACTTCAGGTTCAAGAACTACTTCACAAATCATCAACCACAATGGGCCTTATCCTTCCCTCATGAAACAATACACCATCAGCATAACTTCAAGAAGAGAAAATATACTAACAAAAAATATCCTTCGTGAAAAGAGAAAGAACAAGACCCTGAGCCGGCTAAGACTCAGGTATTAAGTAACCGCTACAACTAATCTGAAAATCTGATCTAAGAAACTAAAAATCCGGAAAATCCTATCCTAAAAGTGAAAGGGATCTTATCCCTTGAAATCTGGAATTCAAAACCCAGATCCGGAAATTTCGGATCTGAGATCCGATTTTCGCGGATCTAATTCAAAACTTAAGAAGGGTTTTCTTTAGTCTACCGTGTGATAGCCAGGTGCAAGCTTGAGCCCCATCGTTAATCGCTATCATACTTTGGCCCTAAAGATTCTAATCTACGGAGTAACCTGGTTCTGCCTCTCACTGCTACGGCGCGAAGGTGTAACCTGTGCTGGTGCGGCGCCGGCCTCGGTTTGCGCCGGAATGGATGCTGGTAGCTCCGGTACAGAGGTCGGTACCTACATCCCTGGTCCGGACGGTGTATCCGGATCTTCTGTTGTTGCGGTCCGGGCTGATGGTGCGTTTGTACGGTCTTCGAGGCTCGGAAGGTCCCGGAAGCTACCACTAGGGCTTACCACGATGGGTGTCGCTGCAGAGCTTCCAAGTAAAGGGTCCGTCACTCGTGGCACCGGAGATGGAGACTCTGAGGGAATTCGGAAGGGCAACGGGGGTACTGCCTGATTCCTGGGTATCTCCTCCCACTTCTGCATACTCTCCGTGCTTGGAAAGGCCACCCCATTCCAACTCATCGGAGAGTTAAAGTCCGGCGTTCCTACGAGATCGTTGAACTCTCCGGTGAGGGACTTCGGCGTTTCGGCTGAAGGTTTGGGTGAAGAGCCGGCCGGAAGTTGGGGCGGGGAAGCAGCTGCCGGTCCGGATGGGGATCCGGACGGACCAGCTGCGGTTCCAGACGGTCTAGCCGCGTCTGGAGCAGGAGGTGCCGGGAACGGAGGTGGAGCTTCTGGTACTGTCGAGGCTGCCGCCACGAGATCCCTCGCTAGCTCTTGTATCTTGGTCCAGGTGCTCTCCATCTTCCGGCTGTGATCCACTAGGAATCGGATGACCTGCCCCTTGTTGAGCTTCTCGTTCTTCTCCAAGCTCTCCGTATAGAGCAGCGCCCGGTTGACCGTATCTATCGGAAAGTCCAACGTTGTGCGGATATCTGTCAAGGTCTGAGAGGCTGCCCGGACCTTTGCTTCTGCCACCACTCGTGCATGTTGTGCTGCATCTCGTGCAGCTTCCGCCTGCCAGACCTGACCCCAGAGCTGGGTGTTGATCTTGGTTATAGTGGCGTTCTCCTGCTCCAGTCTTCTGACGGAAGTGTGCCTCTCCTTCATCAGTCTGAGCTGTGCCATGAGGTTAGTGGTGTCCTCCAGTCCTACTGCCTCCAAGACGGCCACGATCATGGCGTGCCTCTCCCGGATCTCTCCTTCCTGGATCCTCGTCTGCCAGACAATATGTCTGCAGAGCTCGTGAACGTCCACCGGTATGTCGCCACTGATGCTTGGGACAAACGTAGGTCCCGGCTCTGATCCAGTTGCGAATCGTTCGTCTTCTGTGGCTGGTTCCGATGCGGTTGGTGGTGCTGCTGCTGGGCTTTGAGGCGGAATTGTTGACTGAGGCCGGCATGCTCCAGAGGCTTCCGGAGTCTTCTGCACCGAGCAACTCCGCTTCCGGTTCGGTCTTCGGAGTATGAGGGAGGATGACGACTTCTCCATCTCAAAGTCCGTCGACTCTTCCGGCTCCTCATTTGTCTCCATCCCTCCGTATGACTGGATGGTGAGCAGGCTATCGTACTCGGCCTGCTCATCTGGACTCAACATCTTCTGCTTTGCGTACATATGGGCCAGGTAGGTGGAAAGGGGTGATGGGGTTTTCCGGGCTCTTGGCGGGTTCTTCACCATCGTGTCGATCTGCTCGTCCATGATGGCTGCCCAATCGACGGACAGCTTCCCTCTCATCGACCCCAGAATCAGTGTAGCTAACTTGGCCACTATCCGTTTAGGTTTCTCGGGGTGGAAAATGGGATTAAAGAATGCCATAACTAACCTGGCATTCGGATCGGTGAGGTCGTTGAGGACGTACCCGTCTTTAGGGTTTGCCTTCGCGCGGAACTCGCCCTTCAGGATGGCGTCGTTGCGCTTCGCCACCTTGATCGTCCGTGCTCGGATCTCGTAAGTGTCTCTCTAGAGTGTTGTGGTCCAGACCTCCAGATGCGCCCTGATCTTCTGCGCGTACTGGCTTGGTGGCTCTCCCAGGAGCTCCGCCATCATTGTTTTGCTCTGGAAGGCCCATGGTGTCGCTAAATGGCCTTTACAAACCATAATCTCGAGAAAGCTCTCTAAAACCCGGTAGGTCTTGACCGGCTTCGGAATCTCCGGAGTCACCTTCTACAGTAGCAGGGCTTTGGCTGCTGGATTTTTACCCTTCTTGCCCGCCATCCGTGCCCACCTCTCCGTGAACTTGCATCTCGCAATGGTGTCCAGAATTCCTGCACGCACTGACCTCACCAAGTCCCTCGTGCTACGCTAACTCTGCGCTACCGTCCTACACAAAGGCCGGATGTGAAACCCTAAAAAAATGCGCTGAGCGGAAGGGGAAATGAGACTGCTGGAAACCCTAAAAGATTGGCGCGCAGGACTGCCAGTCGTGTTTTATATCTGACGCCTTCGTACGGAAAACCGTTACGCGTCATAATGGCATTTCCGGATCCGGCCATCACCATACTCCGGTTTCGCAGTTTCCAGGAAGAGTGCTGTATTTACCTCCTTTTAGGATTCCGGCACGGTATTAAAATCTTATTTTGTTCTATGAACTACTTATGCTCTTATGACTAATTAACTACCTAATTTTTTTAATTTTTCTTTATTTTCTTCCGGATTTGGTATTAAGTTCCGGAAGTAAGTGGGAACACCTTCCCACATATTCGGAGTCCCAATGAGATCAATGAAATCTCCGGGAGGTGTTTGTAGAGTTTCGGCTGTAGGTCTGCGTGGAGTCTTGGATGGCCCGGTCCTCACTGGCATTGCAAGTGCTTCCTCTGGAACTTGGGTCTCGCGTGCCTTCGAGCTGTCGAGGTCAGGTTCTTTACTAGCTCCTACATCGTGCTCCAAATCTCTTCCATGTTCTGGTTGTGGTCCAAGAGGGACCAAATGAGTTGTCCCATGTTCAGCTTCTCGTCCTTCTCCACACTCTCGATGTAGAGGAGAGCCCTATTGATCGTGTCCACCGAAAATTCTAGGGCGGTACGAACCTCCATCAAGGCCTGGGCAAAGGCATAAACCTTCGCTTCCGCCTCGTCTCTTGCCTTTTAGGCCCCTTCCTGAGCAAATTCCGGGTGCTCCACCCATTTCTAGAGCCAGACATTGGTTCGGGTGAGGATGGCTGGTTGCTCCTCCTACTGCCGGAGTAGGCCTTCCTTGGCCTTTAGCTCCTTAAGCCTTGGAAGGAGATCCACAGAGTCGTTAGCTCCCACCTCTCTCGTGTTGGCTACAATCATGTCCGTCTGATCCCTAATCTCCTCGTTCTGAATCATTGTTCGCTAGACCACATGGTGCCACAGCTCCGTAATATCTTCTAAGATGCGGCCGGTCATTACATGGGAAAAGTCGGTCCCGGTTCTACTCCGGTTGGGTCAGGTCTGGCCGGTTGAGATGGGGCCGATTAGGATGCGGTCTGGATGCGATTGGTTTGCTCCGGAGGGTGGTGATTCAGCCGGTGTCTACGTTGCCCTTTCCTGCGGAGGCTCGCTCAGACCCGCTAGTTCTAAAGTCTTGTGGACTCACCTGCTCCTCTTCCGGGTTCTCTAGGTGATAAGTGTAGATGACGGTGGTGACTTTGTGTCTTTAGATTCCTCCTTTTCATCATCCGTTTTCCACCCACCATATGATTGGATGCTGAGAGGTTTATCAAACTCATCCCGTTCCTCCGGGTTCAGTAGCTTCTTCTTGGTGTATAGGTATGCCACGTATGTGGATAGGGGTGCTGCAGTCTTCGTCACCTTTGGAATATTTTCTACCATCCGGTCGACCTGGTCTCCCATCAGCGCCGCATAATTTACCGTATGCTACCCTTGCATTGCTCCAAGGAACTGGCTAGCCATCTTTGCAACTACCCTCTTCGGCTTTTCTGGATGGAAAATGGGATTTAGGAAGGCAATTACTAACTTGGCGTCCGGATCCTTGAGATCTCCAGATACGTATCCGTCCCTTGGGTTGGCGGTTTGGAGAAACTCCACTTTCAGAAAGTTGTCGTTGCAATCAGCCACCTTTACCTTTCCTTGTCGGAAGCTGTAGGTTTCCCTCCAAGCTTCAGTTGTCCATTCTCTCGGATGAGCTCTAGTGCGGCCGTGGTACTAGTTTGGCGGCTCTCCCGCGAGCTTTGTCACCATGGCTTCACTCTAGAACGCCCACCATGTCCTTTATAGGCTGTTGCAATCCATCACCTCCAAGTAGCTCTCGAGAGTCCTCAACTCCTCCTATGATGTAGGTAACTCCGGAGCCACCTTCTAAGGCATGAGGGATCCGGCAGCCGGAGTCTTGCCCTTCTTTCCTGCCATCCTACCTCACCTCTCAATTATCTTGTGCCTCGCGATCTTTCCAGAAGCCCTTGCACGCATTGACCTCTCAAAAACCCTCGTTTTCAAAGACTACTTTTGCAATAAGGAACCAGAAGACGGAAGGTAGAAAAGAGCAGAGAAGAGAGCGTAGAAACGACAAACGAGAAATAATGGCGCCCTCTCTACCAAATGCGTTTTATTTCGGACACGATGTACAGACGCGTTTTATTTTGGGCACAATGTATAGATGCCGTTTCCGGATCCGGATACCATCCGGATTGTTCCGACCGGTTTCGGATTCCACCGAACTCCGGTTTCCGAATTTTCGGAAACGAATAGTAACCATCATGTTTTAAAGATGTCGGTTTGGTAGTCAGAACTTATTTTTACCTAGGCCCTAATTATGCTATTAAATTAGAGTTTATTGCCAAATTTATTTATTTCCTTCAATTCCTTTTCGGATATAAAGCTAATGTCTGGAACCCAATGGAAATGCCTTCCACTAACAGCAACTCCACCCGAGCTACCTTCCTACATGTTATGTTGGACTCCGGAGCTCAGCTAGTGATGATTCTCAAGCACCTAGCTCAGGATTTGGAACTAGGTGCTTCGACCTTGAGCCTTGCCCATTTACGATTGTTACATCAATGGGGGGCATGGAGAAGGCCATGGGCTACACCCGACATCCGTTGTGGTTGATGTTCGGCGTGAGATCTAGTCTTTTATTCTCTCACATATCTCTCCAGTGCACTGTAAGTGGCGCTACCAACTACGACATTCTCGTAGGTAAGCAAGCGTTTTATGCCCTCGGACTTGGAGTGGATAACTGGACGGAGGAGGCTTGGATTAGGCATGGATGGTCTGCCCGTGATGGCAAAAAGGAGCTCATTCCCGTTGTCTTCGTAGCTAGCGCGGTGACTTCCACGGCGGATGCAATGTTCGAGTGCAGTGCCTGGGCATCCAATTTGCAATGTGGTTCTACGCTTTGGGAGGAGAAATATGCTATTATGTTAGGGGTAGCGGAATCATGTGAGCACAAATCAGTGGAGATCCCTGCACATCATTGCAAGGATCTTCGTTCTCCATTGGGAACTCAATTGGAGCTCACACGCCGGAGTCGAAAAATTGTGGATGCTATTGATGCTCCACTGCTTTTGGTAGACTCTTCAACTCCGTTGTTGGCTTACACTATTCCGTGGCGACCACCGGATGAGGGTATTATCCTTGCGGAGCTATTTGCTGATATCGATACGGGGCTCGCGGTTGTATTAGAAGCCCAGCTCAAGGTACGACAATTCATCCACGTGGACAGTGGCTTTGCAGCCAACCGTGCCGCTCACCATCACATTCAGCATCTTCTAGCGTTGTATCCGGAGCAGTTACCACCTTCTACGATTGGAGGGTGTCTTGGCAAATTGCCACGTCATGTGACGTTGAGCAATAAGGATGATTGTAGCCCAAAAAATCCACTCTCCAAAACACCCAAGACTCACACAAGTCTCCCCATGATTCTAATTCTTCCCAGGATGGTCTAGCATCTAATGTTAAGTAGTTTGTCTTTAATTGTTGGTCAAAAGCTATCTTCTATTGAATTACTCATGTTTATACACTTGTTTTTAGGGAATTAAGCCTTAAAATGCCTCACTCTTAACATTCCACTCTTAAGGGATTAGTCCCAAGGATTTTAGTGCTTAGGTAGAGCCTTGCTCCGCTAAAGAGCCTTGCTCTTTAATTAACTATGAATGTGCATGTAAGTTAGTTTCCTAGTCTTTGCCCTCTTCGGCTCTTGGATACTATCCATTGCACTCATCGTTTGTTCCGTAATTAAATCCATTAGAATTCACAAATTTACCTCGTGCAATTTGATCCACTTCTCACGTACGTCCAACAGTTCACGTACTCACGTCTTCATCACAAGTGTTAGACTCAAACAACACACAAGTTGGATTAAGCCTCTAAATAATTCTACTCTAAGATCCGTCTTAAGTCTAACCTATCTATTAGTCCTTAACACTGAAATGCAAAAAGAGTATCTTCACTCTTACACTTACGTGACTTAAGTTCTATAATTCAGACTTAAGTTATATTATTTATCCCTATCTTCTTACTCATTGTAGGCTTAAGTTTTCTTATTTATACATGCATAAGACTCCCGTCTTATGTCTTAATACTTAAGTTTCCACACTTAAACTTAAGTCTTACATCAACTACTTATGCATTCCTCACACTAATGCATTAAGTTACTTACTCTAAATTAACTCCTAAATGCTTCACTCACATTTAGAATTATCACTTTAACATCCACAATGTCACTTTGACATAGTTAGGTTCTTTACCTAACTAAAGCTCTTGAAGATTTAATATGCACATTTCACTTATATGCGATATATTAAATTGAATTCATTAGCACATATAATTTCATGCCACATGAACAATTAGGATGATATCCTAATTTCTACAATGAAGTTCTAAATAATTAATGCATTTATGCATAGGAATTTATTCACAATTAATACCTCATGCATACAATTGCATTTACAAAACACAATGTCAAATTTATTCTATGAAGATCTAATATTATTGCAGTTATACGTATGACTCAAGTCACACACAAGACTTTAGATATGCAAATTCAATAATAATTATATATATATATATAATTAAATACTCTTACAACATTAAGAGTCATCAACTAGCTTTTTCACTTAAAACTAGGGCTCACTCCAATCTTCCTCCAAGGAATTGCTATGGTAATGGCAAAGAATGCTAAAAATTCAAGCTAGTCATTCTACTCTAAATCCAAGAGGCACACGTCTTGGAAAACGATTTTCCCTAGAATTAACCAACAAGATTAATTCCACTAAATCCTCACATCTATTCATATCAAATCATGAAAAGGCACACCCTTCCCAAAGGATGCGAGTTCAACCTTTTTTCTATTATTTCCTAATTCTTGGATATGAATAGGCACTTTTTGATTAATTAACTACTTAGTGTAAACTTAATCATTAATTCTTTAATTCTCAATATATCTACAACCATTTTTACACTTAATTTTTTGAAAAATATTATTTTAAGGATTTAGGCTCTACATAGCCCCCTTCTTTGCTCGGAGAAGTCCTGGTCAACGTCAACGACCTTTGTCCTTGAACATAATCTTGTGCGCTCCATCTTGTATTTTATTATCCTTAGGTCTCTTTGTAGCTTTCTTCCTTTATCTTCTTTAAGGATTGTTGATTTAATTTGCTTTCCATGCTTCAATTTTAATAAGTATGCCTCATACATACTGGCAAGTCTTCAAGTTTCTTCTTTAACTTAACTCTTTTGCTTAAGTCTTCCACTTTAGACTTAAATTTTATTTTTATTTGAGCTTTGAATTTTCCATTCTCTTTTAGATCTTTTTTTAACTTTTATTGATCTTCAAAAAATTCTCTCTAGTTTAATTTTTCTTTTGAATCTTTGTTTAGGCTTTACTTGCAATCACTACTTTTTTTTTTTTTTTTTGTCTTTTCAAGCTTTGGAAAATTAGCACTCATTAGTACTCACATCAGTAAATTAGTATGTTAGTAGTTTGTGTCTTCACTACTAATTACTAATTCTATATTGCTAATTTCCTTATCTTCTTTTCTCTTTTTTACTTTTTTCAGTTGAAGTTGTCTATCTTATACAATTAAGTAGTGCGTATATCACCTCACTACTAATCGTGCTAACTATCTTTTTCTATTCTATTCTCTCTTAACATAAGATTCTCTCATTATGTTATCATGTTTTTTTTTCTTTTCCATTTGACTACTTTATCTCGATCTTATCATCATCTCTCTTATTTTTTCCTTTCAACTGCTTTCTCATTTATTTCAATTTTTATTTTTTCAACATATTTTTAGACTAAGGAGTTTAGGTACTACAGTATATACCTTGACTTGCTAAATCATTGAGTTTTGAGGTTTACTTTTAACTCTATCATATCCTAATTAGATCCACTCAGGCTTCTTTTTGGACTTGATAGATTCTAAAGTTAAATGTTTTTGAACTTTTTATCTCATCTCTCTCTACTGCATCTAAATTTAACTTTCCTTACATATTAAGTCCCTCCTAGATACAATAGGTATATTCTTGTCTAAGTGTTCTTTTATGATCGTCACATAACTCTCTTAATCCCATACCTAGCCTCAAGGCTCTATTCAAATTGTTCTTTCTTAAAATACTCACTTTGTATTTTACTACTTGTTTTCCTAATTTCCTCTTTTTTCTTGAGACATCTTAAGGTGCTATCCTAGTTGTTCTTTTTATTCTAACTTGGATTACATTTTCTAAGATTCTCGTTTCAACTTATATATCCTCTTTAAAAAAATATTATTATTATTATTATTATTATTATTATTTAAATTGATTTTTACTTGCCTTATTAATTGTGCCAGTCTTCTTTCATCACCAAGCTGATGAGGATCACGTTTTGCGTGATTTCTAGCGTCTCGTGTAAATTGCACAACGTGTCCTAGTCCACTCGTCTGTTAGCTCCTTCACAGCTTTCTCTGTCAACTCCACCAACTCGTATTCCACCAACGTATATAGCTAATTGCTGACCAACACATCTGCCTTCGAATGCTTTGCTGTGAATGAACTCGCCCAATTTGCATCCTCCTACACATGCATGTACATTCACTTGCAAGTAATCGCCCACGCATGCATCACCTTTCTGATCTGCTAGGCTAGCTCTCGCGTCGAGACAACATCAGCGCTGAACCTTCTAATCAACTCGTAGTCTATCAGTTGCAGGGTACCTTACATGGTGATGGGTGTCCAAGTTCTTTCATACTAACCACATTGTCCCATATCAATTGGCTCCGGCCTTCCGTGCTAGTATATAGAGGCTTCTTGTAACATATTCCTCCAACCGGCCTTAGTAGCCTGGTGATCGATGGACGCGGGTAGATGCTGTCGTGGCAACCTTCGGGTGTTTGTGCCTAGCCTCTAGCCATCCATTCAACATCCGCCCCACCACGCCATCATAGCGTAGGACAGATACATCAATGGAATTGAAGCATAATTTTTTATTTATTTTTATTTATTTTTTAAATAATTAACGTTCAATATTTAAGTCGGTGCTCTTTACAGTATGTGAGGTTTTGACATCTTATTCTGCTTACAAAACCGATTTTATGCTTCAAAAATTCTTGAAACCAACTATTATATTTTAAATAGTTAACTTTTCAAAAATGATCATGTTTGTATCTACTCTTCCAGATGTATAAAAACATGTTTACTAGTTAATATAGATTCAGATTACCATATCACAGTTCATGCACAAGTCAATAGTCGTCAGTTCAACCTTCGTTTTAAACTTTTAAAAAGTTAAGCTTGATTTAACAAATGAAGCTTCATGTAACGATTTCAAAAATAAACATTGCCATATTAAAAAATACGTTGTCAGTCATAAGTTCCAAGTTCTTAGCTTCATCATCTGAAGTATACCTAGCTAAACCATACACACAATGATGTCCATAACTCCTAAGCAACATCTCCAACTTAACTATAGAGAACTTTAAACATCAATCCGCCGCTTGTCATGTCGAGGTCGCCTATGCTTCACTTCGTCTACAGTCTCCAACTCGGTTAGGAAAGTTTGGCGATCCACCTCCTCCAGGTTCCGACATAAATCTTCGTCCTTCATCAAATAAGTCCTTTTGGTCCTTTGGAAATTTAGCCAGAGTGCCATGTCCTTGTATCGCTTTTGCTTAAGCTCTAGCACAAACGCCGAGCTAGACATTGGCAAGAATCTTGTTATCACCATACACTCAAGCATGCGCATCCATCGCATGGGTCGCTACTGCAGATTCAACCAGATTAGAAATTCCACTTTGGTCTTATCATACCGGTTCACGTTAACAACCATCTTGAAAAAAGTACACAGATAAGACAAGAAGTTGCAGAAAATTGCAGCTCTGAAGCAAGTAGGATCAATACGATATTTGTGCGCCTCAAAAAACGTCCTGTATGATAGATTACACTCTTGCGGTGTGTCGAATGCTCCAAGGATGATAGGCCAGTTGTATCGCACGATGTCAATCTTGGCCCACGGTGTCCACTTATAACGCCTCTATCTATGTAGCGAACACAGGTGAGTATCCAGTGCTACCGCCGCTGGAACTGTTGTCTGCCAGGCTTGAATTATCATTGGATAAATAACATCCCAAGGTCAGCACTGCTTTGGTGATAATCCAAAGTCTTCCAATAACCACGTCATTGCATCCCACGTAACAATGGTCTGCTCACTTGCCTCATCAAACATAGAATCATACTTCCCTAAGTACCTTCGTTTGAGCATAGAGCTGGCCACTAGTAAAGAAATCTTTAATCCCAAGGGTAATTTGAAATCCTAAGGTGGTGGAGTAAACAACACCTGATGATAAGCATTCTCCAGGTTGTCGAGAGCTAAGTGTTGGCCCTCTACCGCCATCTTCAGACGTTGACATAGTTGCATGTACTTGTGAACATACTACCCACTAGAGAGCTATCCTCTCTGAGCCGTGGCCTCGCCGCTTTGCACTAGAGCCAAAGTAATCGTAAGGGCATTCTCATCACGCACCTCGTGATAAAGAGGTTCAGCCCGATGTCTTGGCTCTGGAGTGCCAATCGTGGACACCCTAATCTCAACGATCTTCACTGCTCTATAAACTTCGTTTGGCCTATCCCAAGCTTTCTTGGACGCTAGTTGATGCTCCTGGGTCACATAATAGTGTAAAACTCTTGCACCTAGATCACCTATTGGATTAACCAACTTGCACTTGGAAGTTGTAAGGCAACTTGTGCCAACATCTCACAGATCAAATTCCGCATGTTGGGAAAATGCTCAGCACTAGCCCATAGAATGTCAAACTCCTCATCGTGGAGTGTTGCTCCTAGAGCCATCTCTGTGATACTAAAGAAAGTGTTCCTCTCGAATTCATAACCACGGAAAAGCAAAAAAAGAGGAGGAATGTGCAACTCATTTTCCCACAAACATTGTTTCATCTTTTTCTTGGCTTCACACTCAGTTGAGACCTGCAACTGCAGTCTATCGGCCGCTTTGGCAAGAGCCTTAATATCCGCCTGCAACTACGGTATAATAGTCCGTTCCTTTAAGGGACTGCTTATGCTCCTACTCTATGGCTTCTTCACTGTGTCTGGTTTCTCCGCGTGTTGCTCCTTCAACAAGGTTATCTCCTATGCGTGACATTTCCGTAGCTTTGCCACTTCTTTTTCGTGATGTTCCCTCATCACCACCATTTCTCGAGCCAACCGCTCCCCGTTGCTCTTTTCATAATCGCACAGCTTCTTTGCTTCACGCATCCCTACCACAACTTCCTCGCACTTATTGAAGACGACTTGATCCTTGTCCTTCTTTTCTTTGGCTTCCTTCAGTTGCGCCTGCAGGTCTACACACTTAGTTTTCCAATATGTCACGTTGGCAGTCTGACAAGCCACCTCCTCCTACAGCTCTCATTTTTCCCTCTGCAGCTATTGTTCCATGGTCTTCCTAGAAGATTCCTGGCTGTTGTGCTTCCGCATCCAGTCGTCCCGCTCCTTTTGGAGGTTCTGCAGCTTCTCAGTAGCTGGCATGTTCTACTTGTGAGAATCCCTCTCCAAGTCTTCCGTAGCAAAAAATATAGCATCCTTAGTTTTTTTATATTCTTTTATCAGATCATCCTTCTCAGCTACCAACAATTCCAATTCCCTTCTTCCGAATGGTAAGATAGCATCGTTCTTTAGAGGTTTCTTCTTAGCTGACTGAGGCTCTTCAACTAATATCCCCTTTCCCTTTGAGATTTTCAAAGTTGTGGCCTGCTCCTCCGCTTTGGACATCGTGGCCATCGCTCCAACCTGGAGTAAGGTTTCTTCTGCAGCTCTTGAGGTTGTATCTCCATCTTCTTTGAGATTAATCACGTCCTTCGGTGTTGGAGTTCTTGTTTTCTTGGCTTCTTCCTCGTCAGCGTTCTCTAATTGTGTTACTAAGTTTTGAGTCGTCGGAGGATTCCCTTCTGATGGTAGCACTTGCCGTGCTTTCGTCTTGATCTTCACAGTCTCCACGGGAGGGGTCACCTGTTCCTCGCTCTGAGGCTGCGACTTAGGGGTGCCATCGAGCTGAGTAGAGGTTGGCTCTGGAGTAAACGCACACAAGATTGTTTCTTCTCCTCCTTTCTTGATTCCGTCCTCAGGCTTCTCCTGAGCCACTTCACCTCGCCGAGGTCTCTTCTTCGAGCTCAACGCCTTCTTCTCTTCCACCATCTTAGACAAAGTTTGTTTTCGTAATTCTGGACAAAATTCAGAGAGATAAGTGGTGCAGAAATATGCCTTAGTGTGACAAGTTGTCTTGCTCATCATCTCTTGCTTGATGCGCGTGTAGAGAATCTTTGCCCAATTGAATTGATCTCCCTGCCACGCCCTACAAGCTACTGCCTATTCTTCAAGTGAAATAATGTTAGGACCCGGTAATGACAACAACAGTCGTTGATTCACGAAATTCAACCAACCTTTCCATCGCGTCTTGGCTTTGGCTAAATTATAACCTTGCTTGGCATCCTTTTTTACCACCTTTGCAATCTCCGATGAATTGAAGATGTGTAGGAGGGTCTCCTAATCCAAAAGGGGAATGTTCACCAACGTCGGACCGCTATCGCTCAAACTAGGAAAGTGTTTCTTGATCGTAGACAGATCAAAAAGCATTACCTCTTCACCGATAAGAAATTCATCAAGTGCCCCTGGATTGCTAGCAATGATGAATGTACGGGCACGCTGGAGATCAGGTTCAGGCCACCTCTGCAAGATGAACTGCCACAATCCTGCGCTCTCTAAGTTCGTGCGGTTGGGTATCAACGATTTCTCCGGCAGGTAGGTCATCTTTGACGCGATGAGCTCAGTCAGTCTTCCAATTTTTTGCCGTTGCCATCAGGTCGTACTTGTTTGGCCTCATACAAGCTTCATCAATATTCCAACTTGGTATTACCATCAAGACACATTTTTTTATTTTCCTTCTTAGTTTACTCTTGATTATCTTACTTATCCACTCAAACAGATATGAAATTTTCTATCTTATTAATGCTAAATGCAAGGTTTTAACTGAGGCTATCTCCTTAATCTCACTTTTGTTCATTAGCTTACAACATCCGTTTGGTTAATTCTCTTTGATACCTATAAGTAGATTTACTCATCTTGTTTGCCCTGTTCTGAAATACTCTCTTATGCTTGTGGTTGCAATGACTAATTATCTACTATACTGAACTACTAATTTATGCAATGCTTTGAAGAAATTATAATTCCCTCAACAATTTCATGCCTCACAAGTCACTTCCCCATCATTACATCTTACAGAAATTTCGGAGTTCAATCTTTTCTCCTCAACTGTTTCTGCACGTTACTAAAAATCAGAGAAGTTAGTCCAGTGTACAACATACATTATCGTTAAAACAAGTGACTCTCACTTGTACAACTTTGTGTTCATTTATAGCTTCTAATTAGTTTTTAGGGATTTTACACCATACCTCTGATCAAACACTCTTCGTCACAAAACTTGATATTAACACAATTAGTTTATTACTCTCGGTATCAAGACTGATCTAAACTTATCCGTAATGGTCTCAACCCACATGCGTATCAATACTAACCTCATCTTAAAATCTCATTGCAACTACCACACATCGAAGGATTTCAGCAAATTACCTTAAAAAGTATCGCACTTGGTTCCAAAGAGCAACTTTACCTTTTGACACTGTTTCTTCAATGCTTATCAACGTCTCTTACCTAACGTTTGGAATTTTGTGCTCAATTACGAAAGCAAGTTTCTTCTAACCTGCTCACACTACTCGTCTTTAGCGTCATCGCTCTCACTATCTTCTCAGTTTGCAGCTATGGCGGTCGTTCAGTGTGTGAGCAAAGAAACTGTCTTCGTCTTCTTCTTGCTCCTGCATGATGACTGAATTGACAGCCCATAACCGCCAGATCATGAGACGTGGCAAGACATCCGGGGTCCAACACTATTCATCATTGAGGTGATCAGATCTTCATTTTCTTGTGATTTTTTGTACATGTTATTATGCGTTTGGCTCTTTGCCTCGCATCCAGGTGGACAGTGACTCCAGCAAGTGTTTGACTCTTCCTAGTCATTAATGTCTTACACACTTGTTGGATTCCCTCATGCATATTCTCAACCTTAATGCATAAACTTAACTTCAATGATCTTGTACTCACAATTTTTTCCAATTTTATTTTTGTTAAAGTTTTAATGTTAGTTGAAACTTAACTTAATTCTTTTTCATCTTGCATTTATTTTTTCAAGTTAATAATTACTTCTTTACTCGAGTACATGGTCATGCCATCATGTCCAAAAAGTTTTATCATTTACAAATTTGAGAATTAAAATTTTAATTTAATTTTTTAATTTAATTTTTAACATAAACAAATGGTTGTTCTAGTGATCTCTCAAAATCTTCTACAATCCCATTCAATAAAAGTATTTATTAAGATGTTATAAGTGTTTGACTTATTCTAACTCATAATAATTCTAAAAAATTTAGCTATTTTTCCACTTCCATCCAAGTAGTGTAGAGTCATTTCCTAATTACTCAAAACTTAACTTATTGAAGGTGCTTTCCTAATTTGTTGTTTTATTTTTTACTTTCCTCATGAGGCACTTTTATGTAAACTTTTGCTTGTTACAAAAAGTGTAAAGAGGGTATTATTTTTTAATATTTTTTTAAAGGTTTTTTTTAAATAATTTTTTAAAATTTTTTAAATTTTAATTTTTTTTACCACCTACAAGTAGCTTTATTAGCAACTTGTGGCCTAATTCCATCAAGTGAGAAATTTTTCTAATGCAAAGTTGTAAAATCACCTTTAATTGGACTTTAAAACTTTGTCTTTATTTCTTACTTTAAAATGGGTAGTTTAGGGTCATTCCTGACCACTCAAAAGGTCACATATTGGAGGTCTTGCCCCCTTCTTTATGATTAATTTGCCCTCAATTTACGTATTTTTTCAATCTATAACCGTTGTATCTTGTTGCATGGATATTCCCTGCAAAATCTTGTAACTCAACAATTCCAATATGATAAGACTTAAATATTTGAT
The DNA here is from genome assembly GCA_963971425.1 of Bryoerythrophyllum caledonicum. NCBI lineage: Eukaryota > Viridiplantae > Streptophyta > Bryopsida > Pottiales > Pottiaceae > Bryoerythrophyllum > Bryoerythrophyllum caledonicum. Next base: position 18,291,946 of record OZ020514.1, read on the forward strand.
ATGGGCCAAACCACCTCATTTTGAATTTTCCCGGAAATTTCTGGAATCTACTATCACATAGTAAGACTAGATCATTATCTTTTTAATATTTTTGGTTGTAGCTTACTATCATAGTATGTTTTTTGTTGCTTTTGAATTGCTTTTATGTTCATATAAGCTTGTGCTCGAATCTCATCAAGTCGCTCTAAATTATCTAGACGTTCTTTTAAGGAAGCCGAATCTCCCAATTTTTGAGAAATAGCAACCCTTGATGATGATAGTTCCACTTCAATTGGTAACATGGCTTCCAAGCCATAGACCAATGAAAGTGGAGTAGCCTTAATTGTAGTTTTAATGGTACAACGGTAGGCCCACAAAGCATTGGTTAACTCATAATCCCAATTTGATGCATTTCCTTCTAGTGTTTTTGTTATAATCTTACAAAGAATGCCATTAGACTTCTCGGTTTGCCCATTAGCTCTAGGGTAATAGGGAGATGACTAGGTGATTTATTGGGGCCCACAAAGTCTATTCTCCAATTTTCAAACGGGATTTGGGCTAAAACTGGTGTCAAAGGCATAGCTTTAGTAGCTGTAGGTTTACCAACTCTCTCGCAAGGGTCACATTTCTTAACGTAGGTAGTGGCATCAGCAAAAAGCGATGGCCACCAATAGCCTATTCTTAATGTTTTTTGAGCCGTAGGCCACCTCGCAAAATGTCCACCACATGCATTAGTGTGACACCTTCTTAAAACCATAGGCACTTCACTAGGACTCACACATCTTCTAAGTATATCATCTTTTGCTCTTTTATGAAGAAATCCACTAATCATAGTATTAGGTAAAGATTGGTGCACTAATCTTGTTTTATCTTTAGTAGTGTAGTCGATAGAAAAAATTCCTTTAGTTAAATAATAAATAATATCTGCATATTCTTGAGAAATTATGTCAAGTATCTCTATAGCATCTTTAACTTCAAAGATATGTGCATCTAGAAAGCTGTCATCAATAGACTCTAGATTAATTGTTTCACTAAGTCTAGATAAGAAATCTGCATTTAGATGGATCTTCCTAGGTCTTACATTAATAGTAAAGTCAAATTCCCATATAAGTAGAACCCATCTTGCAATCCTTCCATTCAACTGAGGTTTATTCATCATGTACTTTAATGCATCATGATCAATGTGGAAAGTGAACTTATATCCCAATGAATAATGTCTAAATTCTTGGACTGAAAAGATCATTCTCAAACCTTCACGTTCAGGGACAGAGTAATTTCTCTCAGCAGCACTTAATTGACGACTAGCAAAATATATGGGCCTATCATGACCTTTACTATTTTTCTCACTCAAGACTCTTCTAATTGCCATATTGGAAGCATCAACATAAACCTCAAAAGATTTGTTCCAATTTGGAGGAATTAAGATTGGTGCTTTGTTAAGCCGGCATTTTAACTTATTAAAAGCCTTAGTACACTCATCTAACCAAACTCCAGGTATAAGAGTTTGTTTAGTTAAAGCATTCAAAGGTGCAGCTATAAATGCAAATCTATATGTAAATCTCTTATAATATTCGGTGGCACCAAGAAATCCTTTAAGTGCAGTTAAGTGTTCACGGATTTTCATTGTAAGTATAATTGCTACTTTGTCAGGATCAACAGCTATCCCTTCTTTTGAGACAACATGACCTAATAACTTCCCACATACAGTAGCAAATTCAGACTTAGCAACATTTATAGATATCTCATACTCTCCACAACTGTCAAAACATTGCTTTAATGCCTTTGGATGATCTTTCTTTGATCCAAATACACAGAAGTCATTTATAAATATTTCCATAAACTTTCTTAGGTATTTTGTAAAGGCTTGTGTCATAACTCTTTGGAAAGTTGCGGATGCGTTGCACAATCCAAATGGCATTACATTATATGCAAAGGTTCTCCAATCTATGGTGAAGGTAGTTTAGGGTCTATCCTCCGGAGCTATTTGAACTTGATTATAGCCCAAAAATCCATCGAGGAAAGAATAGCACTCATGCCCAGCTACACTATCTAGAACTGCATCGGAAAATGGTAAGGGAAAGAAATCTTTCTTAGTGGCTTTGTTCAATTGCCTAAAGTCTTGACAAATGCGAATCTTATCATTTTTCTTAGGTACTATGACAATAGGTGACATCCACTCACTAAATGGTACCGGATAAATGAAATTACACTCGAGTAATTTATCAATTTCCTTGTAAATCATTAATGAATACTTTGGGTTCATCATGTATTGTCTTTGACTAACATGTTTAGCATATGCTTCTAGGATAATACGATGTTGACAAACATCTAGAGGTATGCCTTTGAAGTCTTTATAAGTCCAGGCAAAGGCATCTTTCTCCTTCTTAAAAAATTCCAACCACTCATCATATTCTTGAGGATGTAAAAAATTCCAACCACTCATCATATCTTGTACTTTATTAGTGTTACCGGGTTCAGATTCATAATGTGCCTTAGTGGTCCAATTTGAATCCTCATTCTGAGTTTCTCAGTGGTACTTTATTGGAAACATGGGTAGCACTATTTTACTTTTACCCTCCCTTGTTGTTAATGTCCCTTTACCCCAGTCATCTTTAACTTTGGCTAAGCATAGCCAAGGTCTGCCAAGGAAAATAAGGTAGGTCGATATGGACTCAGTTACTTTAAAAACAATATGATCAATTTTATATTCAATTCCACCAATTATAGTGTTTAATTGCAATAATTTACCTAATGGTTTCACTATGCTTTGATCTGCCATTCTTAAGATAATAGGAGTAGGTACTATGTTGATTATACCTAATTCTTCCATAGTGTTAACATTCATAAGGTTAAAACTACTCCTACTATCAATTTGGACTCCATCAACTTAAGTTCCATCAATAATGACATCAACTGTAGGTGCTCCTAGGTCAAAAGAGATGTCATGGACACTTACAATCTCAGGTTGAATTTTGCTTTTCTCTTTGTTGATTTTTGGTTTAGCTTTCTTAACATTGTTGTCTTTAATTGTTTTGGCTCTTTTCCGTATTAAAGAGGATGTTAATTCATTTTTACAAGATGGTGACATAGCAAGTAACTGTCTTAAGGAAGCCTGATGCATTTAATTCATTTCATCTACTATTTTTTTGAGAATATCCAACAAAACTAAAACTACCAATCACTCTTCCACATGTTAGCTATTCTAATCATTCTTTGCTACAGATCTGAATCCCGCCAGATTCCAGATCTTTTAAAATGACATCCAGAGCTAGTTTCTAGACAGCCGGAAGGTAGTTTGATTTATCTCTGTTCTTCCTCAGAGAGTCTTCCGGAAGGTTTAAACAAGTGACCGAAAGGCCAGTGATCATATTTTGTGAAAGTGGCTAGATTCTCCACTATCTCGTGACTTAAAGTGGCTAGACACCCACACCCCAAAACTTAAAGTGGCTGGACACCCACTCTTCTTACTCCGCTAACTTGTGATTGATTGCTGCTGCTAGACCTATATTTTCACAACATCCAGATGGCTATTCGGACTTGGTCACACACAGGTAAGTCCAAACTACAACAACATTTTGGTTGGTATTGTTGTGATTCTCCTGAGCGAGTTTTTAGAGTTTCCAAAGAGGACTCCTAGACATACACATCAGGCTTTTTCTTATCGTGGGGGTAAACTCCGGCCTCAACCGGAATCCGGGTTCAGACGGATCTTCCGTGCCCTAGAGATTACCAGGAACACCTCGGCAGTACATCTCCCTTCCTAGCTTCTTCCAGACCCTAGAGACTACCAGGAACACCTCTGCAGTACGCCTCTAGCTCTTCCAAGCGTTCTTCAAATGCAAGCCCCAACAGGTTCCCTCTAGAAAACAAAATTTCACTTACTACAAAAGAACTCTTCTACAACAACACGTACCACAATGGATCCGTTCCTCACAAAGACAACATTCCACGCCACAATGTCTAGGAAGCAAATCTAGAAGAAGGTTTGGAATGTATTCAGCATAAGAAAACAAGATGATGAATTTCCTAAAACTCATTTACTAAGTACTAACTAGGTTTCCTAATCTTAGTTTTTTCCTATCCGCCAGAAATCCAGAAAATCTTATCCTAAGAGTAAAAAGGCCTTATCTCCAAAAATCCGGAAATCAAATCTCAGATCCAAAATTCTCGGGTCCGGAATCCAGAAATCCGGAAATCTGCTAAAGTCCGGACGTACGGCCTCAAACTCTGAGTCATTTCCAAATTCCTTAGTCTCTTGGTTTAGTAGTCGGGTGCAATTCTAAGCCCCATCGTTAATCGCTACGAGACATAGGTCACTAAGATTTTTCTAACTCTAATCCTAGATCTAACTAGGGAGGTGATCCAACATTCTTGAATCTTGGGATGGTACGCCTTGTGGATCCTTCCGCTCTGGCCTTGCCGATCTTCTTTCTCTGAGGTGTCAAGGTTGCCGATTGACTTGGGGATCCGGTTCCGCAAGGTCCTCCTACGAAGCTCTGGAAGCTCATGCTTTGGCTTGGAGGGTCCGTCACTAAACGCCGGGCTAGCGGAGGCCTCAACTTTTGGCGGCCCAATGAAGAAGGAATATGTGCAGGCCGGATGGGAGAAGGCATTTCTTTAGGACTCATCTCCGGCAATAGCTCCGTCCAATGCTTAGCTGTGCGCGTGCTAAGGTGGCCAACGGGACTCCAGCTCATAGATGCGGTGGAATCCGGAAAGGTCAATACCGTCCTCTCCTTTCCAGAGTGCTACAGATGGACCTCCGAGGGCCGTGCTTCATCCGGAGTGGTCGTGACTCGTACCAGAAAGGACCGGTCTTCACGTGCCTAGGTACTTAGGGTCTCTGGTTCTTCTAGGGACATGTTCCCCACCAATTCTTGCAACCGGCTCCAGGTCTTCTCCATCTTCCTGCCGTGGAGGACCCTGATGATTTGAACCAGGTTCAGCTTGTCCTCCCTCTCCAGCCGCTCGGTGAAGAAAAGACTCCGGTTGACAGTGTCAACCGGAAAGTCTAGAGCTGCTCAGACCTCTACCAAGGCATGAGCCGAGGCATTTGCCCGATCTTCAGTGTCCTTCCACATCTCCTTTGCTTCCGCCACTATCGTCTCCGTCTTGTCCAGCTGCAGCACGAACATGTCGCGACTATGGAGAATTGCCGCTTGTTGATCCTCTAGTGCCCGGTGTTGGCAGGTGTTCTTGTTGAGCTGTTTGATCTGAGTCGGTATGTTGGCCAACCTATCAACTTCCAGCTCCTGCCAAATTTTGTCGATGATGCTCACGTGATTTACGTTCGACTAGCAGACAAGGGCAGCCTGCCATGCCACGTGTTGAATGAGCTCCAGAAGATCTGCTCCCGTATGACCTGTGAGTGTTGGTGGTTCCGCGGCCAACACACGACCTTCTCTGCGAGATGGCCCGGTGGTTTTGAGTGCTTCTCGCGTCCCTGCTTGTTGGCTCGATGCAACTGGTTTCGGTGCCGACTCCCTCTGCGCCGACCGGCTCGTCTTCCAGGGATGGGAAACTGGTTTTGGCGCTCGAATTTCTGTCACCTCCGTGCCTTCTTCGTCAGATGTTGGCTCCGATCCGCCCTAGATTTGGATGCTGAGGAGTTTCTCATACTCATCTTGCTCCTCCGGCGTAAGGACATCGTGACACGCATATAAGTGAGTGAGGTAGGAGGATAGGCGGAGTTTCAGACTTCTTTACCATCTGGAGACCCTTCACTATCTGGGTGACCATGTCGCTCATGAGCGACGCCCAATCCACAAAAATCTTCCCCTTCATCGAATCCATAATTGTTGCTGCCTATTTAGAAACCACCCGCTTTGGCTTTTTCAAATGGAAGATGGAATTGAGGAATCTTACCACGATTTGGGCATCTTGGTGCCGTTAGTCGTCGGTGCTAAATCCTTCCTTCGGATCAACAGCCTTTGTGAAGTCGTTCTCCAAGAATTCATCCTTCCGCTCAGCCGTCTTTACGACTCCGTTAGCAAACGCATAGGTGCGTCTCCATTCCGGTACACCCCAGGTTTCTGGGTGGGCTCGGATCGTGCCATTGTATTGGTTGTCCGGAGTTCCGAGGAGCTCTACCACCAGCTTTTCGTCCTTCATGCCCCATGCGACATCCAGTAGTCCACGGCACTCCATGACATCGAGAAAGTGTTCGAAGACTCGGAGCTCCTCCGGATCCGTGGATATCGGTGGTAAAATCTGCTCATTTGTCGGCAATATCGTGGTACCCCGGGTTGCTCGGAAAGGTCCCTCATCCGCCACGCCTTCAGAAGATGAACTCTAAACCTCACAACCTCTCCGCTCACACCTGCACGCACTGACCTCACCAAAAACAACTCTCTACCAGAAACACTTCTGGACTATCACAGCCGGAAGAAGAAAGGCAGGAAGGAGAATGAGAGCGAGAGAGAGAGAGAGAGGGAGCAAAGAAGTGGAAGACGACAAAAATGGATGCCCATTCTTATACCTCTGACGGCGTACGGATGACAGCAAGTTGTCGTTGCAGTCATGATGGGATTTCCGGATTCCGGATTGCTCCGGGTTTTCGATTCTTCCAGAGAGTTCCGGTCGCAACGGACTTACCGGATCCGGTTGTATCCAAACATCCAAATTTAGCACTTTGTGAGGGCTGTAAAAGAAGTTGTTTGCTTCCTGTATGTCATATTTACTAATTATGTTTTTCTACTGCTAACACCATATTCATTAGATTGGGAGATTGGGGGTCTCCCAAAATAATAACTAAGGTAGAAGCGACCTAAATGTGCATATTAAGTATAGTGAATTTGTGCAATGCATGTTTTTGAAATATCTACAATTATGGTGTCAACTAAACTCGGATGCAAAGATTTACGTTTTAAACTCTATGGATATAGTAGATGTTGGTAAGATGTGAAGCTCTATGCGACATTAATGTGAGTCAACATATAAAACTTACAAATCCATAAAAAATACCACACGTTGAAGTCCATAGCAATGAATACGTTTCATGTACCATTAAAATTGGTGTACATGTTCAGGTTGAATCGAGTTGAAAGTGTGCCAACAATGCATATGCATGTATAGCCATCAATATAGCAAAGGAAAAATCTCCAAGCAATAAAATTGAAGCATTCCACTACATTTTGTGGACAAGTTCAGCTCGAATCGAGCAAAAAGTGTTGCAACACCTCAGATGTGTGTTTAGCAATCCAAATACTTAATATTTTCATTCATAATCAATGAAATTATCAAAATGACAACTGGAATTTGTGTTCTTGATCAGGTCACTCGATTTTGAGAGAGCAGTGTATGCAAAAAGTATTGGTTCATGAGTAAATGAATCAAACAAAAAGAGCACTACATTGATGAAGTATTGAAATGCATCCTGGTACAAATAACATGTGTTGCACATTCAGCTCGACACGAGCTGAAAGTGCACCCCGACATCTCCCATTCGTCAACACATCAATGCGCACAACTCTGTGTATATAGTCTAGACATTTAAGAGTAAATGGACGCGGGCATAGTAAACTCCACTCGAGGTGAATGCTTATAATATGATTTCAAATATGAATTTCACTCACAAACAAAACACTTATAACAACAAACTATGTTAATTGACTTGCTCTAAAAAGGTTGTTGAGCTGCTCTTCATGAGGCTTGCCTAAATGATTTCAACCTGCTCTAGAGGTATCTTTGCACTAGAACGCAAAGATTTTCTTGGGATCCTTGATTTCCATGCCGTGAGGAGGGATTTTGTGCTCTCCCTGACCTCCTCAAGGTCGTCATCTATCCTCCACCTCAGACCGCCAGGGGCATCCCAACCCGCATAGCTTCTTTGGATGTGCGAATCGCGTGAGGTAGGACGGAAGTATTATATGCGAAGTGAGTTCGGCCGCTCGGGGTCAAAATTAGGATTTGTCATTGCTCGAGCGATCCAAACAGGGCGCTCGTCTCCATCACAAGGCCTTATAGCAAGAAAGAAGCCCGCAAATACGTCCCGAGCGACCCGGAATGAGGGCGCAGGGCGATCACAAACGTGTCTAACAAAGACATCGTCCTCATCGAACTCCTCTCGAAGAACTCCCCCTTCCGTGAACTGGACCTCGACAATCCGGCCAGTTCGAGTCCTAGGCCAAAATCCATTCTGAAGTGTAGTTGGTAGAACCATGGGTTCATTGAGTGAATCCTTTACCGCACACCAATAGTAGCTCAGAGGCTCATACCGCCAACGATATTCACCAGTAGTGTCCTGCCGCAATTGTTGCTTCCAATATGAAATGAAACCCGACACGCCCTTTATCACTTCCTCAACATTTTGAATAGGACAAGGTTGCAAGGCATTTGGGTCACCACAAGGCTACACGGGCCTTCCAATGGAATCCTCTTTCCACAACTTGATTACCCCATCTTGTGGAAGCCAATCGTCATTATGGCACATAATCTTATATTTCAACACCGGGCATCCATTACAGTTAACGTAGAATTTGAATTGGTGAGCCTTTGTGTGACCCCAAAGCGCTTGGTCTCCAACTAAAATTCCATCACTAATGAAGAACTTGAAGTCTGGAACTTCTTCAATAAGGTACGGGACTGTTGAAAGTGCTTCAATCTCCATAAATGATTTTATCAGCAAAGGAACGGTAAGGAAATTCTCCCTCTTCAATGCCATACTCCATTGACCAAATAACGCATCAATGTCATCATGAGTGTGTCCAACTAGCATGAAATTCACATAAACCTCTCGAAAGATACCCTTTGCAACAAGAAGAGACCAGAAGCAGAAAACATATCTATTCTTATTGTGACTAACAGCATTATCCATTTGTACATGCAAAATTGGAGGCAGAGGTTTGGCAAGAGTTGGATTTCCAGATTGATCGGATAGTCAAGGCACACACCCATCCTTGGCACCGTGCAACACAACACAAAACAATGCAGGCCTCCCGGATCCTTCAAACAACTCCCGACTAGATGCCTTCGAGGGTTGTTCCAAATCACGCAACAGCTTGGCAAAAGAAGCGACAATGTAATTGACATCATGCAGGTAAATATCTAAGCCATAATGAGCATAACGAACGTCCCCATGACCAAGTGCAAGCATTAATGTGACCGAAATTGGTAATCGCGTAAGGCCGTCGACATGCTTGATCTTGTGAGAAAGGACAGGCGAGGCAGTCTTGGAGTGATCCATCTTATCATGCATGATGGTGAGACATTCATTAGGCATTACCTGAGAGCGCTAACGATTGAAATAATACAACTCTCGATAGGCCATTGCAGAATCCAAGTGGGTGTCCAACTTTAGCTGCCATATCAAAGCAGCCTGAGTTCCAGGCTGCTGTAACTTCCATTGGGTTTGGCAATCATCACAAAAAGAGCATTGTGCAAAATTATCTCCAGGCCGTTTTTGCGTTGAAATCAGGAAAGTGGACCTGTCTAATCTTACTGAGTCCAAAAGTCGATATGGATGGAAGTCCACAATCTACTAAATGAGAGTCAAGTAGAGGGATTTGATCTTTCCACTTGAAATTCGAAGGTAGAACCATAGCAACAACCTTCTCACCAGACGGCAGTACTCGAGTCTTATGAGGCATGTGGTTAGCGTTCCTATTAAGCATGACGCACAAAGCGGCAGTGGCAACGACTATGTGATGTCTAGGTTTCTTCAAGCCAGTATTACCATGCGGTTGAGCAGCAACACCAGCAGCTGTGTCTCTCGCATACAAATAGAACGAGGTCTCGCCGACGCCCATGATGTGTTGTCAGGCAGCTGGGCAGACGTCAATTCCTTCCAGGGTGACAACATTTCGACCACTGTTGTCAACATGGAGTTGTCTATGAACGTCTAACTTTATATGCCTCCTAAACACCACTGTCCTGCCAAAGTACATACGCATCGTCAAGACCATAATCTTATCACGAGGATATAGCTGGACACAACTTTAGAACATCAGCAGTTAGCGGCCACAAAGTTGATGGAGTCATCTGAGAGGAGCCGACTCGACTTCGACAAAGGAGATACCGGAGGATTTCTAAAGGAGCTCTCGTAAGAGCGGGTCCTGTCATTAAGGGGCTGGTTTTGCATTGCCATCACACTATTGTAAGTCTCCCGTTGGTTGTGATGGAATAGAGTGACGCCATTGTAAAACACCCGCTCAATTGGCCATGCCTTCATGCAATATCGCCAATCATCCGGTGCATCATCCGGAACATAAGTTCTTGATACTTGAATGGCAACATGTGTCTCATCCAATGGAGATGTTGATCCAAAAACATCAGATGACCGAAGGTTTTGAAGAAATCCATAAAAAATGGAAACACCGGTGATATTTTTCATTCCTACAATTTTCCCAACCCATTGGCGGCGATGAAGAACTGCAAAATCAGGCAAGTCAGGGTCAAGAGGATTATTCTCGAATGAGCCGCTATCATTGGAATTGAATTCACCGATGAAGCTGACAGTGCTTGAACTCGCCATCTCAAATCTGCCAGAGCATATAGAGACCGCATTAGTGTAGACGTAATAATCTAGTTCAATGGCGCATTCAGCTCGACTCGAGCTGATTGTGAATAGGTAATGCATGATTTGTCCATGCTCCAAAGGATGTACTATGAGAGTGATGCCTCTTTAATTTTGGGGCAAGGAGGATGGAGTACTGAAGGATGCACATTGAGCTCAATTCGAGCATAATATGGAAAGCAAAAAACATGTCCATATTCACATTAGTATGGAAGTGAACTGTACTCACTAATATACTACTAAAAACTTAATAGTGGCTGGAGATCAAATACGCGAATAGACAAAAGAATACGAATTAATTGTGCAACGGGAATAGCTAGCTAATCCCAGCTTCCAAGTACCAACAAAATTCCGGTGAACGACAGGGTGCTCCCATCGTGCATATTTAGCTCGACTCGAGAAGAGTGTGCCATGGCAACATCCGATGAATCCTCACCTTCGTAGTTCCACCTACATTCTGCGGTTGCTTTTCTACGGAGGGCTAGAGACGTCCCAACATCGTACACAATCAGCTCAACTCGAGTTGAATGTGCAATTGGAATTGGATTTTTTCTTTTATTTTTTGAGTTCCTCAAGACATTCTAAGGTTGTTGTTATCCTTTTATCACATGATGCCCAAACCTCGTGCACAACCAGCTCGAATCGAGTTGAATGTGCAGCTGAAATTGCTGATGAACTCTCGCATTCTAAGTTCAAGAAACATTCTGAGTTTACTACTCTACATTGATCACATGAAGTCCTCACGCCGCGCACATTCATCTCGAGTCGAGTTGAATGTGCAATTGAAATTGAAGTTGAATTCACTCCTTCCAAGTTCAAGCAACATTCTTAGGGTGGCTGCTCTACATTGATCACATGATGTCCTCACGTTGTGCACAATCAGCTCGACTTGAGCTAAATGTGCAACTAAAATTGTTGCTGAACTCTCGCCTTCCAAGTTCCAGCCACATTCTGAGGATGTTGCTCTACATTAATCACAGAATATCCTCATGACCAGCACATTTAGCTTGACTCAAGTTGAATGTGCGACCGAGGTCCTTTCACTTTGTTGATAAGGTCATTTCGTACCCCAAAATATGCGGCAACATACGCGGAGACGTGAAGTTTACAAGTTTCATGATACACTGTAGCAATTACGGTCATAACCACTGCAATGAACATAATGGTCCAAAACATTGCACGACTTCAGTACAAACGTCAACGACTATCCTGAAACATAATATTGAAAGTACGACACCCCACTAAAAAGCAAACGTCAAGAGGGAGAAAAGATGGGAACTAATCAAACCTGACAAAGAGAGCGTTCGTCAAACCACTGTACGTGAAGTCAGAAAGAGATACCCTACTCAATCACTCGCCCAATGGCACCTTTCTGCGACCTCATAGCAACGCTTGAACAATGCATAATCTCATTGGAAATTTCACACTCTATCAGTGCAACGCAAATGCTAATAATTCTACACCGACGCAGATGCTAATAACTCTAGAAGAAGTAGGGAAACCAAAGGCCAACACAAACAATGTAAAACGTGCAAAGTCTCAATGCACAAAGCGAAGTAGAGGAAAGAGAAAGAAGAAGGAGTTCGAAGAGTGCGGTTGGTGCTGAGAGAACCAACGTCAGTCCGGGAGCGATGGGAGGATGGTGTAGAAGTTTGGGCGGGAAAGACTATTTTAGGACGGGGAAAGTAGGTGACGAAAAAGTCTACCTCAATTATTGCATCACATTATTTGGGGAATTGAAAATAGCTTTGTCCGTTTACCATAGGATAGATTTCAGCGGTCCAAATCTCTGTACTTTTTGTGTACGATTTATTGTTCATTGTATGGGATTCTGGATTTAGCGTGTAGGTTTAGGGTTTAGGATTTAGGATTTAGGGTTAGGATTTAGGGTTCTAATTTAGGGTTTGGAGTTTAGGTTAGGACTTTGGATTTACGGTTTAGGGTTTTCATAGTTTTGGTGTTTATGTTTATGAATTGTTATTAACATTCCTTCCTTTATTTAGATGTTTTGAATTGGTTCGCAATTCACTAAAGAACATATTTATACCCATCTATAGTCACCGTATACAATTATTTCAACTAATTGAACAAATGAACTCAGGTTAAATTACAGTGTATAATTTGTCCATTTATGGTTTTTATATATATGCTATCATGTTTTGTGTATAATTATTCACAACTTAGCCTTATTGTTGCAGTTTGTAGAGTGAGTATTCCTCTAGATAGCACTTAATTGGAGCTAAATGTGTCCGGAATAACCGCTCTAAATTCGTTCCCACAGACACCTATTGTTTCTTTCTTAAATGATAAGTAAACAGACAACTATCTTCCTATCACCTACTAGTTAGCATTCCTATTCTATGCCCTATCTATTCATCCGAATCCTTTTAGATGGTGAGTGTTGCTTTCTACTAAGCGAGTGGCCGGGTACCACTGATCCTATTTTGTGTAAGTGGCCGGATTCCCCACTGCCTCGTAATTTAAAGTGGCTAGACACCCACTGCCCTGAAACTTATAGTGGCTGGACACCCACTCTCCCTATATTGCTAACTGGTCGTTGGTTTGTTGTTTCCGGATTCACTCTCTCACATTATCCGGAAGGCCTTCCGAATACGGTCACTCAGAGGCTCGCCCAGACTACAACGACATTTCGGTTGATGATCAGTGGTTCTGTGAGGTGTGAAGGGTAGATCTGCATTTGGACTTCCTTCTAGACATTCACCACAGGCTTTTTCATGTATCGTAAGGGGAAATTCCGGCCGCAACCAGAATCCGGGTTCACACGGATTGTCCGTGTCCTAGGAGCTACCAGGCCCACCACCTAAAGTAGCCTCCCTCCCCCTCCAGGCTCCTTCCGGTCATCGAGGATCGTCAGACTCTATCTAACCTCTCCTTCAGCTGTTCCGGGCGCTCTCCCACAGCAAGTCCCAACCGGTTATACTAGATGCTTATCTATGAACCACTTCAGGTTCAAGAACTACTTCACAAATCATCAACCACAATGGGCCTTATCCTTCCCTCATGAAACAATACACCATCAGCATAACTTCAAGAAGAGAAAATATACTAACAAAAAATATCCTTCGTGAAAAGAGAAAGAACAAGACCCTGAGCCGGCTAAGACTCAGGTATTAAGTAACCGCTACAACTAATCTGAAAATCTGATCTAAGAAACTAAAAATCCGGAAAATCCTATCCTAAAAGTGAAAGGGATCTTATCCCTTGAAATCTGGAATTCAAAACCCAGATCCGGAAATTTCGGATCTGAGATCCGATTTTCGCGGATCTAATTCAAAACTTAAGAAGGGTTTTCTTTAGTCTACCGTGTGATAGCCAGGTGCAAGCTTGAGCCCCATCGTTAATCGCTATCATACTTTGGCCCTAAAGATTCTAATCTACGGAGTAACCTGGTTCTGCCTCTCACTGCTACGGCGCGAAGGTGTAACCTGTGCTGGTGCGGCGCCGGCCTCGGTTTGCGCCGGAATGGATGCTGGTAGCTCCGGTACAGAGGTCGGTACCTACATCCCTGGTCCGGACGGTGTATCCGGATCTTCTGTTGTTGCGGTCCGGGCTGATGGTGCGTTTGTACGGTCTTCGAGGCTCGGAAGGTCCCGGAAGCTACCACTAGGGCTTACCACGATGGGTGTCGCTGCAGAGCTTCCAAGTAAAGGGTCCGTCACTCGTGGCACCGGAGATGGAGACTCTGAGGGAATTCGGAAGGGCAACGGGGGTACTGCCTGATTCCTGGGTATCTCCTCCCACTTCTGCATACTCTCCGTGCTTGGAAAGGCCACCCCATTCCAACTCATCGGAGAGTTAAAGTCCGGCGTTCCTACGAGATCGTTGAACTCTCCGGTGAGGGACTTCGGCGTTTCGGCTGAAGGTTTGGGTGAAGAGCCGGCCGGAAGTTGGGGCGGGGAAGCAGCTGCCGGTCCGGATGGGGATCCGGACGGACCAGCTGCGGTTCCAGACGGTCTAGCCGCGTCTGGAGCAGGAGGTGCCGGGAACGGAGGTGGAGCTTCTGGTACTGTCGAGGCTGCCGCCACGAGATCCCTCGCTAGCTCTTGTATCTTGGTCCAGGTGCTCTCCATCTTCCGGCTGTGATCCACTAGGAATCGGATGACCTGCCCCTTGTTGAGCTTCTCGTTCTTCTCCAAGCTCTCCGTATAGAGCAGCGCCCGGTTGACCGTATCTATCGGAAAGTCCAACGTTGTGCGGATATCTGTCAAGGTCTGAGAGGCTGCCCGGACCTTTGCTTCTGCCACCACTCGTGCATGTTGTGCTGCATCTCGTGCAGCTTCCGCCTGCCAGACCTGACCCCAGAGCTGGGTGTTGATCTTGGTTATAGTGGCGTTCTCCTGCTCCAGTCTTCTGACGGAAGTGTGCCTCTCCTTCATCAGTCTGAGCTGTGCCATGAGGTTAGTGGTGTCCTCCAGTCCTACTGCCTCCAAGACGGCCACGATCATGGCGTGCCTCTCCCGGATCTCTCCTTCCTGGATCCTCGTCTGCCAGACAATATGTCTGCAGAGCTCGTGAACGTCCACCGGTATGTCGCCACTGATGCTTGGGACAAACGTAGGTCCCGGCTCTGATCCAGTTGCGAATCGTTCGTCTTCTGTGGCTGGTTCCGATGCGGTTGGTGGTGCTGCTGCTGGGCTTTGAGGCGGAATTGTTGACTGAGGCCGGCATGCTCCAGAGGCTTCCGGAGTCTTCTGCACCGAGCAACTCCGCTTCCGGTTCGGTCTTCGGAGTATGAGGGAGGATGACGACTTCTCCATCTCAAAGTCCGTCGACTCTTCCGGCTCCTCATTTGTCTCCATCCCTCCGTATGACTGGATGGTGAGCAGGCTATCGTACTCGGCCTGCTCATCTGGACTCAACATCTTCTGCTTTGCGTACATATGGGCCAGGTAGGTGGAAAGGGGTGATGGGGTTTTCCGGGCTCTTGGCGGGTTCTTCACCATCGTGTCGATCTGCTCGTCCATGATGGCTGCCCAATCGACGGACAGCTTCCCTCTCATCGACCCCAGAATCAGTGTAGCTAACTTGGCCACTATCCGTTTAGGTTTCTCGGGGTGGAAAATGGGATTAAAGAATGCCATAACTAACCTGGCATTCGGATCGGTGAGGTCGTTGAGGACGTACCCGTCTTTAGGGTTTGCCTTCGCGCGGAACTCGCCCTTCAGGATGGCGTCGTTGCGCTTCGCCACCTTGATCGTCCGTGCTCGGATCTCGTAAGTGTCTCTCTAGAGTGTTGTGGTCCAGACCTCCAGATGCGCCCTGATCTTCTGCGCGTACTGGCTTGGTGGCTCTCCCAGGAGCTCCGCCATCATTGTTTTGCTCTGGAAGGCCCATGGTGTCGCTAAATGGCCTTTACAAACCATAATCTCGAGAAAGCTCTCTAAAACCCGGCAGGTCTTGACCGGCTTCGGAATCTCCGGAGTCACCTTCTGCAGCAGCAGGGCTTTGGCTGCCGGATTTTTACCCTTCTTGCCCGCCATCCGTGCCCACCTCTCCGTGAACTTGCGTCTCCCAATGGTGTCCAGAAATCTTGCACGCACTGACCTCACCAAGTTCCTCGTGCTACGCTAACTCTGTGCTACCGTCCTACACAAAGGCCGGATGTGAAACCCTAAAAAAATGCGCTGAGCGGAAGGGGAAATGAGACTGCTGGAAACCCTAAAAGATTGGCGCGCAGGACTGCCAGTCGTGTTTTATATCTGACGCCTTCGTACGGAAAACCGTTACGCGTCATAATGGCATTTCCGGATCCGGCCATCACCGTACTCCGGTTTCGCAGTTTCCGGGAAGAGTGCTGTAACTACCGCTTTTAAGGATTCCGGCACGGTATTAAAATCTTATTTTATTCTATGAACTACTTATGCTCTTATGACTAATTAACTACCTAATTTTTTTAATTTTTCTTTATTTTCTTCCAGATTTGGTATTAAGTTCCAGAAGTAAGTGGGAACGCCTTCCCACACTTACAAACTTGGTTCATATAATGTTTAAAAAATCGGTATTTATTACGTACATTGCATAACATGCATTAAGTTACATGATCAGGTTGCCAAATTATAGGGGCTATTGTTGTATGTTAACAATGTGAATACTAACCATAAACGTTGTCAAAACTTGGCTTTTATTATGGTAATTTATAGTGAAATATAGCATTGAAAATAAGCAAACTTCCACATTTAAGTTCTCATTGTAAAATTATTTTAGATTTTCATAATTAAAAATGATGTATTTAGAAATTCAATGAAAGTACATTTTTCATTGATGTGAATAAAACACTAAGAAGACACGTTCTAGACTAAAATTAATCTTCAATATATGATGTTTGGATTCACCTATTTAAATTTGTTATAATATTTTAAATGAGCACTGTTCATTTTAATACCCTTGTATTGTATGTTAGGTGAATATTTTTTAATTGATATTTATCACGCTTGTATCATTGGTATACGAGGTTTCATAGAATACGTTAAAATGATTAAAATCCATTCGGATGTGGAACAATTTCCCTTATTCACCAAACCTTCACTAATTAAATCTGTATATATACTACGACCTCAAACTATAGATATAATACACCCACTTCATATTATCGTAGATGGTTTAAATAATAATAACTATAAATCATCGTACATATAAATTATGTTCTAGAGAACCAATAAAGTTTTAAAACTATAATTATAGTATGACACTGTTAATGGCAGCATGAACATATTCCACTCAATGAACTCTAGTTAACTTATTCAATGCATTGATATATTACACAAATACATAATTATCCACATTGGTCATGTAATAGATCATGTAATGATACAAAATTATTACTCCCACATGATGAACTATTGTCAAAACAACTCATATTGATATTGTTATTAATTACTCATTGAAATAGTAATTTTTTTTTTCAAATTTGGTAGTGTCGAGTAAAGAAAGATCGATAACCACAACAAATCGAGAGCCCTAACCAACATCAAATATACGAAAAACATACACCAAAAGAAGTATACGTGATACATCTTCAAAGAACATTGAGTATGAAATCACTCACGTACTCGAGCGTCTCGCACTCCACGAAGGGAGAATCAACAAGTGCAAGTAGTATAGAAGAATGCAAAGCCTTCACTAATGATAAACAATCACTTAACGCAATGGTAATCTCTAACACTCTCTAACTCACTCACAAAGCTTGACATGACAAAGGCATCAAGTCAAGGACCCGTACAGCGCTATATGCACACGCATGTACAATCCTAATTGGATGAAAATCATCCATGTTTGAATGCGATGCGCTGAAGTTCTACCCACAACAGACGTAGATTAGTAACAAACTAACAAACGCTAAATCTACGATACAAAGAGGCCGTCCATGCCACATCCTGTGACATTAGTGTTTCTTAAATTTTATCTAGTTTTGATGTAGTAAGGTGCAGTTTACAAAGGTAGTGTAAGTCTTGTGTTGCCAAAAAATCTTTTCTGAAACGAAGATGAAATGAATTATATGCATCAGGCTTAGCTCTTCTTCCTAAGACTCCTACGCCTAGGGATTACCTCTTCTGCGGCCGCACTAGTCTCAGCTTGCTCCGGAGTGGACGCTGGCGGCTCCCGTGTAGACTCGGGCTCGTTGTCCTTCTGACCGGAAGAAGTTTCCAGATCCTCCGCAATTGGTGCGCCGATCTGTGGTGATGGTGACCGCACTCGAGTGTTGGGCAGGTCTTGAAAGCTTCCGCTGGGGTTGACATCCATGTCAATCACTACTCGGCTGAGAGGTGGAGGAGTTGCCTGCATTTAAACTAGAGAGGGAGACTCCGACGGAATCCAGAAGAGAAGAGGGGGTTCCTGCGAGAGGCCTTCCGGCATGACGCTTTGCCACTTCTCGAGGGTCTCTGTGCTCGAAAAGGGCACCTTACTCCAGCTCATCGAAGAGGCTGTGGTGGTGTAGTTATCGTTTTGGTTGGATTGGAAGTAAACCCAAAGCACCAAATCAATATAGGTGGATTCGTTCGCGGGGAAAGATTGTTTATATGAATGCCACTATGTTATTGTCACGATTGCTTACACTCTTGCTTCCTAACTTCTCTTAACAATTGCTATCACTCAATTACTCTCTTGCAACACTCTAAACCTAAATCTTCTCCAATTCTCTTTCCTTTATTATCTCATGATCTCATAATCATGTCAATTTTTCTTTTCTTCACTGTAATCACAGTATAGTATACTCAATAATGCGTGATTATCTTCCCGTAATCACTTTCAACAACCAATTCTTTCACAGAGATTACAATCTCTTCACTTTCATAATTCCATTCTCTAACTTTTCTATCTTCACAATTCTCACACAATGTTCATAAACTTCATCTCCAATCACACAATCACAGTTCTTTAACTCCAATTCCATTCATACTTAATCTTAATCACAATTCTACAAAAGAAAATAACAAAATCCAAAGAAACAAAGAGGTAGCACCAAGCTTGCCCCGGCTTACGACTATCACAGTCTGGCCTCGAATCCATCTTCCGCAAAGTCTTTATCCAAAAACTGAACCTAACTTCCAGATTCCAAACGTCACATTTGCTTCTTAACCAACTTTTCACGTAACTTCCCAATCTTACTACTGAACTACAAAACTAACTTGCTAACTTCCGAAACTAACCAATTCTAATCCGCATGTGAACACAAAAACTAATTACACATTCTACAGGTGGTTTGATTAATTTCTTTTTTCTCTATAGGTGACTTTTTGTAGTTAGAGTGGTGGTGTTACCAATAGGTAGGATTCTGGTAGTGTAACTGGCGGCTAGTAGGAGTTAGTTTCCTACTAGGTTGGAAACAGTGCAGTTAGGTGGTTGGTGGTAACCAACCAAACCAATCGGGTAGTATAAGTCAAGACAAAACCGATTGGAAAAACAATCTCTTTGTGTGTAGTGTAGGAGCTCCTTCCACCGATTGGAAGTATTAGTTGAATGTTGGTAGTTTTCTTTGGTGACTGTGATGTGATGTGTGAGAGAGTACTATTGGAGAAATAAAATATGATTTTGGAAATCTGTGTGATTGGAGTTTGATGTCGATGTGGAGTAAGTGGTGAATGGAGAAGGTTTGAAACTGATTGGAATTAACGAACCAGCATGGGTGCATGCCATGGGCTGGTTTCCAATTGGTCAAGTATACTGAATGTGAGTAATACCCCTGGGGATTTGAATTACCCATTGGGAGAAGAGCTGATTGAGGGATAAGCAGATTGGAGCATAATCAGACTTCTGTCTGATTTATAAAATTATGAAAATCAATAAAAAGGGTGAGTGAAGAGAATGTGATTGAGACTATTGGAGAATAGTGATTGAAGGACTGTTGATGGAGTGTCGTTGTAGACAAATTGGAGAAACCAACATAGAAGCCATGTTGAGTGAGTGCGTGTGAGTGATTTATTATCAATGGGAAGTTGTGTTCCCCATTGGCAATTAAACTGATTGGAGTTGGCTGTATTAGAGGAGGAGTAGACTGAAACCAATTAGAGAAGTTGAACAGGCATGGGTGTATGCCATGGCCATGTTACCAATTGGTACTTTGGGTGCTGGAGTTGATTGAAGCCAGATTGGGAAGTGTTATCCCATTGGCTCTGAAGACCAGTGAAGAGAAATCAACAATTGGAGAGTAATCAGACCTGCGTCTGATAAGAGAAAAATAAAATAATAAAAATAATAAATAGAAAAATAAATAAAAAAGAGAAGTGTGGATTAAAAAAAATAAGAAGTGGAAAATGAAATGAAGAAAATTCAAGAAGAAGAATAATTGGAAAATGGAGAAAAAGATGTCATGAAAAGAATAAAGCATTAATTGCCGAGATGAGAGTAATGTTGTGAGGTGGTTATTAACACCTATGCCGGGTGTGAAATTAACCAATAGGGAATTAATAGACAAGTTGAGAGAATTGTTAAAACAAAAGTATGGAAGAGCGCATTATTTGGGAGGAATAGTGAAATCAGTAAGTTTGGAGACAAAGAAGAAGATCTGTGAAGAGATACACATATTGTTGAAGACCAACAAAGACACACCGATTGGAGCGGTGTTGAGAGAAGAAGATTACCAATGGTTGATCAAATTTGAACCTGAGCACAAGTGGACGGGAGTCATACGAGAGCCTTGCAGCATCGAAGCAATGATGTTCTGGCAACTTGGAGAATATTATGAGGACGATGGAGTAGAAGATTATTGAAGAATACATCTTGCACCAATAAGAGGTTAGCTTTTGGTTTTACATATGAAAATTGAGAGATTGGTACTGTCACCAATGAGGTGTTATGGAAGCATGGGTACTTGAGTTAAGTCTGGATTGAACCATCCCATGGGTGTTGAAGTCATAATCCCAATTCTTTAATTACATACCTCCCTAGCGAACGAATCAGACCACATTGGATTAATTTTCAATTTGTCAAAATTCTACTTAACACAGGCTAAATCCAGAGTCCCGATGAGGTCATTGAAACCTCCGGCCGGTGTCTCCGGAGTTCCGGGTGAAGGTCCGGGTGGAGTTCCGGATGGTCCGGCCTTTGTCGGTGTGGCAAGTATCGCATCCGAAATTTGGGTCTCAGGTGCCTTTGGAGTTGCGGGCTTTAGGTTCTTCACCAGCTTCTGCATCTTGCTCCAAGTCTCCTCCATCTTCCGGCTCTGGTCTACAAGGAACCGAGCAAACTGCCCCTATTGAGTTTCTCATCCTTCTCGAGGCTCTCAGTGTAGAGGGAAACCCGGTTGACGGTGTCCACCGGAAAGTCGAGGGCGGCACGAACCTTCGTCAAGGCCTGGGCGGAGGCAACAACCTTTGCTTCCGCCTCGGCTCTCGCTTGATAGGCTTCCTCTTGAGCAACTTCCGACTGCTCCACCAAATTCCAGAGCTAGAAGACGTACCACAAATTTTTTTATTTTTATAGTTAGATAGTTATGGATGTTAAAGTTAAGCAAAATAGCTAAGTTTGAGGGTTAGACTAATCTAGGATAAACCTTTAGGAGAAATTAGGGTAAGAGAATAAGAGGCTATTATAAAAGCCTTAATAGGAACAAGGAAAGACCTATAGCCCGAGCCTAGACTTAAGCCTAGGACCCCGCTCCCTCGACCCCAAACCCACACAGAGGCCACCAAATACCCCAAGAAAGACGGAGGAGCCAGGGTTGTCATAACGGACAGGGTGAGGTGATCGGACCGGGCAGGCAGACGGTTCGGACGTCTCCGTCTCGGGGCGGAGACGCCTCCATGATGGACGGGGACGTCCCCGCCTCTGCATCATTCACCTAGGGGACCTTAATGTCTGAAACCTGAAGCTGTCTATTACATTAAATCATTTCACGATATAACCACAATGCTCTAATTTCATACTTCCAAATCAAGTAATATCGGCACTGGTTATTGTAATTCGGAAAATTCACGTTCGCAAAACGCCCAAGACTCACACAAGTCTCTCCATTATTCTAAATTCTTCCCGGGATGGTCTAACGTCAACCGTTAAGTAGTTTGTCTTTAATTATAGGTCAAAAGCTATCTTTCTATTGAATTACTTAAGTTTATGCACTCGTTTTTAGGGAATTAAACCTTAAAACATATTACACTTAGCAGTCCATTCTTAAGGTATTAATCCCAAGGATTTAAGTGCTTCAGTAGAGCCTTGCTCCTCTAAAGAGCCTTGCTCTTGATTTAACTATGAATATGCACGTTTGTTAGTTTCCTATATTTTTGCCATCTTCGGCTCTTGGATACTATCCATTGCACTCATGGTTGATTCCTTAATTAATTCCATTAGAATTCACAAACTTACCTTGTGCAATTCGCTCCACTTCTCACGTACGCCCCTCGATTCACGTACTCACGTACTTATCACAACTGTTAGTCTCGAACAACACACAAGTTAGGTTAAGCTCCTAAATATTTCTACTCTAAGTCCGGACTTAAGTGGGTAGAAGTGAGCTAGGGTAACTCACTCTTGGGGAAAAAATATATATACCCAGAAGTATATTTTTTTCACAAAAAATCTTGATTTTGCCCAATTTAATGGTGAAAAAAGGTTTTTCTTCAGAAAAAAATATATTTCAAGATGGATCTATGCATGATGTATCTAAATGGATAAGAAATCAAAGCAAAAATCAACATTGAACCCTATTTTAGGAGCCTTGAAGAAATATCTCGATTTTTTGCAATAAAAGTGAAAATAAGTTTCCGATCTAGAATTTTCAATTATAATATATGAACTTTTTATGGCGTGAATGTGTTCCAAAGCTTTTGAAGTATTTAACTTCCTAGAACTCTCAATATAGGTATATTTGGCAAATGTCATATACTTGTGACAGGTATATACTGATGAAAGATACACCTATATTGGCCAAACCGTAAGTCAGAACTCAACATTTTTGGGGTTCTTAGACTTTAAATGAAGGCAATTATCACATTCCATCAATAGAATTCCAAGATCAATTCCACATTTGCACTATGCAGCAAAAGAAGGTTCGTGACTCTTTCCAAAACCATTTGTGACACTATAAATATACCACCTTAGTGGACTTTCACCCAAGTCTAACCTATCTACTAGTCCTTAACACTTAAATGCAAAAAGAGTATCTTCACTCTTACACTTGCATGACTTAAGTTCTGTAACTCAGATTTAAGTTTTATTATTTAGACTTAAGTTTTCCGTCACTGTAGACTTAAGTCCTAACACTCAGACTCAAGTCCTATCGTTTATACTTAAGTTCTTACTCACTTTAGACTTAAGTTTTACCACTTAAACTTCAATTCTATTCCACTGTAGACTTAAAATCTATCAGTCAGACTTAAGTCCTATCGTTTATACTTAAGTCCTTCCTCACTGTAGACTTAAGTTTTCTTATTTACACATGCATAAGACTCCCGTCTAATGTTCGAGGACTTAAATTTCGACACTTTAACTTCAGTCTTACATCGACTACTTATGCATTCCTCACATTAATGCATCAAGTTTCTTACTCCAAATTAATTTCTAAATGCCTTACATACACTTAGAATTATTACATTAATATTCACAATGTCACTTTGACATAGTTAGGATCTTCTCTAACTTTATCTCTTGAAGTTTATATATTAAATATTCATATTTCATTCATATGCATTACATTAAATTTAATTGATTAATACACACAATTTCATGTCACATAATTAATTAGGATAATATCCTAATTTCTACAATGAAGATCTAAATAGATAATGCATTTATGCATAGGAATTTATTCACAAATAATACCTCATGCATACAATTGCATTTACAATACACAATGTCAAATTTATTCTATGAAGAACTAATATTATTGCAATTATACATATTACTCAAGTCACACACAAGACTTTACATATGCAAATTCAATAATAATTATATATATTAATAATTTCACACATAACATAATACTCTTACAGCATAAGAGATTTTTCAATTACTAGCTTTTTCACCTAAGCTAGGGCTCACTCCAATCTTCCTCCAAGGAATGTCTATGGTAATGGCAAAGAATGCTAAAAATTCAAGCCAGTCATTCTACTCAAATCCAAGAGGCACACCTGTAGGAAAAACGGTTTTTTCTATAATTAACCATTAAGATTAATTCCACTAAATCCTCACATCTATTCATATCTAGATATGAAAAGGCACACCCTTCCCAAAGGGTGCGAATTCGACCCTTTTCCCATTATTCCTTATATCTTGGATATGAATAGGTACTTCTTAATTAATTAACTATTTAATGTACACTTAATTATTAATTATTTGATTCTCCATATATCTACAATCCTTTTTACACTTAATTTTTTGAAAAAAACTATTTTTAGGATTTAGGCTCTACAATTATCTAAGAATTTTTTTAATCTCCTAGCTTCTTCTATAAATTATCACAACTCTCTTGATTTCACATACATATCGTAGCTACTTTTCTTGTCCCTTAATCATTCAAACGACCCAATCTGTGCACTCCTTCAGTGGACGGGCCACCCATAAACGCATCTCAAAGGACAATATCATCATCATCTGGTGCCTCATCGCAATCCGGACCGTTGTCATCATTAGCAACTTCATCGCTCTCATGTTCGTATTCTCCATTGCTACCTGTGGGAATCAGTTCCCACATGGTGGCGGAAGTTAACCTAAAAATCGAGCAAAAACAAAAAAATTAGTTAGATAGATACGATATTCTGTGCTAGAATAAAACCTATAGTCAGTTTGTAAGAGTAAAGACAGGTGGACCCGGCTCAACTCCCTAATTAAGTCTAAAGCTGCGAAACGGACAACCGGAGTACTTAACAGAATTCCGGGATAGTTTGTCATTCGGAACTATCATCCGGAGCTATCACCATTAGATGTCATCATGAGCCGTTCTAACGGCCAGACTACAAAAGGCTCTGACACTAGGAAAAACTCTTTCTTTTTCTATCTTCTTCTCGTGTGGTGCATCCACTCTAGCGCTCTCTCTCTCTCTCTCTCTCTCTCTCTCTCTCTCTCTCTCTCTCTCTCTCTCTCTCTCTCTCTCTCTCTCCCATTCTCTTAACTGCTGGCCGTTAGGGTTTGTTAGTTAGACGGTTAGAACGGACGTATGTCCGTTAGGGAGGGTTTTTGTGAGGTCGGTGCGTGCAGGGACAACCTTGAGAGAACGTGAGGAAGAAGGCAGACCTAATGAAGACGGTCCTTATAGCGAAGAATAAGAGAACTGATAGAGATGGACATGGAAAGCGAGACGAAGAGCCGGCCGCTGCGCTCCTGCCCTAGACATGGGTCCTTCTAGAAATCCCTATAGACCCGAACGAGTACAACCTTTTGAAGGAAAGTCTGAAGACCATGGGCTGCGACAGCTTTTTCGAAGTCGCCTGGGGCATCCGGGAGGAGCCATATGTCCAGGAGCTGATAGGAACCCCGGACCTTAAGTACAAAGGCTTGCTGCGAGCCCATTCGGAACTCTGGGGAGTTCCGGAATGGACACGGACATACAAGTTCCAAGCAGGCCGCACCAAGGTGGTGGAACGACGAGACGAGTTCCTAGCGGAGGAATTCGTAGGGAATGCCGATCCAAAGGAGGGCTACATCATGCAAGACTTACAGCACCAGGATGCCCAGCTGGTGCTAGGGTTTCTAAACCCTATTTTCTATCCGGAAAAGTCGAAGCAAGTAGTGGCGATGTGAGCCTGTACTTTCCTCGAAGCACTCCGGAGAAAGATTGTTGTGGATGGGGGACGCTCATAAGCAAAATGATCAACCGGCTTGTGGCTAACCTCCAGAAGGTGAAAAAATCGGCGACCCCCCTAGCTTCCTACATGGTGCATCTCTACTGCCACCACCAGTAGCTCACCCAGACGGAGTAGAGGCAGTATGTCAAAATCCTCAACCTCCAAAAGTACAAAGGTGAAGAGTTTGAAGAAGAATACGGAAGGACAGCAGAACTTGTGCCGGAATCAACAACCACGGACACTCTGGAAGAAGACCGGAAGACCCAGAAGAGGCCCCGAGAGTCCGGACAATAGCAGTTTGTCCGGATCGTCCGGTGAAGACGAGTCTGGGCCATCCGAGGAATCCAGCCGGAAGATGAGGAAGCTCGACCCGGAAGACTCCAAGGCCCAGCTGAAGGAGATGGATGACCTCCTGCGAGAGGTGGGCTGGAGAGTGGCCGCCCTAAAGGAGACCAACTACATCGTTACAACCGGCGTAGCACAGGTCTTCCGGAGTCGGGGAGTCGATCGACTGGAAGACGCGATCCACTGGGTGGAGGATATCTAGAGCAAAGAGGCTGATGTGAAGGCGTTGCACCTACAGGTCTCGACCTTGTACAAATCCAACACGGAGTTGGAGAATAAGGCAAAGCAACTACGGTAGGAGGCAGACTTGGCAGTGGTAGGCCGGAAAGAGGTGGAGGCAAGAGCCAACGTATCGGCAGCCGCCTTAACGGAGGTCCGGGGGGCTCTGACCTTTCCGATGGACACGGTCAACCAGAGCCTGTTCTTCACCAAACCGATGGAGAAGGAGGAGAAGGTGACTAGGGCCAACATCTTCCGGTTTTTCTTTGATCAAGCGGAAAAGATTTGGCGGCCCTGGGAGCAAATGAAGTTGCTGGTGAGCAACATCACTCCGGCAGACCTTGAGTTCCAATCGGCTCAGGTACCGGAAGACTTCATGACTCCGGATCGGACCACAGCTCCTCCGGAACCGCCATAGTCTGATCCGGCTGCAGCCCCAGGTACCTCAGCCAATCCGAAGACCCTCCATACTCCGTCACCTCGGACACCAGCAGAAGGCATTAACACCATATTCATTATATTGGGAGATTTCCATGATTTTGATCTAGTGCACATTCAGCTCGACTCGAGCTGAATGTGCATAGTGGGTACATTTTAGAGCTCAAGAGCAACATATGTATTAAATTGGGAGGCTCACAATCTCCCAATATAATGAATATGGTGTTCATTGTATCTCCCAATCCCAGCACGGGTGAGATACTAAAGACTCTTCCAGATCCGGTGACACCACCGACCATGCACCTGCCAGATCCTCCGACAGAAGTCGATCCCTAGGCACCACCCAAGTCCGTATCCCAAAGACTGGCGCCCGGACCAAGGAGTCTCTCCGAAAGCTACAGGGACTTGGTCCAAGAGACCAAAACAGCTTCCGGGCCGGAACAACCAATACCTCCAGTTCCGGAAGGTTCACCAAAAGAACCACCTCCACCTCCAGATTCCAGAGCTCCGGCAGCAAGGGTTTCTACAGTGGCTGGACCATCGACCCGGAAGGACAACTCTTTGCCGGCAACAGTGAAGAAGGCCAACGGCAAGCAGCGGGCTTCGATGGAGATCTCCTTCTCGCGCAGAAGTGGGAGAAATTGGGCACCAGGTGCCCCGACTTAGGTTAATACTTAGGTGTAGTAGTTTTGGGCTGTAATTCCAAACCGGCAGCGACTAACGATGGGGCTCCAGTGTACCCAGCTGTGGGCGGAACCAACTGCCAATTTTTGTAGTCAGGATAGGAAAATTTGGATTCTAGAAACTTTTCGAGATTACAGGATCAGAGATCCGATCTGGAACTTTTCCGGATTTCTCGGATCTTTTAGATAAGATCTAGCGGATTTCCAGTAAATGGCTGGAAGGCTAAGTTTAGAAGGAGCTTAGTTTGTACTTCGTAGTGGGGTTTTGGGAAAAACCCTCATCTTGTTTTTCTCACGTTGAATATACTTCGCACCTTCTTGCCAGATTTGCTTCCATGTACTTTGGTGTAGAGTGTAGACTTTGTGCGTAACAGATCCATTCTTGTAGGTGTAATTGTGTAAGTATTCTTCCGGAAGTAGAGTGATAACTTTGTTTGCTAGAGGGAAAATCAGTCAGGATCCGTATCCAGAGATTGCTTGGAAGAGCTAGAGGGCTATTGCGGAGGTGTTCTTGGTAGTCTTCAGGGTCCGGAAGTAGCAAGGAGGGGAAGAGATGAACTGCAGAGGCATTCTTGGTATTCTCTAGGACACAGAGGAATCCGTGTTAAACTAGATTCCGGTCAAAGCCGGAGTTTTCCCCCAAGATAGGAAAAAGCCTGATGCATAGGTCTAGACGGAATACCCCTAGCGAGTGGTAACATTGACTCCGGAGAATTGCAACAACACTTACCGAAATGTCGTTGTTGTCCGGACTTGTCTCTGTGTGACTGCGTCCGGAAGACCATCTCGATGTTGTGAGAGTCTAAGTCTAGTAGGAGCAATCAAATCACCGATTAACAGAGTAGGAAGAGTGGTGTTCGGTCACTATAAGTTCCGGGCAGTGGGTGTCTAGCCACTTAAAGTCACAAGGCAGTGGGGAATCCGGCCACTTATACAAAATAGGATCAGTGGCCTTCCCGTCACTCGCTTAAGCCGTCTTGAAGACTCTCTGAGGGGAAGCGGAGAATAATCAAACTATCCTCCGGTTGTCCAGAACCTAGTTCCGGCAATCATTGTACAAATTCCGGACTCCAGAAGGATCC
The DNA here is from genome assembly GCA_963971425.1 of Bryoerythrophyllum caledonicum. NCBI lineage: Eukaryota > Viridiplantae > Streptophyta > Bryopsida > Pottiales > Pottiaceae > Bryoerythrophyllum > Bryoerythrophyllum caledonicum. The sequence continues at coordinate 18,320,441 of OZ020514.1, forward strand.
GGATCCATAATACATAAGTGGGGTTGAATAGCTAACCCATGAACAATTGATGTGATAGTTTAGTTTGGGGAATATTCGGAGAAGAACATTAGGTCTCTATGGGAACAAAAGCAGAGCGGTTTTGGAAGCATTTAGTGACGATTAGGTGCATTCCAGAGGAATATTGTCTCTACAAACTGCAACACTACCATCCATAGTCTAAAAGCCCTCTACTGCAGAGTTGTCATTGCGAAGCTCCACGACTGTTTCACCATCGCAACGCGAGCATCTGAATCTCTTTTATTGATGTGCGTGAGGATCATCGTCGTCGGAATTTATGGTTGGGCCACTTGTAGGACAAAGAACTCGACTCGGAACAACAAACGCCGGTGTTGATAAAGAGCGTCCTGGAACATACGTGTCTAGAAACGGTTGTACAACCACGTTCGGATCTTGTGCCTCTATTCCAATGAGAGGACGTCTACGAGGCCTTGAGGATGATGTGTGGAACTCCGTTCCCACATGATTCCGGAAGTTAACCTTAAAATCCGGCAAAAACAAAAAAAATTAGTTAAGTAGTTACGATAGTTTGTGCTAGAATCCAACCTATAGTCTTCATGTAAAAATATAGACGGATGGATCCGGCTACAAACCCTAAATGAGCCTAAAACTGCAAAATGAAGAGCCGGAGTAGTTAACGGAATTCCGGGACAGTCTGTCATCCGGAACTGTCATCCGGAGCTGTCACCATCAACTGTCATCATGAGCCGTACTAACGGCCAGACAACAAAAGGCTGTGGCTCGAGGGGAAACTCTTTCTTTTCGTTTCTTCTTTGCGTATAGAGGCTGCGCTCCAGCACGCTCTCTTTCTCTCTCATCCTTTCTCTCTCACTCTTGCGGTTTTCTAAACCGCTCTCCGTAAGGGTTTGGAGCTTAGAAGGTTAGAACGGACGTGCATCCGTTATGGAGGGTTTTGGTGAGGTTGGTGCGTGCAGGGACAACGTTGAGAGACTGTGAGGAAGTAGGCAGGACTCATGAAGACGGTCCCAATGGCAAAGAAGAAGAGAACGGATAGAGATGGTTGTGGACGGAGAGACGAAGAACCGGCCTTTGCGCTCCCTCCCTTGACACGCGTTATTCCGGACATCCCAGCAGACCTAGAAGATTACAACCTGCAGAAGGAGAGCCTGAAGACGATGGGGTGCAAAGGTTTGCTTGAAGTCGCCTGGGGCATCCAGGAGGAGGTCTACGTCCGGGAGCTTCAAGGCACTCCGGACAAGAAGTACAAGAAGTCGATGCAGGCCCATCCGGAGCTCTTGGGAGTTTTGGAATGGACTCAAGCATACGACTTCCGAGCCAGCCACACCAAGGTGGTGGAACGGCGAGACGAGTTCTTGGCGGAGGAGTTTAGGGGACAAGCCGACCCGAAGGAAGGATATAACATGCAAGACCTTCCGCACCAGGATGCCTAGCTGGTGCTAGGATTTTTAAACCCTATTTTCTATCCGGAAAAGCCGAGGCGCGTGGTGGCAAAATAGGCATGTACATTCCTCGGAGCACTCTCGAAGAAGATCGTTGTAGACTGGGGGACGCTTATGACCGAGATGATCAACCGTCTCGTGGCCAACCTTCAGAAGGTGAAGAAAATCGGCAATACCCCTGGCCTCATATGTGGTGCACCTCTACTATCACCACCAGCAGCTCACTCCGGCGGAGGTGAGACAGTACGACAAAGTACTCAACCTCGAGAAGTACGAAGGTGAAGAGTCGGAGGAAGAATCCAGAGGGAAGGAGCCTGTGCCGAAAGCAACAATCGGAGGTACTCCGGAAGGCAGGAGGACCGAGAAGAGACCTCGGGGGAAGGAGCGAGTGCCGGAGAGTCCGGACATACGCAGCTCCTCCGCATCGTCCAGAGAAGACGAGTCCGGACCATCAGCAGAAACTAGCCGGAAGAAGAGGAAGATTGACCAGGAGGACTCGAAGGGTCAATTGAAGCAGATGGACGAACTCACGCGCAAGATTGGCTGGAGAGTTGGCGTCTTTAAGGAGACCAACTACATCATCTCCACCAGCGTAGAACAAATCTTCCGGAGTCTGGAAGTCGACCGGTTGGAGGATGCCATCAACAAGGTGGAGGAACTCCGGAGAAGGGAGACCGACACGAAGGCGCTGCATCTTCAAATCTCCACCATGTACAAGGCCAACACGGAGATGGAGAAGAAGATGAAGCACTACCTTCAGGAGATAGCTCTGGCCGTGGTGGCCCGGAAACAGGCGGAGGCAAAGGCCAATGCATCCGCAGCTGCCCTAACGAAGGTCCGGAAGGCCCTGGAATTTCCGGTTGACGTGATCAATCGGAGCCAACTCTTCACGGAACTGGTGGAGAAGAAGGAGAAGGTGACCGGAGCCAACATTATCCGGTTTCACTTGGACCAAGCAGAAAAGATGGGCCATACCTGGGAGCAGATGAAGTTGCTGGTCGACAACATCACCCAAGTGCTTCCGAAAGACCCAGCAGCACCAGCACCGGAAGGAGCCACGACCCAGGAACGAACCACGGCCCCTCCGGAACCACCACAACCCAAGACAACTCCAGCTCCGGATACCTCAAAGAATCCAGAGTCCCTAGACACTCCATCACCTCGGACACCGTCGGTGAGTATCGCAACTCCCAACCCTAGTACGAGTGAGATTCAGAAGAAGTTGCCGATCTGTTGTCGCCATCCAACATGCGCCTGCCAGATCCTCCGGCAGAAGACGACTTTCCGGCACCACGGAAGTCCGTGTCCCGGAGATTGGCACCCGGACTAAGGAGTCCTTCCGGAAGCTACAAGGACTTGGTTCAGAGACCAGGTCAGCTTCCGAGACAAAACCACCAGCACCTCCGGTGCCGGAAGGTTCACCGAAACAGCCCCCTCTACTATTGGACTCCAGGACACCGGTGGCTAGCGTTTCTCCAGCAACGAGACCATCAACCCGGAAGACCAACCTTTCGCCGGCAACGTCTAAGATAGCAAAGCGCAAGCAACGAGCTGCGGTGGAGATTTCTCTCTCTCGTAGGAGTGGGAGAAATCGGGGGCCGGGTGCACCGACCTAGGTTAGTTAGGTGTAGTTTTCTATTTGGGGTCTAGATTCCGGATCAACAACGATTCACGATGGGGCCCCAAGTGCACCCAGCTACTGACGGAATTGACTGCCCATTTTTGTAGTTAGAATGGGGATTCCGGAGCCGGAAACATTTCCGAGATTTTGGGATCTGAATTCCGATCTGGAACTTTTTCCGGATTTCTCGGATCTTTTAGATAAGATCTAGCGGATTTCCAAAGCTAAGGTTAGAAGGGACTTAGTTAGTACTTAGTAGTGAGGTTTTGGGGAAAAACCTTTCATCTTGTCCTTCTCGCTCTGAATACACTTCAAACCTTATCACCAGACTTGCTTCCTTGTATACTTTGGTGTAGAGTGTAGACTTTGTGTGAGGCAGATCCGTTCTTGTTAGTGTGATTATGTGAGAATTCTTTCGGAAAGCAGAGTGGTAACCTTGTGCGGTAGAGGGGAAACCGGTCAGGATTTGTGTCAGGAGATTGCCTGGGAGAGCTGGAGGGCTATTGCACAGGTGTGCCTGGTAGACTCTAGGGTCCGAAAGTAGGCAAGACGGGAAGAGATGAACTGTAGAGGTGTTCCAGGACATCTCTAGGAAACGGAAGTATCCATGTTAACCTGGATTTTGGTCAAGGCCGGAGTTCTCCCCCAAGATAGGAAAAAGCCTGATGCGTAGGTCTAGACGAAAGATCCTTGACGACTGGTAACCTCTGTCATGGAGAAGTACAATCATACATATCGGAATGTCGTTGTAGTCCGGATTTGCCTCTGTGTGACCGCATCCGGATGGCCATCTAAATGTCGTGAGAGTCTAAGTCTAGCAACAACAATCAAATCACCAGTTAGCAAAGTAGGAGAGTGGTGTTTGGTCACTATAAGTATGGACAGTGGGTGCCTAACCACTTTAAGTCACAGGGCAGTGGGAAATCTAGCTACTTAAACAAAATAAGATCAGTGGACTTCGGTCACTTGCTTAAAAACTCTAGGAGACTTTCTGACGAGGAACAAAGACAAATCAAACTACCCTCCGGACTTCCAGAAATTACTTTCCGTAAGACGTTGTACAAAATCCGGACTTCGGAAGGATCCGGATCCCTACTACATAAGCAAAGAGCATAGCTAACCTTTGAAACGATTGTTGTGATAGTTTAGTATTTGGGAGTGTTTGGAAAGAACCTTTGGTCTCTGTGGGAACAAAACTGGAGCGGTTACTTTGGAAGCATTTAGTGACAACTAGGTGCATTCCGGAGGAATACTGTCTCTACGAACTACAACATGATGCTTCGCCGTTGTTTCTTCCTCCACGGCCTCTAGCCGCTCCACAGCCTCTAGACCCTCCACGGGCATTAGTCATTCCACTGCCCTGTTGATATTGTTCCATCGGATGAATAGGGCCCGCTCTAGTGGCCAAAGGGGGTCTGCTGTTTTTGGCAGTAGGAGCGAAAGTATTTAGACCCGTCCCCTCAACGCCTACACTTTGTTGGCAAGGTCCATACATGGCATTTGCCGTTCTAGGAGAAGAGGAATTCCGGAAAGCGGCATTGGTGTATTCTGGTCATTAATAACAGTAGGCAACACCACAATCAGAGATGGTTGTTGCTCAAGGTCCTCTGTGAATGCAAAAGCATCAGAGGGATCTACATATTCTTGGTCAAAATGCCTTTGCTAATTAACAAATCTTTCCTTTTGTGGAACTCCGTCCCCACATGGTGCCGGAAGTTAACCATAAATTCCGGCCAAAACAAAAAATAAGTTCAGTAGTTACGATAGTTCGTCCTAGAATACAGCCTATAGTCTTGATGTAAGAATAAAGTCGGATGGGCCTGATTGCAAACCCTAATTAAGCCTAAAGCTGCTAAAAACAAAGCCGGAGTAGTTACCGGAATTTTGGGTCAGTCAGTTATCCGAAACTGGCAGCCAGAACTGTCACCATCAACTGTCATGATAATGCCGTACTAACGGCCAGACTACTTAAGGCTTGGGTTCGGAGGGAAAATCTTACTTTTTATTTCTTCTTCGCGTGTTGAAGTTCCGCTCCAACGCTTTCTCTCTCTCTTTCTCTCTCTCCTCCTCACTCTTACGGTTTTCTTACTGCTGGCCGTTAGGGTTTGGCGCTTAGACAGTTAGAACGGACGTGAGTACGTTAGGGAGAGTTTTGGTGAGGTTGGTGTGTGCAGGGACAACATTGAGGGACTGTGAGGTAATAGGCAGGCCTCATGAAGATGGTACCTATGGCGAAGAAGAAGAGGACAAACAGAGATGGGCGTGGCCGGAGAGACGAAGGGCCGGCAGTTGCGCTCCTACCCTTGACCCGCGTTCTTTCGGACATCTTAGAAGACATGGATGAGTATAACCTGCTGAAGGCGAGCCTGAAGACAATGGGGTGCGAGGATTTGCTCGAAGTTCCCTGGGGCATCCGGGAAGAGGTCTACGTCCGGAAACTTGTAGGCACCCCGGACGAGAAGTACAAGGGATTGATGAGAGCCCATCCGGAAGTCTGGGGAGTCCCGAAATGGTCTCAGGCGTACGACTTCCGGGCTGGCCGCACCAAGGTGGTGGAATGGCGGGACGAGTTCCTGATAGACAAATTTGGAGGACCGGCAGACCCGAAGGACGGCTACAACCTACAAGACCTTCGGCACCTGGACGCCCAGCTCGTGCTAGGGTTTTTAAACCCTATCTTCTATCCGGAAAAGCCGAAAAGGGTAGTGGCGCAGTGGGCTTGCACCTTCCTCCGAGCGCTCCGAGAGAAGATAGTCGTGGACTGGGGTACGCTCATGACCAAGCTAATCAACCGCCTGGTAACCAATCTCCAGAAGGAAAAGAGATCAGCAACACCTCTAACCTTATATGTGGTGCACCTCTACTGTCACCACCAGCAGCTAACTCCGGCGGAGGTTAGGTAGTACGACGAAGTCCTCAACTTCCAGAAATACGGAGGTGATGAGTCGGAGGAAGAAGAGTCCGGAGCGAAGGAGCCGGTTTCGGAAGGGACCACCGTACAAACTCCGGAAGGCAAGAGGGCTAAGAAGAGGCCTAGGGAGAAGGAGCCCGAGCCGGAGAGTCTGGGCATCCACAACTTCTCCGCATCGTCCGGAGAAGACGAGTCTGGATACTCAGCAGAAACCAGCCGGAAGAGGGGGAAAGTTGACCAGGGGGACTCCAAGGGTTAGCTCAGGCAAATGGACGAGCTCTCGCGCGAGATCGGTTGGAGAGTTGGCCCCCTTAAGGAAACAAACTACATCATCACCACCAGCGTAGAGCAACCTGCAAGAGCCTCGACGTCGACAGATTGGAGAACGCCATCGACGGGGTGGAGAAACTCCCGAGCCGGGAGATGGGCACGAAGGCGCTGCACACCCAAATCTCCTCCATGTACAAGGCCAGCACGGAAATGGAGAAGAAGGTGAAGCAATATCTCGCAGAGGCAACTCTGGCAGTGACGGCCCGGAAACTGGCTGAGGCAAAGGCCAATGCTTCTACAGCTGCCATGATTGAGGTCCGGACGGCCCTGGAATTTCCGAGTGACGTAATCAACCGGAGCCGACTCTTCACCAAATTGGTGGAGAAGAAGGAGAAGGTCACCATGGCCAACATCATCCGATTCCTCCTAGATCAAGCGAATAAGATGGGGCGGACCTGGGAACAGATGAAGCTGCTGGTCGACAACTTTACCGAGGAGCTTCCGGACGACCTAGCAGCACCAGCACCGGAAGAAGCCGCGACCGCGGAGCGGACCACAGCCCCTCCGAAAGCATCGGCAAGACCACTCCAGCTCCGGGCACCTCAGCAAATCCGGAGTCTCTCAACACTCCGTCACCTCGGACACCGACGGAGGATATCTTACTTCCCAATCCGAGTACGAGTGAGATCCTGAAGAAGCTTCCGGATCTACTCTTGCCACCCAACATGCGTCTGCCCGATCCTCCGGAGAAAGGCGACCTCCCGGCTCCACCAAAGTCCGTGTCCTGGAGATTGGCACCTAGATCAAGGAGTCCGTCCAGAAGCTACAGAGACTTGGTCCAAGAGACCAGGTCAGCTTCCGCGACGGAACCACCAGCAACGCCTGTTCCGGAAGGTTGGCCGGAACAGCCCCCTCCCTCTCCGGACTCCAGGACTCCGGTGGCTGGTGTCCCCCCTGCGACCGGACCATCGACCCAAATGACCAACCTTTCGCCTCCAACGTCGAAGAAGGCAAAGTACAAGGAGCGCGCTCCGGTGGAGATGTCCCCATCCCACAGGATTGTGAGAAATCAGGGCCCCGACTTAGGTTAGTTAGATTTTGTAATTTTTTTTGGGTTTTAGATTCCGGATCAACAACGATTAACAACCCTTTCATTTCTTCAAGTCGTCCCTAAAATTCTTGTGTTTTCAACATTTGCGTCAGAGTCTCCTTAAACGACTCCAGTGCTATGAAATGGTGCACCCATTCCAAGAGGGCTCCCTTGGCCATACTGGTTTTCAACCGATTCTTGATTGTTTTGAGTTGCAGTATTTATTACATTCTCTCCGGCTCCTTATTGTCGGCATCTCTAGTTCCACCTCCATAATCTGATGGAGAATTGTCATCGTCGCGAACGTTCTTGACATTGCCCCCCCCCCGGTTTCAGGCTTTTCAAGGTTAGTCACTTTGGGATGTCGCTCTCTGAGGAAATAGGCAAAGGATGCACTTCATGAATGCCCTCATTTTGACGAAGATGAGGCGAAGGACTGCAACGAGGACTTCGATTCCAAAGTCCCCAACGACCTTGAGCCAATTTTTCTTCTACATCCTCATTATTTCCGTAATAGTTTCTCGTTTCCTGAAGGTGATCAGCGCCTTCCGCCCAAAGATTAGGGTTCCCTCGGTACTTTAGCAGAGAGCGGGGAGCTGCCATTTTGTGCTCCTCCTCTTCCTCGGCTATCAACACATCAAATTCACGATTAGGTTCACCTATCGGGACCGGCCCCAGGGCATTCGGGTTGGAATCCTCCGAGTGAATATTCGCATTGTACCATCGAACGGGATCGGCCCCTGGTCTTTGTTGCAGGCATCGGCTATTGGTATAAATATACATCAATGACGCAGCCCTTTCCGCCGCTAATCGATTTCGGCTCTTGTTGTAGACAAACGAGTACATACTCCAGTTTTGTTCGCTTGAGCTAGCTGAACACGTAAGGGCTAGAATACGAACAGCTATTTTAGACAATGCCTTGTCTGTGATCCTGGCCCACCATTGGTGGAGTTGAAGCTTTGTCTGGCCGATGTTGGATGCCTCTGTAGGGCCATATGGTCATGTGCCCTCCTCGTACTGTGTTAATTCAGGTTGGACGTTGTCATAAGAGATGTTCAATACCTCCATCATTTTGCGAACAACCCGACTCAATGCTCTTTGTGCGATTCCGTCAGCCCTAAGCGCCACATTATCCTTGAGGTACGGATTCAAAATAGCCGCGGCGTAGTGAACATTGCTAAAAACCATTTTCCACCGGGCATCAAAAGATTGTTCAAGAGTAAATGCTATGTCAACTCGTAGAGTAAAGGGTGACTCTCTCAAAGAGTACACGTGTTCTCGCAAATTATGCATCACGAGCCACACACGACCCATGGCTGGTTCTCGGCCATCAAACTCACGCAACGCCTTCAAAACATCCCCAGTCATATGCACATAATTTTGACATCGTTGCCAAAAGGGTACATCTTCAATGGTTTGCACCACATTACGCGAAGCTGTTGCTGCTTGCTCTCCATTCTGTCTTCTTTTGACCACTAGTGTCTATTCTCCCCAAAAATGCGTTACGGGTGGGGCACGACATCATTAAATTCTTGAGGGGCCTCCGGTTGACATCATCCCAACCATCCGTGCATATCGACACCCCATAATTCTTGATTGCAAAACCAACTTTGGCTTCAATCTCTTTCTCAATTTGCAACCTCTTAGGTTCAATCAAATTAGTCTTCAACTGGTGATATGTAGGAGGAGTGTACTCAAACTTTGCCACGGATGTTGCACTCACCGTATGAATGAACGCTAGATTTTGCGCCACATTAAAAGGCATATTCGCCTGATAGAAAAAGGTCCTCACTTCTCATCAAGTTCCTTCCTCTTTGCAATGTTAAAAGCATCAAGCATCGGTTGTTGGCGTAGTTGCCCAGATCTAGTGGAATTCGAGAGGGTAAGACCACCCGACACGTGTTCGTGGTCATTTCCTTCAGAGAGATTAGGCACTCCTTCCTGAGTCCCACCTGTCACCCCACCCGCCACATTATTTTGAGCGTCGGATTGACTTTAAGTGTCAACAGTTGGTGCCCTCAATGGACCACTCGGACCTGAATCCCCGCCATACATATCCCCGCCCGTCATTCTTTGCGGAACAATGTTTCCATAGTTGGCAAATCGATGTTGCACATGGAAATGTAGGCTACGACAAATCGACCTCTCTGACTTGGCGCCATATCCAAAGTGAGCGAACGCACGCTCACGTGTGTAGTCAAAAGTAAAGTTGCAGAAAACACAACTCACTTTGCCCCCGTTATCACAAAAATTGTACCAAGGTTCCCATTCTTTTTTTTGCTTCCTTTGACTTCCCATTGCATTCACGGCTTATGCCAAATACCCTTGGCTTCTCCCGTCTAAGCCAAAATACGAGGCTAGATGTAGTATAGAATCGGGTGAAAAAATGAATTGTGATGCCGCTATTGTAGTGCTTGAACCAATTTTACATCACCTCTGCCACACACCAGTTCCGCTTGCCACCCAAATAGACTCAGAAGGAGCTCAAATTGAATTGAGGTCCAAAGGATAGAGGCCAAAGTGACGAGCATGAGGACAAACGGCCCTCCCCGCTTCTTTTATACACGAACAAAGGACGGACAGGACCTGACCCGCCAACGGCGGGGACGTCCCTACAACCCAGGAGAAGGATACCTTTGGTGCTGGGGGGCATTTTGGGTGCTTAGACAGTCCTCCTCTCCATCGGGCGGGTGCAGGTTTGAATATAGGATGCCTTATTTTTGGTTCCAACAAGATTGCCATGCACTTAAAATAACACGCAGACTATGTCTAGGAAGGAAGACTAAATAGAAAATACGACTTTTGTCCTTTGACGGCATGCTCTCCAATAAGGAACACCTTTATTAGCTCCCTATTAGTTTTGGAGCGGACATAAGGGACTAGAAATGAATGCACCACTTGACATAGGAATTTTGGAAAAATATTGAAAAGATTAAAGAGGTTAAAATAAGAGCCTTTTCAAGTTTCCTAAAAAATTAATAAATCAAGTGTTCAATAGCAAGGAAGCTATGCAAGTCTCCATACATAAGGGGTAGCATAAGCTTCTAGTAGAATGAAATGTGCAAGTTCTCTAAATTAAAACTTTAAACATGAGTGCCCCACAAAAGATTAGGAATGCACCACATACCATTAAAGAAAATAATAAATCATGTGTCCAATAGCAAGGGAGCTATGCAAGTCGCCATACATAAGGGGTAGTTTAAGCATCTAGTTGAATGTAAGGTGCAAGTTCTCTTAATAAAACGTACCATTACAAACAAAAAAGATATTATGAAATCATATCATGTTAAAAGCCAAAGTATTGTTTAAAAAAAAATTTGCTACGTCAACAACCTTTAAATACTCATAGTGAGTAGTAATGTTGGTAAAGGGCTCGTTTGGTCCTCCACACCCTACCACGTGCTTGTGCCTTTTCGCTTGCGACTTGGACTTGGGTTCTATCGGAGTCGGAATCTAAACTCCACGTGTCGGTATCGTACGTGGAAATTTCGTCCATGAGAATCATGAATTTGCTCAATCCACCTTCCGGATACTTGTGCCATTCCATCGAAATTATTCCATATTCAGGGGAAGGAATTTTTATCTTCCACCGCATCGATATCTTCCACGGCATCGACTTCAAAGTGGACCAATCCACTCTCTTGTTCAATTTCACCTCCGCATGAACACCCCGTGCAATGAAGAGATTTACTTTGATGCGTTTGGCAAATGGGACGTTTTACAACATGTGGTATACGTCAACGCACCGATTTTGAAATGCCTCGTCAACGCAGTAATTCAAGTTTGCCTTGTCGAAGCGTTGTTGATAGTTGTGTCGCTCCTCTTGGAAAGCCTTGTCGATGTGGCACCACTCAATGAAGTTTGCGCAATCATCAAAACTCCATGGCTCCTGTATGTCTTCCCAACGTCGAAAGGCCAACTTGGCGGGGTTACAAAGAACGTACAACCGCTTCCGATGGGCATTCTCTACTCGTGCGCGGGTCTTGTCTCGCTCCTCCTAGGCCAATTGTCCGAGTGAAGCCATGGTTTGCACCTAATCCAAATCTTTGGAGAAATTGCATGAATGAAGATCGCGCACAACGCCAACAACCACCTCAATGGAGAGATGGATGGAGAAGAGTATGCCAGGCGGGGACAAATGGGACAGAAATTCATTAAATAGTCACAAGGCAGGGGCATGGACGTCTCCGCCGTGCCTTGGTAGGTGTCCCCACCCCTACCCTGGTAGGCGTCCCCGCACCTACTCGGGCAGGGGCGGAGACGTTTGCTAGTTTGTTTGGGGGGAAGTGATGTCCCCACCTAATTCTAGAAGGAGGCGTTTGAGGCGTTCACGTGCATTGTTGCTTGGCCGGGGCACTTCCCATCTCCATGGGGCGGGTGCACAATTGAATATAAGGTGCCTTTTTTTTGGTTCCGACAGGATCGCGTTGCACTTAAAATAACACGCAGATTATGTCTTTCCCTAGTTCTAGGAAAGAAGGCTAAATGGAAAGTACAACTTTTGTCCTTTGACGGCATGCTCTCCAATAAAGAACACCTTTATTAGCTCCCTATTAGTTTTGGAGCGGACATAAGGGATTAAAAAATTGAAATGAATGCACCACTTGACATGGGAATTTTCAAACAATTTTAACCTCTAAAGGACCAAGTGTCACGAAATGGCAAATTGAAAATTTGGTCAGGTTCCTACAGAATCAATTTCTAACATTCTTCTTCAAAATTTTTTATTGTAAAAGGGTATTACTAAAGCCTAAGTGGGAGAGTAATTTTTTCAAAATCCGAAATCATATGAAAAATATTTTCACATATTGCCACACATTGTCGGGCATGGTACCAATAACAAAAACATCTTTCCACAAAAAACTTAGAGATTTTATCTTTTTTTACTTTTGATTTTTTCCACAACAATATGTGGTGTAGACCTTCATATTGACCGTTTGGATCATCAATCTAAAACATATCAAGTATCTAAAAACTGAAATGTAAATTGGCCATTTTTGAACCTCCAGTGCTAGCATAGTTGACTTGAATAAGCTACACCCTTTTTCTACCTCTAAAAATTGGTGAATAAGGAACTAATATCATCCTAAATTCAATAGTAATGGATTTAGACCTTCTGTAGTGCAAAAACTTGATACCAAGTGAAGTCAAAGTCTTCTGATCCACCAAACGCAGGGAAGAAAATGAACCATTTGCTTGACTTCAAAGACTATAATCTTTCAATCTGTGCAATCAAAGTTTATGAAATTTTGTGGGGACATAAACAAAGAAGTATTTATTGAAATCCTATAGTTAGATGTAGAAATAAAAAGGTTTTGTCTCCCTTCTTAGGCATTATACTAGAACCGAGCAATTCTGAAGTGTTTTTGGTGCAAAAATGCCTTGGTCCTTTAGAGGTTAAAATGTTTGGAGGTTTAAAAATTGGTCCATACCATTTGTTCTATACAAACGCACAAATCCTTATGAGGCTTAAGTACATTTGTGAACCAAATAAACCCTCCCCTTAGTGGAAGAGTTTATTGTGAGCACAAGTCCTACTTCACACATGTAACATTGCTAATGGACTCATGCACGAATATATGCAAGGTGATGATAGTTTAAATGTCTATAATCCAATGAATTGTTGTAACTTGCCTCAATTGAAACCAACAATTAACTTAATTAACACCACTTAAGGTCCCTTAAGGTATTATCCCTTTTTACTTGTCTCCTTAGTTTTCTTTTTACCTTTTTAAAAAAAAAATCTTTTACCTTTTTGCTTTTCTTTAAATTTTCCTTCTCTTTTACTTCTATTTTTCTTTACTTTTACTTTTCTTTTCTTTTGCTTTACTTTTATCTTACTTTTACTCTACTTTTACTGTACTTTTACTTTCATTTTTATTTTTTGTTTTACTTTTATTTTACTTGGTCTTACTTCCTTCAATTTAACTTCAAACACTAAGCTTAGTTTGTAACACTAATTCTCATCCCAAATTGTTGCACAACTTCGGAACTCAATAACTTCTAGTGTTTTTATCCAAATTTCACGTTTTTTCAGCCCGTTCTTATTGTTTTTTCAAGACCAACTTGATGAGCAATTCAAAACTTCAAATTGACGTATGTATTGGCCCCAAAAAAACAACCAGCAGTGATTCAATTCACAAAACACACATTTAACCGACCTTCCATAGCCATTCACATGCAATTCACTTCTATCCAAGAACTACACCGTTCCCTGAATATAGTGTAGACTAGACTATTTGAAATTTCCTACAGTAATTTCATTAAACGCAAATTTAAGTGGTCCACTTCAATTTTCCATCCACATCAAATCATGTCCATTAGAAATAGTGTGGCTTGTTTCAAAATAAAACACACGGGAATTGATGTGGATAAGTTTTTACAAGTTGTACTCAAAACCAAAATTATAATATAATAACATAATAATAACATAACAACATAATAAAATAATAACATAATAATATAATAACATAATAATATAATAACATAATTAAATACAATAATACTATAATGTTATTTTATAACATAAGAATATAACATAAGAATATTAACATAATATTATAATATAATATAACATAATAACATAGATTATAATATTAATACTATATATAATAATAACATATATAATAATAACATATTACTACTATATTAATAACCAAAATTGATGTGGTCCACATCAATTTTCAGCCAAAACTAGAATTGATGTGGTCTACCTCAATTTTCATCCACATTACCTATACCTCCACACTATATTCAGTGAACGGTGTAGTTGTTAGGGGGTCTATTTCTCATGCAATGTGCAAGGCTCATCATTGATTCAAGGACAATCAATTCTACCAAAAGTTGGTAGCGCTTCCGCACGAATGTTTACACCAGGAAACTTAGGCAACTACTACAACAAGAACCTACAACAACAAGGGACGCTCAACCCGGACAAGGCAAGAGCCAGGACTTAAGAGAAACTCCCTGCTCCTAAGGCCGGTAACCTTCCAGCTTCCCTCACGGCTGGCGTCCGGTTAATTTCCCTCAAACCCTAGTTGCAGGCGCTCTTGCTGCGCCTTTCAATCCCAAGCTCCCCTTCCGAAACCGCCGACTCCAAAGTTGCAAATCGACCTCTTCCAGCGTCCCTTCTCTCGCTCAGATCTCCTCCGCAATCTGCCCAATTCAACTGCACGCAGTCTCACCTGATCGCAGCAGACCGCACTACCTTTCAACCGAACCTCCAGCAGCACCACTCTCCAGAACACCTAAGCACGAGGAACCATGACCCATCTATTACATTCCCTCACAGAACCACAACACTCCCACACACTACCGCAACAAGGAGCTGATGTCACAATTTTTTAAGTGCAACTCACGATTACCCACATCGGCTAGGGATTGGAGTCACTACAAAAACCAACAACGGTAGTCACAACCTTACACCGCTCACCATTCTTTCGGAACCCCTCAACTACCACTCCTCTCCACAGCAACTCTGAACAATCCTATGCTGCCACACTGAACAACTCGCCACCGCCTCTAGTCTTGCCCTTCAATCACGAGCTTCACACTAGTGCCACTGATTTTGACAGCCGCCTATCGACCACAGTCCTACTCTTCGCTCTTTCGCGCAGCCGCAGCCTTCGCCCACCACAACGTGATTCGAATCACGAGTCGGATCCGACCACCTGAGTCGCGCGTAGTCTCCACCGTGCTCACCACCACAGACAAACCGCGCACATACAGACAACAATGCTCACTCACGGACCTGATTTATCGCGCTCAAACACACAATCTGCCACGCATTCGCCTGCCGATTGCACCGCTCGTAGCTGCACACGTTCATTCTAGCCCTCGCCTTCATGCAACTCAAACAACCATCCCGATCTGCGTGGAAGTCGTGTCTTCACTCGGCCGTCACTTCCTTCACGTGCGCCCAACAAACTCCACCGTCTCCACCAACACTAGCAATGCCATTGCAAGTCGACAAGACCCACCAAATCAACCACAAACCAACTCCGCGCACATGTCTGTTCCGCTCACACCCACACATTATACTTACAAAGCTTTGCTGCTACTCTACCGAACCACCAGGCATATAAGGTAACAGTAATGTGCTTGCAGCCGTCTCTTACAAATCGCAGCAACAACCCTCAATCACGTCACCACGTCAATATGCACACCAGCTGCCTTTTTGACCACAAGACCCTTAAAAAACGGCGGTCTTGTGCTCACAACTTGTTCAACCAACTCAAATACTGTTGCCCAGCACCGACAAAATTTCCTCAACCCTTCTCTGTCTCACAATTTCCGTGTAGCCGGCTCCTCTATCAACCTTGCCCTAAACATTCACCTATCATCCGTGTGTACACACACGATCAACAACACCATGCTACAGCAGGTTCGGCTATCTCCACACGCCTCTGCTCCCCACTTTCTTACAATAACCAACATTATTTCTTTAGCGGCTCTCCTTAACTCACTCCACCCACAACCCTACTCTAATCAGGACTTCCCCTCGTGTATACAACCACACTAACCTTTGCATACACCTCCAATTCCCCTCACACCTTTTCTTTCACACCCTCTCCCTACACACACACCCCGAATCCTAACTCCATCACACACACCTCGTCACCACTAACCTACGCACTCTCCTAACTTCGACGACACCCCACTCACAAAAAAAACTGCACGGCGCTCACACACATCACTGATCCCAGAGCCACACATCCAGACTGTTACACATTCCCTGGCGCTTGGTCCGCTGCCCCTCCGGATTCTACTTCTGTCTCCTCACCTCCATACTTCTAGAGGCTGAGGACTTTGTCATACAGTCTTACCTCCGCTAGAGTAAGTTGTTGGTGGTGGAAATAGACATGTACCACATAGGAAGCCAGTGGGGTTGCCGATTTCTTCACCTTCTGGAGGTTGGCTACGAGTCGGTTGATCATTTTTCTTATGAGCATCCCCCTGTCCATGACAATCTTTCCCCGGAGTGCTCTGAGGAAAGTACAGGCCCACTTTGCCACTACCCGCTTTGGCTTTTCCGGATGAAAAATAGGGTTTAGAAACCCTAGCACCAACTAGGCATCCTGGTGCAGTAAGTCTTGCATGTTGTAGCCCTCCTTCGGATCGGCTTTCCCCCCGAATTCCTCCACCAGGAACTCGTCTTGCCGTTCCACCACCTTGGTGCGGCCGGCCCGGAAGTCCTACGCCTGCATCCATTCCGGAACTCCCCAGAGTTCTGGATGGGCCCGCAGCAACCCTTCGTACTTCGGATCCGAAGTGCCGATCAACTCCCGGACGTATGTCTCCTCCCCGATGCCCCACGCTACTTCGAGAAAGAAGTCGCACCCCATGGTCTTCAAGCTCTCCTTTAGCAGGTTGTACTCGTTCGGGTCTACAGGGATTTCCGGAAGAACCAGTGTCAAGGGCGGGAGCGCAACGGCTGGCTCTTCGTCTCGCTTCCCGCGCCCATCTCTATCAATCCTCATCTTCTCCCCCATAGGGACCGTCTTCATTAAGTCTGCCTTCTTCCTCAGGTTCTCGCGAGGTTGTCCCTGTACGCACCGTCCTCACAAAAGCCCTCCCTGACAGACACACGTCCGTTCTAACCGTCTAAACTACAAATCTTAACCGCCAGCGGTTAGGCGAATGTGGTTAGGCGAACACGCGAAGAAGAGAGAATAAAGAGATTTCTCTCCCGCCACGGCCTTTTCTAGTCTGGCCGTTAGTACGGCTCATGATGACAGCTGATGGTGACAGTTCTAGATGACAGTTCTGGGTGACAGTTCTGGGTGACAGTTCCGAGTGACAGACTATCCCGGAATTCCGTTAACTACTCCGGCTGTCCGTTTCGCAGCTTTAGGCTCAATTAGGGATTTCAGCCGAGTTTATCCGTCTTTATTCTTACAACCTGAGGATAAGTCATATTCTAGCACAGACTATCATAACTACTTAACTAAATCTTTTGTTTTTGCCGGATTTTTAGGTTAACTTCCGGCACCATGTGGAAACAGATTTCCACAGAAGTTAACCTAAAAATCCGGCAAAAACAAAAAAAAATTGGTACTAGAAGGTCAGAAAGATAGGTTAATACCGTAGCAAAGTAGAATCAGCAATAAGACAAATAGGGGGCGGACAAGTTCGTTAAAAGCGCTAACGGCATGCTTGATCCGAAAGGCCCGGGTACAACCAGATCCGGAAGAAACCGTCACGATCGGACTGTTCCGGAAGAAGTCCGAACCGAAAGTAGCCGGAGCCAGATGTCTCCGGAACCGGAGATTATGCGGAATCGGAAATGTCATCATGACCACAACGACCATTCGTACATCGACGAGAGTATAAGAGCAGGAAGCTATTTTTGTCATCTCACACTTTTTTTCTTGCTCTCTTCCTCTTTTCCCTTGCTTATTGCCTTCTTGATTCAGTTAGATCGGAAGTGTTTCCGGAAGAGAGGGTCTTGGTGAGGTCGGTGCGTGCAGGTGTGACCGGAGAGGTTGTGAGGTGTTAGTAGAGACATGGTGGAGGAAGGGGCTGCTCGGACAACGCGGGGTACGACAACGCAAGCGTTGGTGCAACAGGTAATCCCAATCATACCGACTGACTTAGAGGAGTTGGCCGTCCTCGAGCATTACCTCAGCAACATGGGATGCCGCGAACTGCTCGACATTGCGTGGGGCGTGAAGGAAGCGAAGTTGGTGGTGGAGCTGCTCGGAGCGCCGAACAACCAATACGAAGGCACTATCCGAGCTCACCCCGAAACCAGGGGTGTACCGGAATGGCAACGCACCTACTCCTTCGCCAGCGGAAACGTGAAGACAGCAGAGCGGAACGACGAAATCTTCAAAGACGAGTTCACGAAGCAAGCTGACTCGAAGGAAGGCTACAACACCGATGACTTCCGACACCAAGATGCACAGATTGTGGTAAGATTCTTGAACCCCATTTTCCATCCGGAGAAACCAAAACGGGTGGTGTCTAAATGGGCCCCCACCATTCTAGGATCGATGAGAAGGAAGTTGAGAGTAGATTGGGCCTTGCTTATGAGCGAGATGTTCACCCCGATGGTGAAAGGGCTCCAGAAGATGAAGAGAGCTGGAACCCCCCTTCCCTCTTACCTCACCCATCTCTATGCTCAACACGACGTTCTTACGCCGGACGAGCAAGATGCATACGAGGAGCTGCTGAGCATCCAAACCTACGGTGGTCTAGAACCAGCATCTGACGACAAAGGTATGGAGATCGTCGAAGTACCAGCAATAGAGTTGGTTCCCCAGCATCGGAAGAAGAGCCGATCTGTACAGAGGGAGTCAACGTCGGGACCCACTTCATCGAACCAGTCCAGAGGTGCTCAAGCTCAAGAAAACCCCGGACCAGTTCCACGAGAAGGTCATATACCTCCAGCGGAGCCACCGCCACTCGTAGGAATAAACGAACCCGACTTGCTGGAGCTCATCCAACATGTGGGATGGCGTGCAGCCATCGTTTGCCAATCTGAGGTAAGACATGTGCAGATTTTTGATGGTATTCGGAAGGAGGTGGAGGTGGAGAGGATGGTGGACATACCGACAACAATCGCGGAGCTTCGGAAGAACACACTCCGACTTCGGGCATTGGAAGATTAGTAGGCAGCATCATCCAATGTCGCGACCAGTTCGCTGCAAAGTTGGACAAGACCTTTAAGGCTTTGGCGGAATCCAAGGAGAAAAGGAAGGAAGCCGAGGATCGAGCAAATGCCTCAACCCACGCCTTGACAGCGGTAAGATCAGCTCTGACGTTTCCGGTTGACACTGTCAACCGAAGCCTCCTCTTCACAGATCAGCTGGAGAAGAAAGACAAGATGAACAGGGTCCAGATCATCAGATTCCTCCACGACCACAGCAGGAAGATGGAGAAGACGTGGAGCCGGATGCAAGACCTGGTGGCTAACATGACTCCGCAAGGACCGGAGACCCGGAGTACCCAAGCACCGGAGGACCGATCGCTTCCGGTCCGAGTCCGGACCGCTCCAGATGAAGTTGGACCATCGGGAGTGCATTCAGAGCCATCCGGAAAGCAGAAGGCGATCATGACCCAACCGGAGACCGTTGCACCGATGAGCTGGAGTCCCCCCAGTGACCCAAACGCAAGTACGGACAAGCACTGGACGGAGTTACTTCCGGAGGTAAGTTCGGAAGAAACACCCTCTCCCGTCCAACCTGCACCTACTCCTCTTTCATCAAGTCGCCGGAAGTCGACACCACCGCTAGCTCGACGTTTGACGACGGACCCTCCCAGTCCCGGAGCCCAATTCTAGGGCTTTTTTGAAGCTTCGGAGGCTACCATGATAGATATCACCACCAACCCAACTCCGCTAGCCGCACCACCGGTACCACCTTCCGGAGCCGGATCACCGAAGATGACGGCAGCTACGACGCCCCAGCGGAGGAAGACCGGCAAGGCCAAAGCAGAGGCTTCCACGAGGCATACCAATCAAAGATTTAAGAGCGCTGGATCACCCCCTTAGATAGATTTAGATTTAGAATTAGGAGCTGCTTAGTGATTGAGGTTAGGTAGCAATTAATGATGGGGCTCAGAGTTGCACCCAGCTACTTAACCTAGGCACTAAGGCATTTTGTAAATTTCCGGACTTCAGCGATTTTCCCGGATGTCCTAAATCCGGACCCGGGAATTTCGGATCTGAGATTCACTTTTCCGGATATTTTAGGATAAGCCCCTGACTTTTAGGGATGAGATCCTCCGGATTTCTTGTGGATAGGATAAGGCTAAGATTATTAAACATAGTTGGTACTTAGTAGATGAGTGTTAGAAGCTCATGGTCTTGTTTTTCCTTACGTTGAATATATCTCGGATCTATTACTAGAATTGCTACCTAGTTCGTGTGACGAGAGATGTTATCTTTGTGAGGTACAGGATCCGTTGTTGTAGTACTTGTTGTGGAAGTTCTTTTGAAGGGAGTGGTACTTGATTTTACTTGAGAGTGAGCCGGTCGGGATTTACAAGAGGAGAACGCCCGGAAGAGCTGGAGGTGTATTGCAGAGGTGTTCCTGGTAACCTCCAGGATCTGGAAGAAGCTAGGAGGGGAAGAGATCTATTGCAGAGGTATTCCTCGTAGTCTCTAGGGCACGGAAGAATCCGTGTGAATCCGGATTCCGGTCAAGGCCGGAGTTTACCCCACGATAGGAAAAAGCATGTATGTAAGTCTAGAAGGAGTCCTCTTCAGTAAACTGTGCCACTGTCTCCGGAGAATCACAACAGTGCTACCAAAACGTCGTTGTAGTCCGGACTTGTCTCTGCGTGACCGCGTCCGGAAGGCCATCCAGATGTTGTGAGAGTCTAAGTCTAGCAACAACAACCAAATCACTGGTTAGCAGAGTAGGGAGAGTGGTGTCCGGTCACTATAAGTTCCGGGGCAGTGGGTGTCTAGCCACTTAAAGTCACAAGGCAGTGGGGAATCCCGCCACTTACGCAAAATAGGATCAGTGGCCTTCTGGTCACTCATTTAAACCTTCCGGAAGCCTCTCTGAGGAGGAACAGAGATAAATCAAACCACCTTCCTGTTGTCCGGAAACTAGATCTAGAAAACTACTACATACCTTCCGGAAATTAGTTCCGGAAAGTTGTGTATGAATTCCGGAATCCAGAGGAATCCGGATCCTGAAGTAAACGGAATAGCTAGCCTAAGTAATCGATACTTTAGTTGATATTGGATATTCTGAAAAGATCAATAGATCTCTGTGGGAACGAAATCGGAGTGGTTTACTTTGGAAGCGTTCACTGACGACTGAGTGCATTCCGGAGGAATACTGACTCTACAAACTGCAACACGATTTTTGGCGGTGCTGCCGAGGATCTAATTCCTTTATTTTTAGATTTCCTAAAAGCACTAACCTTAGAAGAAGGATAATGGAATAAATCTATTCCAGTTTGAGGTAACTATAGAGTAGTACTGGATGAGTGAAAGCGCACCTCGGAGTGAAGGAACTCGAAGATCAGCCCGGAAGAAGACAACAACCGGAAATTGTTCTCTTACCCCACCAAGCTCACCACGCAGAGACACATCAGAGGGCACAGAGCCTTCTACATCTACCACTGCTGGAATGGCGCTGACACGATCAACCTTCCGTCTAATGTACCGGAAGTTCAAAGGAGACGGACGGGAGGATGTGGACGATTGGTTATGCGAGTTCAAGGCAACCGCCATAGCGAACAAGGAAGACAACGCCATGAAGCTTCGATTATTCCAAGCGTTGCTGAAGGGTGAAGCGTTACAATGGTACCTAGACGTTCTGGAACCAAGCTGGATTGATTGGGATCTTCTCACGGCAACCATTCTTCGAACGTATTGGGAAGTTGGTGGTGAAGCTTGAATGCTAGGCAAGCTCAGCAAAATGAAGATGAAGTCAACCGAATTAGTCCGGAGGTATGGACAGAGGGTCCGGAGTCTTTTCTACAAACTAACTCCGGACATCGTGCAGAGCGTTCAAATCGAATGGTATGTTGCAGGATTTCCGAAGAAGATGGGATTCCATGTCCGGCAGGCTCAAACTTAGTTCCTACATGAGGCAATGGAGGCAGCACAGAATTATGAGAACTCCAAGTTGTCTCTACCGCAAGCCTGATCGAGGTCGAAAACCAAGAGCTCGAAGTGAGGCAAGCAGATCCGGAAAAACAGGAAAGATACAAGTTTCGGATCCGGATCCAACAACTCAAGCAGCACAAACAGCCAGTCTAGCAAAGAAGAGGATTCATATGACTTCAGCCCTCCCCGGAAAGCATCAAGCTCCAAGGGGTACCGGAAGGAGCAAGATCGTGTAGTTGTGAAGGTCAAGGAAGAGTTGACAAGTGACCGATAGATGATCAAGGATATTCAGACCAACCTGGCGGCCATAAAAGTTTAACTGGCGGACAACCACAAGCCGAGAAGAGCAGTTCTGGCAGTCCAGAACAACATCTGGTGCAACAGGTGCGGGCAAGCCGGTCATTACCTAAATGGATGCCCTCATGTACCGTCCAAACGAGTACAGTTTGTGGACGAGGACGCGAGCATATTTTACTTTGCGTCGGAGTACGAGGAGGAAGAACCGGATAGCATTTGGACTCCGCAACATCCTGAAGGTCCGGTAGTTCAGACAGTGAGACTCTTCCGGAAGTAGTAGAGTTGGAAAAAGGGGTCGAGACACCCACCCTTTTTCTGGATATTAGTAATAAAGTACGAAAGGAGTTACCCGAATTCCTGAGGCTGGAGGAAGGAAGGTAACTTTCGCTGATCAATCGGCACTCATACGACCGATAGCAAGGATCAGGGTGGGCGAGTACAATATTTTGCACGATATCAAGGGGCAGAAGGCCAACGTCACCTTTGGTCAACTTCTAAATGATAATGCCAATTATCAAAAGCAGTTGAAAACTACTTTGATCATGCCAAAGAGGAGAAATGTTCGTCTTCCTCCTGTCACGGTCAATTTTACGGAGGTAGAGGATTTCGGAGCTCCGGAAATTTTTGTTGAAATTGACGGATGTACCATCCAGAATGTTCCGGTAGATTGCGGATCCGGAGTCAACTTTATGTTAGAAAACACGGCGGCCGATCTAGGGTATATCACCTTCGAACCTACAAACCAAACCCTCCGGATGGCGGACCAGTCGAGGGTAGTTCCGGTCGGGAAACTGTCTAGATTTCCCACAAAGATTTCCGGATTAACCCATGAGTTGAACTACCTTGTCATCCGTGTAGGAGAGGGGATGTTGTTTACACTACTGCTGGGGAGACCATGGTTATGCTTAGCAGGGGTAAAGGTGAATTGGGCCAAGAGGGCCTTCTTGTTTGGAGATCCGCCTGTTTGTATGACATGGCGACTAGAGTAACATCAAGGAAAGACGACACACTCGGACGGCTATACCTCAGATTGGACAGATCCGGAAGCATCCGACTCCATCCAATCATACCAAGTTCAGCAATTTTGTGAACTCACGAAAGAAGACTACGGATTTCCGGAATCTATTCCTGAGCAGGAGGCCTTCCGGATTCCGGTTGAAGAAGCGACATCACCAGAAGATAAGGTATGTGATCGATCTTTGGGGGAATCCAACGTTGAGTTCTCTGTAGATAGATGAGGCAGACCAGATCAAGACCGTGGTGTCTGCGGAAGACTACGAACAAGTCGAGGTAGCCGAGGGAAAAACCTTCTTTTTGGAGAAGCAGCTATTAAAAGACGAGAAGGAGGAGTACTATTGCAGTTCGTAGAGTGAGTATTCCTCCGGATAACACTTAATTGGAGCTAAAAGTATCCGGAATATCCGCTCTAAATTCGTTCCCACAGAGACCTATTGTTTCTTTTTTAAACGATAAGTACAACTAACTAGTACCAACCTATAATCTATCAGTTAGCGTTCCTATTCATCCCTCGATCTACTCATCCGGATCCTTCCGGATCCCGGATGTCCCTTCTTTCAAATTCCGGACCCTTCCGGATTCTGGATAGTTTCAGACGGAGTTTTCTTCCGGAGTTTTTAACCGAGTGGCCGTGTACCACTGATTTTGTTTCGTGTAAGTGACCGGATTCCCCACTGTCTTGTGACTTAAAGTGGCTAGACATCTACCGCCCCGCGAGTTATAGTGGCTAGACACCGGTAGTTGGTTTATTGCTTCCGGACTCGCACTCTCACATCATCCGGTAGGCCTTCCGGATACGGTCACGCAGAGGTTCGTCCGGACTACAACGACATTCCGGTTGATGCTCAGTGGTTCTATGGGATGAGTGTGGTGGATTTGCACCTAGACTTCTTTCTAGACATACACCTCAGGCTTTTTCTTCTATCGTAAGGGGAAATTCCGGCCGCAACCGGAATCTGAGTTCACACGGATTCCCCGTGCCCTAGGAGCTACCAGGCTCACTCCTGCAATACCCTCCCTCCCCTTCCAGGCTACTTCCGGTCACTATGGATCGTCAGACTATACCTTACATCTCTTTCAGCTCTTCCAGGCGATCTCCCGAAGCAAGTGTGGGACTCCATTCCCACATGGTGCCGGAAGTTAACCTTAAATTCCGGCCAAAACAAAAAAAATTAGTTAATTAATTGCAATAATTTGTGTTATGATACAGCCTATAGTCTTGATGCAATAATATAGTCTGATGGGCCGGACTGTAAACCCTAATTAAGCCTTAAACTGTTAAAAGCAGAGCCGGAGTAGTTACCGGAATTCTAGGGCAGGCAGTTATCCGGAACCGTCAGCCGGAAAGGTCACCATCAACTGTCATCATGATGCCGTACTAACGGCCCGACTACTTAAGGCTGGGGTTTGGTGGGATACTCTTTCTTCCTTCTTCGTCTTCCCGTGTCTAGGTTTTCTCTCTTTCTTTCGCTCTCGCTTCCTCCCCCCCTCTTATGGTTTTCCGAACCGCTTGCCGTTAGGGTTTGAAACTTAGACGGTTAGAACGGACGTGCGTCCGTTAGGGAGGATTTTCGTAAGGTTGGTGCGTGCAGGGACAACCTCGAGAGAACGTGAGGTGATAGGCAGGTCCCATGAAGTTTGTGCCGATGGCAAAGAAGAAGAGGACGGATAGGGATGGGCGTGGCCGGAGAGACGAGGAGCCGCGTTCTCCCGGAGATACCAGAAGACCCGGACAAGCTCAGCATGCGAAGAATAGTCTGAAGTACATGGGCTGCGAGGGTTTGCTCGAAGTCCCTTGGGGCATGCGGGAGGAGGTGTACGTCCGGGAATTCATAGGCACCCCAGACGAGAAGTACGAGGGGTTGATGTGAGCCCATCCGGAAAATTGGGGAGTTCCGGAATGGTCCCAGGCGTACGACTTCCGGGGCGGCCGCACCAAGGTGGTGGAACGGCGAGACAAGTTCCTGGCAGACGAATTTGCGAGCCCGGCGGGCCCGAAGGACGGCTACAACAGGCAGGACCTTCGGCACCTGGACGCCCAGCTCGTGCTAGGGTTTTTAAACCCTATCTTCCATCCGGAAAAGCCGAAGCGGGTGGTGGCGAAATGGGCCTGCATCTTCCTTGGAGCGCTCCAGGGAAAGATCGTCGTCAATTGGGGGACGCTGATGACCGAGATGATCAACCGTCTTGTGGCGAATCTCCAGAAGGTGAAAAAATCGGCAACACCGCTGGCCTCATATGTGGTGCACCTTTATGCTCACCACCAGCAATTCACTCAAGCGGAAGTCCGGAAGTACGATGAAGTCCTTAATTTCGAGAGGTATGGAGGGGACGAGTCGGAGGAAGAGGAGTCCGGAGAGAAGGAGCCTGTGCCGGAAGTAGCGCCCACAGGCACTCCGGAAGGCCGGAAGGCGCCAAAGAGACCTCGGGGAAAAGAGCCCGAGACGGAGAGTCCGGGCATTTGCAGCTCCTCCGCTTCGTCCGGAGAAGACGAGTCCGGACCCTCAGCAGGGACCAGACGGAAGAAGAGGAAGGTTGACGAGAACGACTCCAAGGGTCAACTCAAGCTCATGGACGAGCTCACATGGGACATTGGCTGGAGAGTTGGCTTCCTTAAGGAGACCAACTACATCATCACCACCAGCGTGGAGCAAATCTTCCGGAGTCTGGACGTCGACCAACTGGAAGACGCCATCACCAGGGTGGAGGAACTACGGAACTGAGAGACGGATGCAAAGGCGCTGTACACCCAGGTTTCTTCCATGTAGAAGGCCGGTACGGAGATGGAGAGGAAAATGAAGCATTACCTCGCCGAAGCAGCCTTGGCAGTGACGGCCCGGAAGCTGGCCGAGGCGAAGGCCCTTGCTTCCGCAGCGGCCCTAACGGAGGTCCGGGCGGCCCTGCAAATTCCAGTCGACGTGATCAACCGGAGCCGGCTCTTCACCGAACTGGTGGAGAAAAAAGAGAAGGTCACCCGTTCCAACATCATCTGGTTTCTCCTAGACCAAGCAGAGAAGATGGGTCGGACCTGGGAACAAATGAAGATATTGGTCGATAACGTCACCGTGGAGCTTACGAAGGACCTAGCAGCACCCGGGCCGGACAACACCACGACACCAACATGGACCGCAGCCCCTCTGGAACCTCCTGCCAAGTCAACACCTGCTCCGGGCACCTCGGCAAATCCGGAGTCTCTCGACACTCCGTTACCTTGGACGCCAACGGAGGGCATCGCACTTCCCAATCCGAGTACGAGTGAGATCCTGAAGACCCTTCCGGATATCCTGTCGCCCCCCAACATGCGTCTGCCAGATCCTCCGGCGGAAGGCGGCCTCCCGGTGCCACCAAGGTCCGTGTCCCGGAGGTTGGCGCCCATACCAAGGAGCCCATCCGGAAGCTACAGAGACCTGGTCCAAAAGACGAGGTCAGCTTCCGCAACGGAAACACCAGCACCTCCGGTCCCGGAAGGATCACCAGAGCAGCCCCCTACACCGCCGGACACCAGGACTCCGGTGGTTGTTGTCCCTCCAACAGCCGGACCGTCGACCCGGAAGAC
This sequence comes from Bryoerythrophyllum caledonicum, assembly GCA_963971425.1. NCBI lineage: Eukaryota > Viridiplantae > Streptophyta > Bryopsida > Pottiales > Pottiaceae > Bryoerythrophyllum > Bryoerythrophyllum caledonicum. The sequence goes on from OZ020514.1 coordinate 18,347,232, forward strand.
CAACCTTTCACCTGCAATGTCGAAGAAGGCGAAGGGCAAGTCGCGTGTGCCTGTGGAAATCTCCCCCTCCCGCCGGAGTGGGAGAAATCGGGGCCCAGGTGCTCCGACTTAGGTTAGTTAGGTTTTAGATTCCCTTTGTTTATTTTTCTTGGACTTAGACTCTGGATCAGCAGCAATTAACGATGGGGCCCCAAGTGCACCCAGCTGCTGACGGAGTCGACTGTCCGTTTCGATAAGTTAGAATAGGAATTCCGGAGACGGATTTGTTCCGAGATTTGTGGATCTGAGATCCGATCTGGAATTTTTCCGGATTTCTCAGATCATTTAGATAAGATCTAGCGGACTTCCTACAGATGGCTTTGTTTATTTATTATATATAATAAAGATTTATATAATGGTAGTTTTTACTACCATGATATTATAGGTATTGAATTTGCATCATTCATTATTGAATGTATATTTAGTTTGGTAGGTTTAATATTTATGTATACTATGAAAAATTGAATTACATCTTCTATGTAGAAAAAAATAAGTTGTAGTGCATGTCCATGTATGATAGTTGAAAATTGTACGAAGATGGTATGGATTTTTAAAGCTTATTTTTCCAATATGACTTATATGATTATCCAAACATAGTGTGACTAATGTGACTAATTCCTAGTTTGAAGGTTAGTGACATTAGTCACATTGAAAACGTAATGTTTGCAAATCCACTACTTATTTATGCACTTAAAAATCCACTCTAAGTACAACGGTTTCCAAATTAATTATTAATTTAAAAGATATTGGAGATATTTATGAATTCATGATATTTAGTTAAAAAGTGGGTTAATGAACCAAGAAGTTTGCATTGAAATATCTACTCCAATGAAGTCGATGCAATAATGGGGTTTTAAGTATGTGCTCTAAGCCTAAATATAATTGAAAGAAAGAAGATCATAAAGTTTGTAATTTAGTGACATTAAATATATTGTATAAAAATTATATGTTGGAAAAATATATCAAAGTATGTAACATGTGGAGTTTTGGTCCTTGTAGTGTGAAAGCCCAAGAGACCGAGTAGAGAGGCCATGACCAAAATATTTGGCAAACCCCAAGTCAATCTTAGTTTCTTAAGGGTCTCTCACCTTCTTTAATCATAAAGCCTAGAAGATAATACATTTATGGGAATAAAAAATTCAAGAAAAAACAAGAAAATGGCCAAAATGCTCATTACACAAAAAATTCCAGCACAAACACTAGCACATCAAAATTTCAGGTAATAAATTTCAGGTTAAAAATTCCAGGTAATAAATTCCAGGTTAAAAATTTCAGGAAAGTAAATTTGCGGCAACGCACCGGGCCCCACCAAAGATGGACGGCAGAGATTGGATCTTGGCCATCAACAGCCAGATCTTCTCCTAGCCAGTCCTCGATTTCGAGGCTGGCTAGTGACGAGGCTTGGGACAGAGAAGGCATAGGAATCTCTACCCTCTTTCTGCCGGGTGGCGTGGAAAGGGTGGAGATGCTTCAAGGCCCCTTAGTGTAGTGCTCGCACCTTTCCGCTCTCAGACTTGAGCCTGAGTGTGAACTCGATCCAACTACCAGATTTCAAAACGTCTACTCGATTCAACTACCAGATTTGCCAACTCTAATCCCAGCTAACATACAAACACTACTTCGCCTTCGGACCTCATTTCTGGTGAAAAACGTGTCATTGACAGCCCCTGGATGGTACTGAAAATCTTACCCTCCATCTGTGCACAATTTGACTTTCGATCGAGTGGGTGATGCTCTTGCTCTCACAAGAACCCTATAGAACTTGGTCTTTGCACAGGATCAGCGAATAGTCCTTCATTTTCAACAGCACTGATGGTTCTTAATTGTGCCTTGAAGGCAACATTTTCGTGAATACTCTTTTGGCTTCAACTAGTGAGTATCATATAACAGCAGCGCGAACTGTGAACCCGTGGTAATCACTGAAGTTGGGGGGGTCTTAGTAATTTGGTAGCCATGTCAAAAACTGTGATCCCCAAGGTTAGAAGTTTGAGTCTACTTTCTGACTCCTTTGAGTTTGAAGAAGAGTGCCAACTGGATCATACTACTGGTGTAGCTGAAGTTGTACCAGCATTCGGGAGCTTGAACCGATCACAAGCTGCGATCTCAACAGGTTCGATTTGCGAAGTGTCAATTATTGTAGCAAAAAGATGGAATGAGATGTTACATCAAAATCCCTTCTGTGAAAATCGATATTCTCTCCTCCAGTTTCAAATTTGAACAGAGACAAACAGCACTTCCTCTATGTAAAAAATATGCACATTTCGTTTTCTGACCATGACGAGGCAGTCGTAAATCAATCTACTGGGGTTGTTAAGAGTTTTGGAGGTTTAGATTTCTAATATGAAGAGGTCGAGGCCGTTTATTACATTCCAGAGTTGGTGCTTGAAACTGGCAACATCAGCAAACAATTAGAAGCGGAGAAAGGCGTTCGCCATAGTGAATTGAATGAAACCAATTTTGAGACACATGGCAGTCATCATTCTGAAGTGAAACTTGATGGCAATGCGCTTCATGCTGCAAGCTTGACGAAGCGATGCGTGGCCGTCACGGGTGCTGGAGGATTTATTGCTTCTTGGATTGTTAAGTTGCTCCTGCGACGCGGCTTCCATGTGCGAGGAATCACTCGCAATACAGGTGATCTGTCAAAACACCTCCAGCTTCGATTTTTCAAAAACGATATTTAATAACATAACCTTAATTCATCCTGATTGGTGATGAAAACATGAGGAAGGATGATTTTCTCACTGTAGGACTTACACCAGATCCATTATTGCTAATGTTGGATCCAGCGAGTGAGGGTAATTAGTGAAGTTGATACCAAATTCCCTTTGCCTGAAAAATATAAGAGTGTAAATATCATAGCCCTCAAAAGTTTCAATGATCTATAACATAGGCTGACATATGGGACCTTCGTATTATTGTATTTACTATCAGACACTAATTTAGTAAAATCACTATGAATTTTTTATACTAATTTCTTTGGCGAACCAATAATGTAATAATCAATTTGCCTTACATTTTTTTTTAATTCCAAGATTATTGCGAGTTGTTAGTATTAACCCCTAAAGGACCACGACCTAATTCGCTCTAAAACCAGTCCAAAACTGCCACTGTCAAAAGAGACATGAAAATCACATTTTAAAGTGAATTTTGGATTTTCAACCGTAAGATCTTAAAATAGACTTCCATATAAACATGCCATCAAATTTTGGTTGCAATCCACCGCATAAAATTTATAGATTTTAGTGTTTATAGTCAAACAATGGTTCATTTTCATCCCTGCGTTGAGTAGATCAGCTGACTTTGACTTCATTTTGTATCAAATTTTTGCATTGTACAGGGTCTAAATCTTTTACCATTGTCTTCAGCATGATGCTATTTCCCAACACACCAATTTTTAGAGGTAAAAAAGGGGTGTAGCATATTCAAATCAAGTGTGCAAGGAGTGGAGGTTCAAAAATTGCCATTTCACGTTTTATTTTTTTGTGAACTACGTATGTATTCAAATGATAATCCAAACGGTCAATAAGAAGGTTTTCACCATATATTGTTGTTGAAAAAAAAAAAAGTGAAAAATATGAAGATCTCTAGGTTTTATGTAGAAAAGATGAAGTTTTTTTCCCCGTTGCCCAACAATGTGTGAAAATGTTTGACTTGGAATAAAATGCCTTTTTACACTAAAGACAAGAATTTTTTTTGAAATTTTCTAAATAAGGAAATATTCTTTATATGTGTGAAAAATCTCAATGTCAATAGAAACCTTTGTCAAAATTTTTGGAGGTGCCTAAAGTCCCACTTTTGGCTTTAAGTGGTACTAACTTTCAAACCACAAATCCAAAAAAAGATTAAAAAAAATCTCCACGAAGCTCTTATCAGATCCTATCTTGAAAAAAAAAATCAATTAAAAAGGATTTTTTTTCAAATTGTAGGTACATGCCCAAAATCCAAAATGACCCCGGGGGGACGTTTGGTCCTTTAGGGGTTAACACATCTTGCCCTAAATATGATCATGTGTATAGTATCACAAGCATTACTAACGCCGAAAGGATCAAATGTTCCTAAACGGGTTTATCCAGATAAGATTTTTTAAGTGTTAATTTCTTTAGGCGTCAATAACGCGTTAACAACGCCTACAGAAATACCGCACTTCTGAAAACTTTGTAAGAATCTATATTCAGAATCTATATGGGCACTTCTGAAAGCTTTGCAGGGATACAGCTTTCTTTTTAATAAATTTGACATTTGACGAAAAAATTATGCTACCTAAATTTGTTTCTATGAGAGGGTGGGTAGGTCGGTTATTTTTTCATGTTACTCCAAAAACCCTAAGATTTTTTATTCAAATAATCAATGTAACTTTGTATGAGATTTTACCAAAAATCAAGATTGAAGATTTTGTATTCAACTAACCAACGTAACAACCTTTGAGTTTTTCTTAAAATAAACTAGCAATTGGCGCTTGCTTTCCAGCACGTTTGTCCAACCATTTTAATGTAGTTTTTAAACTACAAACTATTAAAAAAAAAAATAACATGATTCAATGCGCGATTGACTACACAATTAACTGCGCAATTAACTACAACATTTCTATAGTTCACTGCACGGTTGATTGCATGGTTGATCGCTCGGTGGTTCATTGCATAGATTATGAATTTGTTAGTATGATGATAAAATTAGATAATGATTTTAGTAGTATGATGAGTAAATTCTAAAGTGCAAAAGTTTCACACCAAAGGGAATCAAAGTTTTAGAGAACCGTACAAAAGGACTTCACATACCTAAGAGCAAAATGTTCAGATTTTTTACTTTTTTATTTCTTTTTTCTACATTAGAAGAACATAATAGTTTTTAGGTTTATCATTTGGATTATGATTAAATGCGAAATTGAGATCACAAAGATATAAAAGGTTGATTATTCTGCAACTTGAATTTCAAGAGTACTTTATTATGAAGTACTGGTAGTCTTGCCTTTCCTGCATTGGGATTCTAGAATGTTTTTTGTGCTGAATAGATCCTGGCCTTTGCAATCATTCATTAAGTATTTACATCATTTGATATATGCGGCAGACGATGTTAATACGTCCCATCTGAAATGCCTGGAAAATGCCGACGAGAGGCTGGAGCTCAGGAGAGTCGACATTCTGCACCTACCGAGTCTGTTGGAGATTTTGGAAGGTTGTGAAGGGGTGATTCATACAGCCTGCCCTGTCATTCCAGCTGTCACAGATCCTGAGGTGAACTAACTATCCCTGAAACGCCATTTTGACCTGAGTTGCTAATACTAAACCCCTTTAGTTCTTAACTATTTCAATGAAGAGAACACTATGGCACAATCTCTAACAACATTTAAAACTATGTGTTCAAAATTGACAAAATAGCCCAAATAGGCAAAGTTTCCCAAAGGGCATTTTGTCATTTCGGGATTAACTTCAATATCTTCTTCTTCATATGTATTCTTATTCCAAAATATTTTTGGAGAAATTCATGAAATTCTATCCAGTGATACAATGACTTTACTAGATCACAAGCGTGAAGATTGTGAAAGTGTGATCACACTTAATTTTTATTGACTTGAGTTAAACAAATGATCTTAGTAAAATGAGGCCATAGATTTCAGCAAATTATTTGAAAACTGGCAAGTTTATTCCGTTTAGAGCCCAAAAAAATTTATTGAAAAAAAAGTCAATATTTCACATGCAGTCACATTCAATTCAATTTTTAACTATCAACATCCAGATATTTTACGAAATATAGGTGATAGCAATAATAAATCTTATTAAACGATGAGATTACATATATGTATAAAAGTTAAAAATATCATGATAGTATTTAGTAAATCGATTCAATCCGTAAAGCTTTAATATTCTCGACGTTAAACTCTACCAAGTCATTTTTCACTCGTCTGAAACTTAATTTTAAATTCTCTTGGACTTGATTTCGTTTCCAGTTTCCATCAAAATTCTCTTCATTGAAATATATTTCTCATAGAGGTGAAGATCTCTATTGAGATAAAAATGTTAATACAATTTGGCAAGTGTCATTAAACAATGATTTCTACTCTTGGTCCTGTTATCCTTTCTATGATTTTGGACCATATTTTGAAATGGTGTGGTCTTTATAGTATATTGTAATGTTTTATTAAGACCAATTCGTAATAATCTATCACTGTGATGATTCTTAAGTAAAAAGTAACTGCAGGTTTGTTTATATTGCAAATTTCGAATTAGTACTAGGATTTCGATTCCTAAGTGCGAATAACCAAATTTTAGAATCAGGTTTCTAAAGGACCAAGTGTCTCTTGGGGGGACGATTTCAATTTTAGGTAGGTTCCTTAAAAATAAATAAAAATAAAAATAAAAATTGAAATTTTTATTCTGGATTGTCTATAACAAGAGCTTCATGAAGGTATTTTTTTTTTTTGGACTCATAAATTGAAAGTTATTGGCCTTCAAAGTCATGCTGGGCAGCCAAGGTAGCGTAAACCAATGGAATACAAGTGTTGAAGAGGGGTAATAAATAGGGGCACAAAGGGTGGAGGAAGAGTAAGATAGCCCAAATCATGAGTGGGAGAAGAACCTTAAAAGATGCCTTTCTTAAAAGTAAAAAAATTCCTTGATCTTTTTATAAAAAAAATGGAATTGGACTGCACCCGCCAGCTGTCCGCAGACCTAAGGAGCGACTAGTAGGGGCCTGCCATGTTGGATTTTTTATTTTTTATATTTTTTTTGTGAACAAAAGTTTAACGACCCTCACTTTTAGGGGAAGTGGGTGAGATGATGTGACCCAACATTTGATGAACAAGACCCATTTTCAAAGACTTCCCTACCAAAACTTGCTTATAAAATTCAATAAATTGTTCAAAATTAGATATTTTACTATTTTTACCCAATTCTTTTTCCTAAATTGGTGAAAAATGGAATGACAAGTTTGAGTCTTCGGGATTTTCAAATATGTAAAGTTGTATGCTACAGACATTTCCATTTCATTTTTGAAGTCATTGTCACGTTTTTGTACCCCCTTGCACCAAACTATTTATTTCAAGATGCGGCACTCCTCATTTTGACCTAAAATTTTGCACACAATTTGCTAACATCATATGAATCATACTGGTAATGGTTTTGAATACACTTTTGTGTAAAAGTTACAAGATACGCGAAGTCAAAGTGGGCTGACCTTGCCAGGCAGAGGGCAAAAAAAACTATTTCTTGCACTTCAAATGCTATAATCTTCATATCCGTGTAGTGGATTGCAACCAAAATAATGTGGCATATTTAGATAAAAGTCTATTTTAAGATCTTATGATTAAAAGTCCAAAATCTTACTCAAAAATGTAGTTTTCGTGCCTCTTATTGACAGTGGCAATATTGTACTAGTATTTGAGCAAAATTGCCAAGGAACTTTAGAGGTTAGTATAGAAGCTTTCTCATCATGAATTCTGTGAGGTGTTATGACTCTGAAGTTGATCCGCATCACCTACAGAAAGTCTTATACAAGTTTTTATTGTTAAGATTTATCTTCCTTGGTTTCATTTTCATGTGTAACACTTTGAACGCAGTGGTGTTTTTTACTTCCAGCTGAACTAGTTTGGAAGCTTCAGGGGTGAAGGCACTCTGACTGCATTTGAACGCATAAGTGATGGCAATGAAACATTGTTCTACTCAGGAGCAAATGCTGAGACCAGCAGTGGAAGGAACACGGAATGTTCTAAAAGCGTGTACACAAGCTTGTGTTCAACGGATAGTCTTAACTTCGTCAATTGGAGCAGTGTACATGAATCCCAACTTTTCACCAGAAAAAAAATATGATGAGACTTGCTGGTCAGATGAACACTACCTGAGAGATAACAAGGTACAAAAAGCTCACTTCATTTTATCTATGTAAATTAAACATTCACACTTTTGTACTTTATTTCTTTACATTTGTTATAACCACATGGAGGCGTCCCTAGAAACCATCTTGCAATGTATTCAAGAAAAATGGGGTTGTTAGTACTCTTTGTTGCAAGTTTATATAGCAAGTGAAATTTATAGCAAAGTATATAACAAGAAAGAATATCAATGAACTCCTCTTGAGCACTTGAGGTGTTCTAATTATACATACATTAGTGTCCTTGAAGAGGTGAGTTTTTCCTTCATTTCAAACTATCAACCTTGGTGGAAACAATTTTTGTTTAAAATACTACTATTGTCATTTGATAGATTAAAGTCACTTAGTAGATTGAAGTCACTCATATTTGTTCATATTTGAGTATATATTTGATTATCTCTACATGTAATAGAAAACGATTTTTCATGTGTTTGTCTAGAACATCCCTCAATTCCGCAACAAACAACTTTCATCCATTGGTTCTTGGCACATTTCTATGGTAAAGTCTTTTGGAGGAATCACTTTGTTCTTTGGATGTACCCTTTAAAAGAACCCTCTATAAGTGCCCTTTCAAAGAATCCTCCATATGTGCCCTTTCAAAGAATCCTCCATATGTGCCCTTTCAAAGAATCCTCCATATGTGCCCTTTCAAAGAATCCTCCATATGTGCCCTTTCAAAGAATCCTCCATATGTGCCCTTTCAAAGAATCCTCCATATTGCCCTTTCAAAGAATCCTCCATATGTGCCCTTTCAAAAAATCCTCCATATGTGCCCTTTCAAAGAATCCTTCATGTATGCCCTTTTAAAGAATCCTCCATATGTGCCCTTGGAGGAATCCGTTAACTATGACCTTTCATTAGAATGTGGATATGATAAAAAGATCATTAAGTTCTAAAGATACTATCATGTACCAAATATAAAAAAATAAGTGCTACACATACATAATTTTTTCACAAATATTTTTTTCTACATATTGAATTTACTATTCTCAATATGCTACATGCACATCCAATTTAAAATGTAAAGTTTTTATCTACGTACATTTGTTTAACTCGAGATTACCCTTGGCCTATGGATTATGACGAGGGTTCCAATAATATATATATATATATATACACACACTAGCAATTGGCGCTTGCTTTGCAACGCATTAGTCCAACTATGTAAATGTAGTTTTTATATTACAAAATATTTTTTTATTTTAAAAACATGATTCATTGCAAAGTTGACTATGCAAATAACTGCGCGGTTGGCTGCACCGTTCCTATAGTTTACTCCAAGGTTGACAGCGCGATTGATCGCTATGTGGTTCACTGCGCAGATTATGATTTTAGTAGTATGATAACTAGCAGTTGGCGCTTGCTTTGCAACGCATTAGTTCAACCATTTTAATGTAGTTTTTATATCACAAAATATTAAAAAAGAAAGGTAACAACAATCTACATAAAATATAAATATATCTTTGAAACCTATGCATGGATTTTAATAATGTAATAGAATAGAATAGAAAAAAATTAATTAAGTTTTAGATTTTTTGCATTTTAACATGGAATTTAAAAAATGTTATGAATGTCAAATTTGTAATCAAGAGTTTCAATTTTATTTTGGATAAGCACAAATTGCAACACACAAATGCAAATTTTACACACCCACGAACTCAACTTGCAAATACAATCTCAAATTCACACACCCACAAACTCAATTTGCAATTACAATCTCAAAACTTGTAATCTCAATCTCCACAACTCAAATATGCAATTTTGCAACTCCAACTTTGTATGTCAACCTCCAAGATCACAACTCCAACTTCACAACTTTTTCACTCCAAGTTTACAACTCATAATTTACAATTCAATCTTTTAGTACTTAACTCAAAAAATATTTTGAACGTCCAATTTCTAATCAAAAGCATAAATTGCAACACACAAATGCATATTTGTCACACCCAAAAACTCAAGCTAATGCTTTGAAACGCATTAATTCAACCATTTTCATGTAGTTTTTATACTACAAACTATATTTAAAAAAAGGTAACATGATTTACTGCGCGGTTGGCTGCACCGTTCCTATAGTTTACTCCAAGGTTGACAGCGCGATTGATCGCTATGTGGTTCACTGCGCAGATTATGATTTTAGTAGTATGATATATCCATGATGCTTCTCCAGGATTTGAATGCATCATATGTATTATATAATGACAACACATTAATTGTACGTTGGTACCACGGATTCCTTTGATTTTGTAGAGCATTGGGCTTCTTTTCTACATACAGTGCTTGACCCAAAATTTAAAGTTTTCATCTACCTACATTTGTTTATCTCAAGATTGCCCTTGTCCCATCGGTTACAACGTGCGTAACACACACACACATATGTATATGAGTGGAACCCTTGTCGTAATCGATAGGCCAAGGGAGAATTGAAGAATTTGAGAGTCATTGGAGAATTAAATTCAAAAAAAGAAAGCTTGTCACTACTTTTTTGCTGCATTTGTGTGTACAATGTGCTTCATTTTGCTGAGACTCTTCTTCCTTCGCAAATTATTTAATGCGGTAATATTTCATCCAAAAAAAACATCTTTGTGGGATGTAACTTTGCTTCTGAATAAAAAATTTAGCTGCATGTTTAAAAAGTATTTATGAACTTCCTCATGAAAAAGTAAGAACTGAATGTTGACGTCAACATTCAAAATAGTCAGATTTGTAAAATCGTTGTCGTAAATGACGGGCCAGGCCTACTAAGGAGAAAAAGCACAACGCTCTCCTAATCAAAAGAATTTGTGGTACCAAGGTACAACAAATCTGGTGCCATTATATAATCCATATGATCATACAAATTGTGAAGAAGCATCATGGGTGTATTTATTATTTACTATACATCCATTATTTACTTTAGATATTCCATACTACTTCATACACCCCGTAGTTTCATCCAAATAATGTGTATATTCAGAAATCATTATTTTTTATGAAACGACACATTCAAAAGATTCCTTCAAAAGGCATTTATAGAAGATTATATCAAAGAACACATCCAAAATGATTCCTCCAAAAGGCTTCGCTATCCACAAATGTGCCAAGAATCGGTAGATGAAAGTTGTTTGATGCGGAACTGGCGGATGTTCCGGAAAAACTCTCTCTCTCTCTCTCTCTCTCTCTCTCTCTCTCTCTCTCTCTCTCTCTCTCTCTCTCTCTCTCTCTCTCTCTCTCTCTCTCTCTCTCTCTCTCTCTCTCTCTCTCTCTCTCTCTCTCTCTCTCTCTCTCTCTCTCTCTCTCTCTCTCTCTCTCTCTCTCTCTCTCTCTCTCTCTCTCTCTCTCTCTCTCTGCGCAGTCAACCGTGCAGTGAACTACAGAAACGTTGCAGTCAATTGCGCAGGTAATTGCAGAGTCAACCGCGCAGTGAATCATGTTACCTTTTTTTATTCATAGTTTGTAATATAAAAACTACATTAAAATGGTTGGACTAATGCGTTGCAAAGCAAGTGCCAATTGCTAGTATATATATGAAAATAACAATAACCACAAGACACCTGTAGAAATTTTCTTACTTAACTCCTTTTTCTAAAGGAGGTTGAACTTATTCAACTTCTTATCATTCTTGATGACAGGGACATTCTCAAGGAATCTCTTAAGGTCAAAATCGCACATTAGTGCTTCAATTATCCATTTGCTATTTATGAAGCAATCATACATCAAACCTTTTGAGTAAAATATACTATGTGTGTCCTTCTATGCCATTATACCTTTTTTACATGTAAAGTGTTAGTCAAAAATATTTTAGGCATTTCCAACTTCTAATATGTGCACATTTTCAAATCTATATATCAATCTATACCTTTTTTTAGATTCTAATTGATATAAAAGCAAAGAACATATATGTTCATAATAAGAGAAGTTTCAGTAATGACAAGATATTTTAACCCCTAAAGGACTAGAGTCTCCTTCGGGGGGATTTCACATTTTGAGCAGGTTCCTAAAATTTAAAAAAAAATCCTTTTTTTTTAAAACTTTTATAATAGATCGGCCCTGATAAGAGCTTCGTGGAGGTTTTTTTTTTTTTTTTTTGGATTTACGGTTTGAAAGTTAGTACCACCTATTGTCAAAAATGGGGAGTATGGGCAGCATGGGCACCCCTGGGAACCAATGAAACACAAGTGTGAAAGAAGGGCAGTAAGTAGGGGCACAAAGGGTGGAGGGAGGGTGGGGCAGCCCAAATCAAGGGGAAGAATAGTGGAAGGGAAGACCCCACAAATTCCAAGAAAAGGGATAAATAGAAATTAAAAAAAAATAGCATAAAGTGGTGCATGGTAGGGGCTGTGGTGGGGCCCGGGTACTGAAAGAGATGGCACGTGTGAAGGAAAAATAAAAAAATAAAAAAATAAAAAATGTTGCCTTGCAGTGGTGGGCCACCCCCGAGGAGCTGCGCGGGTCCCGCACAGGGGAGTGGGTGAATGACGTGGCCCTTCATTTCTTGAAGGGTCCCCATTTTGAAGCCCTGCCCTCACCTATAATATTTGAATAATTCAATAAATTCATTAAAATGAGAGATTTTACCCGTTTTAGAAAATAAAAATCTCTAAAATAAGTAAAAAATTAAATTCCACATTTCAACCGTATGGATTTCTAAATTCGTAAATTCATATTTAGCAAATAATTTCTCACTTCATTTGTAGTCATTTGCATTGTTTTATACCCCCTTTCACTAAAGTATTTATTTGAGCATGATGTACCCCTCGAAATGACCTCAAATTTTGCACACACTTAGCTAACATCATATTCTTTACATTGGTAATGGTTTCCAACACAATGTACTATAAAAACTAGAAGATATGCTTAGTCAAAGTGAGCTGACTTTGTCGGGCAAGAGGGAAAAATAACTACTTGCACTTCAAACACTATAATCTTCACATCCGTGCGGTGGATTGCAACTTAAATTTTACAGGATTATTATACATGAGTCTAGTTTTAGATCTTACGGTTAAAAACTGAGAATTCTTCTAAAAAATGTGATTATTGCCGCTATGTTTGACTATGGCAGTTTTGGACTAGTTTTGGACAGAAATTGTCAAGGAACTTTAGGGGTTAAAGTGATGTAAAAAATTAATGTATATTCCTATTCATATTTTCAAAAGTATCTTAAATTCAAGATTTATTAAAAGTAATGATGATTCCATATTCATTGAATAAAAATAATTTCCTGTTTGTGAATATTGGATGGATTATGTATGTTTAAATCTATAAGAAGTATTATTTTCAAATCTCATTTGCAAGGGCACCATCACTGCCAATGATGTGTAGTGGTCTTTAGACAACCTCCTGGTTATTAAAATATATTATTTGTCTACAGATTTTTTTGACATATATTCATTAGTCCACGAATTTCAATTTAATAAGAATGATCTTTCCCAAGATTAGTGGAACCCCGGTCATAACCGACAGGCCAAGGGCAAAATTGCAGTGATTTACTTCTCAGTATTGAAGGATTTGTAATATCAGAAATGGAGGTTTTTTATTTTTTATAACATTTTCATGAATAAAGTTCTAAAATGGATCGTTCTAATCAAACCATAAGGACGGTTTACATTATGGACCACGGAGTTGACCACCACCCTCTAAAATCAATGATTTGCCGAGGAAGTTGTCCCAGTTTGAGTTTGCTCTACGCTACCTTGAAAAAGGAGATCGACCACAGAGTTAGAGGTTACCTAAGTATGCTGTATTCTGTTGAGTGGTTTCTTGGTCCAACGGACTTTTTGTCGAGTCAAGGCAAAGAGGTCGACTTGATGGAAATCAAGGGGGCCGTTGAGCTGAAAATCAGTGATGGGCTGAAATTTGTTTTATTTTCTATTTTAAACAATTTTTCCCCCAATTATTTAGATATATTTTTAAAAAAATAGTTCACACTTGTGGTGGTCCAAATCCTCTTTGCACTATGTGAACTGAACAAGACACTCAAAAAATGACTTTTGATTTTTTATGGTCACGGCTCTAGACCAAGAGCCATGATTATGAAAATAAATGATCTCTCTTGATCAATCCTTGTGGTCCATAGTGTAAACCGCGCCTAACTTCTCTATGAAATATAGAATTTTGCATTAATAGATTAATTTGTTGCTGAGGTTTCCTTGCCATTTCTTTAGCTGGTGGAATTTAGAAGCCAAGTTTAACCACCAACATACGGATATAACTATTTTATCGCTCCACTTGGAACAAAGGTCAAGTCAGGTGTGTTGACTTGCAGGAGTGGTACTGCTTGGCAAAAGTGATGGCTGAAAAAATGGCATGGGATTATGCAAGAACACATGATATGAACCTGGTAACGATATGCCCAGGGATAACACTGGGAACAATGTTGCAGCCACGTGTCAACCAAAGTTCAACCCATATTCTCAAATACCTCAATGGTATGCTACACTGCAAGTCCCTCATTAGCCCTTAAATACCTCAATGGTACATTACACTGCAAGTATCCTTAAAGTTCAGTGCATATATACAGTCACGCATTTTACTCTTAACATACAAAAAATGGATTAAAGTTTCTTCAACCAACATCTTTCATTTGAAGTTCATTTCAATTTGTGAAATTATCTTGCTCAAATACGACACCATAAATGTAGAATACATGATCATTTCACAACTTCTCAAGTATGTAGTAGGTGCAATAATGATCTAAACTAAAACCGTCATGTGTCATTTGATCGGGCTCAACACAAATACAAACTTTTGTAACTATAGTATACATCAATTGTAACACCTTGTATGTCAAATACACTTAAAGTATCATGTTGCAACCCAAATGTGGGTTCTCAAACCTTCAAGGATTAAATGGCTCATTGTTGACTTGGCCTCTTGCAGATCAAGACTATTCCTTTATGAATTTCACTTTTGTTAGGTTTCTCTCATGCCACTACACTAAAAATGAAGTCTAATGTATTCATTAATAAAGTCTAATGATTTGGAAGTGCTATAGCCTTTCACTCTTGATGATATTTTTACCAAGAGCACAACTATGTATATTACTTAATAAGGGAGATCCTAACATACATATTCGGTAAAAATATTCATCAAGGATAAAAAATTATAGCATTTATAAATGAATTAGTGTCAATACACTAAATGTCATTTTTTAGTGTTGTAGCTTACTTAAGAGTATCATGTTGTAGTCTTGAAATTCCCATCATGGATAGGAGATTTAGAGACTAGTACATCATGGCTATAAATTTACAACAACACAAAAAATAGAAGATAATAATTGAATCCGTAAAGGATCAAGGCCATTTTAGAGGAATTTCTATTCCATTGAATTAAAACTGTAAAGATGAATCTTTGAGAATTTAAACATAGGTTCTTCTTCTAAATCTACATGGGATGATGTGGTTAAAAAAATCCCTAAAACAATAAAAGTTATGACCTATCAATAGAGGTAGAATAAAGATTTATAAAGTTCTAAAACAGATGTTCTTTTTGAAGTCTATGATAGTTCCTGATAGATATGCTTAATCCAAGTTAGAATTATCCTAACCATCATTAATAACGTAGATTCTGAAGAAGAAATCATGTTGTATCATGAACATTAGCAACCTTTTTCTCTTTGAATTGATTATAGAAATTTAGAGCTAATCTTTATAATAGAAATTATAAAAGAGGTCAAACCCACACAACTATTGTTTCGCTGTACAAATAGAAATAACAAATTGATGAATACAAAAATATCATGAGATTACTTTGAAATTCGTTCATTCACTTTAAAAATTATCTTTCATAGCTGCAATTCACAAATGAACAGTATCTAAGTGTCACTCATAGAAATGTCTTCAAAGTAAAGCCATATATCTCCCGTTATCTTTTGTGTTTAAACCATTCAAATATTTTATGTGAAAGACAATTAAAAAATAATTATAAGCATATGGTAAAAAGAATAGTCGTCAGCACAGGAATCATTCTTATTTCTTTCTCTATTCAGACTTGATAAACTATCTTCAGTATTCCATTTTGAATCAATCCCCATGAAATTTGCAAAAAGAAAAACATTTTCTTCTCAACAGCTATTCATGCTCATCAGACAATTAGAGTGTTTTGAAATGCGACGTGCTTCACTCTCTACCTTGTATTTATTTTGTACATGACATTTGAAAGCACGCTTTTTCTACTTGACTAAAGATATGAATCTCCCCTATCCTCACTTTGTCATTATAAGTTGATCATCTCCTAGAGACCCAAGTGCCAAGATGGCTTTTTGAGTCACTGGCTGGTTTTTATGATTGTGTTTCTTGTAGATTTTGTCAGCAACCATGATCGACCATGTCCTAACAGGGTTAAGGAAGATGAAAGAAGGAAGTTTCTCCATGGAAATACAATTTTTTTACACTGCAAGACTCATGGAATAATTGTCTCATCATAACTGTTTTTCTTATTAAGTCATGCCATACAAAGTTGTGTAATTAACTAACTTCTTCACTTTCACATAAACATTTGAATTTTCGTGTTTATCATTTTTGAATATTCTTATTCACGGAATAGCAGAAAGCTTACTTCTGGCCATTTGAATTCTTATGACATAAAGAACTGAATTTAATTCAATTCTCTAAATATTCATGTACAAGGAACTAGCATCATTTAATTAATGATAAAAATAAACATAGACTATGAGTAGTGCAAAAATGAGGAATAGTAAAAATCAGTTAATTATGTTTATATACTGAAGAAGTTGAATCCTTTTCTAACTTCAAATACTGTTATCTATCAATGTAAAGTCAAATTTTGTAAAAATTTGACAACTTGTTCATTAAGTATTCTTGGTCAATATTACAAGAAGAAGAAGAAGAAGAACTCCGGCCTTTAGCAGGGACCGGTGTGAATACAATGTTTGTTCAATCTCTTCACTAAGTCTATGGTCATGGAACATAAAGGTAGTGTAATAGAATTACTTCCCCCTTTTGACGGTAATTACTTCTCTACACTATGTGCCTTAGCGACAGCTGACATGTCAACCACCCAAGGGCATTTTGGATACTTATACAATGAGGTCTTAAGACCCTACCATAGTTAAGTGGACTATGGTGGCGATCAATTGTAGATATATCTGTTATGACTTTATTTATGCTCATATCACTAGAATGTGCAAATTTGGAGTGTTGAATGTGAAATTACTACAGAATTTTGTGGCTTAAGATTAATCACAACATCAATATGCTTCAGGATCAGCAAAAACATATGCAAACCTTACCCAAGCTTATGTTGACGTGGAGGACGTTGCTGAAGCACACATTTTAGCATTTGAGACACCAAATGCGTCTGGAAGGTATCTTTGCTGTAAGTGGTCTGGTCATCGAGGTGACATAACTGATGCACTTATTCGCATGTATCCACATTACCCAATTCCAACAAGGTAAGTCCAGAAGAATCATTTCCATGAGGTGTAGTCAAGTTTATGTTATGATTCTTGTGCCCACAGATATTTAGCCTTTGAAGAAAATATTTTCTGTAGGTGCAAGGATGAAGATCAACCACGGAGAGGATCCATCTATTTCTGCAGCAAAAAGTTAGAGAAATTAGGACTTCAGTTCACTTCTTTGGAGAAAACATTGAGAAGAGCTGTCTCAAGCCTTGAAGAAAAAGGAGTTCTAGCTTAAAATTCAGGATAAGCCATTCAGAGTGCACTGTTTGACCTTAAACATCAGGATGGCCCTCTGGTGCCCACAGTATTATACATATATGGTGTTGTATTTGAACATGATAAGGTTGGATAATTGAATGACCTCCATATGAAAGATGTTAATTAAAGAATTTTCAATCCAATATTAGTAAAATACGTGCATGAAGTTATTGTTCCCAACCAACTTTTAAGGGTTGTCCCTTAAAAGTCATATCAATGGCCATGGATTCATTGTGGTCATAGGGATTGTTTTGTTTGTTCAATTTCACACTTAAATTTACAAAAGCAATCATTAGTGTTCATTTTAAAATAAAACATTGGAGTTTTCATTTGTAGATTTAAAAAAAAAATATGTTGAAAATACAATCCCATGATAATAGGTAGTAAACTTGCATAAGAATTTAATCAATACTTATCAAATCAATAATAGTGAAATTTTTAGTCAAAATTTGACTTAATAGACCTCATACTTCTAGTGTCGATCCCTTTGACTCTCTTGTTGTATGGGGCGCGGCTTGGTGGGGCGCCGGATAGATTACGAGTGTTGAAGTCGTTGTCCACACAAGCCAACATCAAGGCAAGGCTGGTGGATATGGCCTTGTCTCTCAATAGCTCATGCCGCGGCTTTATCCCCCTCTCCAAACTGTAGCCAAAGTATTGCAAAGATTGGTACCATATCATATAAAGTATTATAGCATATCATGTAGACAGTATAACATACTTAATTTAAATCATCTTATAATGTTGACACACATGTACATGCAATTGAGCAATTAGCCAAGTGCATTGATTGATGGTCGAGAATGGCAAATTTTTGCTCAAACTTAAAAATTTTAAAAATAAATTCCAAGATTTAAGTCTATTTCTGTACTAAATTTAGAGGATAATCGCATTAAACATTGGCTTCTTTATGATCACGTACTTGATACATTTTCTCTATTTGCTAGGATTTTTGAGAGAATACATGATTTCTAATGTAATTCGCAATTTCTACTCCAAATTCACATCATGTATCTAAGGTGATTATATATGCATTTCGTATTACTGTAGAATTTTAGGATATCTCTCTACAAATACAATTTATAAGATACACAATATTAAAACACGCAATTCACTAAGAAAGTGTGAAGGACTTCAGTGTTTATTATATGCAACAACACACATAATCAAGCTCAACAGTACACTGCAAATAAATACAAAATTCAAAGATATCATATTGACCACCCAAAATATAACTGTGAGTCACCTTTCAAAACTGTAGAAGCATCTTCAAATGCATTATACTAACCAATCTCCCACCTTCGAGCATGCCAACTCGACTATAGCATAGCTCCAAGGCCTAAAGTTCATCCTCAAGCAAAGTGACTCCTTCCATGTGTCCTATGGCGCTGCCTACTATAGCAGACAATTCATGATCACGCACCGGACAATCTTCCGTATCTTCTAGCCTATCAGACACACACTCAACATATCTATAATTGCAAGGCACGTTCTCCCGTGTAAATGATGGTTTAGGAAGAGATCGATGAACTATTAGAGTGTCGATTTATCTCACCGGTTCCATATATTGAGTGGATTTCACCTATTGTGGTTGATTGTGGGAAGGCGTTCCCACTTGGTTCCGGACACTAGCACTAAATCCCGAAAGAAATTGAAGGAAATAAATAAATTAGGTAGTAAACTCGGTTTTAATAGCATAAATAGGTTCTATGTACAAATAAGGTCTCACTACTCAACCGTCATCCTTAAACATGACGGTTCCTACACTTTTCCGGAAATCCGAAAGTCGGAGTTCAGTGGAATCCGGAATCGGTCGGAACAGTCTGGATGACATCTGGATCCAGAAACGGCATCATGACCTCGATAAGCGTCCGTTCATCGTGCCGGATATAAAACGCGTCTGGCAGAAGAGAGCGCCCTCATTTTTTGTTTGTCGTTTCTGCGCTCTCTCCTCTCTACTCTTCTCTACCTTTCGTCTTCTGGTTCCTTACTATAGAAGTAGTCTTTAGAAACGAGGGTTTTTTGTGAGGTCAGTGCATGCAGGTGCTTCTTGAAATATTGCGCGGCGCAAACAGACCAAGAGGTAGGGCCGGATGGAACGGAAGAAGGGCAAGACTCCAGCCGCCGGAACTCTAATACTCCAGAAGGTGGCTCCAGAATTACCTACTTCCAAGGGTGAGATGAGGATTCTGGAGAGCTACTTGGAGGTAATGGGTTGCAACGGCCTGTGGGGGACACCGTAGGCTTTCTGGAGTAAAGCTATGATGACGGAGCTTGTGGAGTAGTCGCTGAACGAGTACGACGCCCACATCAGGGCTCATCCGGAAGAATGGACCACAACAACATGGAGGGAAACCTACAGCTTCTGGGCAGGAGGAGGTGAAGGTGGCCGAGCGCAACGACTTCATCCTAAAGGGGGAAACACCATATTTGTTACATTGGGAGATTTAGCAACTCTCAAATTGACACATGTAGGACATAAGAGCTAAAGAGCACATCTAAATTCTACACTATGGGGGATATGAGTTTCCATTAAATTGGAAGGTAATGTTCACTACAAAAATCCCTAGAAAAATAAGTACTTCGGATAACATTACATTACAAATCTAATTATAATATTGAAAAGAAGAACACATTAGTCGACACTTTTTTTATACCACATGTGTTCATTGAATATGAATAGCTTAATATTCACACTGAAGCCTTAGAAGTTACAAAATTCTCTCCAAGCTACTAACCTTGATTAACACCATGCTCCAAGTTTAGCTAAACGTGAGCTAAATGACGAACAAATAGCCACTTCTAAGAGAATTAGCTAAACATATTCTAAAACTATATTTAAATTCAAAAGAATTTCAGTTCACCTTCTAGAATACATGGCTAAAAAAATAAGTGGCGAGTTTCAAATGATGGTGTTGAGAAGTGGAAAAAAAGTTGCACACACATTAGCTCTCTTCGAGCTAAAGTGTATCCATCACTTAGAGGTGCAATGAACTGAAAAGTTAGATCCACATACTTTAGCTCCACTTGACCTAAAGTACGCACCATTACTAAGTGCAGTGAACTGAAAAGAAGATTTGCTCACACTTTAGTTTCACTAGAGCTAAAGTGTGCACCAACATTTACTTTCTATCATTCACCATGAAGGCAATTACTGGTATTATTGGTTTTCAAGATTAGAGGCAATTTACCACATTGTTAAAAAAAAAAAACATAAACATACTGCAGATTATCATTGATACGCAAAAACATGGAGAGTATATTTCTTAGCAATCATTGGCATTAGATATAGCCATACAGAGTGTAATCAAATACAAATATCTATAACCTCAGCACCAATAGATCTAACCATACTACATGAAGTATCACGCATGAGAGTCCAAAATCTAAGAAAAGGAAAGTTCATTTACCTAGTCTATTACGATTCAGACCTGGCAAGTGCTTCCAAGGAGGCCTTGATAATCACTACTTGCCCCCTCGGAATTTTTGTAGTTGAATCTTGTACATGACCTCCATCCCTCTTTCAAGACCTAGGTTTCCATGCTGACAAGATAGAATCGGTACTCTCCTACCTTATGGCTATCTCCTTTTCAACTGTCCAGCGAAGGTTGCAATTTGTATCCCAATCTTTAAAGAACTTCAGAACATCCCAATTGCGCGATATAGAGCGGAAGAATTGGATACGAACGGTGTTTGGCATATCCGGGTTAGAGTTAGGATCTGAAGTTGCTTCAGCAATCCAAAATGGGCGCTCGTCTCTATCACAAGGCTACAATGCAACAAAATAGCCAGCAAAAAGATCACGACCAACTCTAAAAGAAGGAGGAGGACGATTGCGCCTCCAGCGAACAAAGTCCTCATCTTCACCGTACTCCTTGCGTACCTCACCCTCCGCTGAGAACTCATCTTCAACGGCATGGGCGATTTGCGTCGTTGCCCAAAAGTCGTCTTCCAATGATACTAGCGTATCCATTGGAAGAGTCAGAGCATCTCTAACGTCGCGCCAATAATACGATAGCAACTCAAAACGTGACCTGGCTTCAACAGACTCCTGCGATGATTGCTCCCATTGATCGACGAATCTTGAATGTTCCTTCACCACCTCAAGGAGATGCCGCATTGTAGAAGGCTTCAATGCATCAGGTTCTTTGCGAGGCCATTAAGTTCTTTCTTCAGAATCCTTCTTTAATATTTTAATGCCACTACCTTCTCCTCCCTTAGAAGCCAATCCTCATCATGACAAAGGATTTTATACTTTATTGTTGGACAACCACTTGAGTTCACATAAAACTTGAACTGATGAGCCTTCCTATGACCCTGCAAAGCTTCATCACCGTCCGCAATCATATCCCCAATGAACTTCTTAAAGTCAGGAACCTCTTGGATGAGATGCGGGGTTGTGGGAACACTCTCATTTTTCATGAACAACCTCATGAGCAAAGGAATGGTTGGAAAACTCTCCTTCCTGAGTGTCATTCTCCAAAGTCTAAATAATGCATCTATGTCATCATGTGTGTGACCAACTAGCATGAAATTAACATATACCTTGCGGAAGATTCGTTTTGTAACAAGGAGGGACCAAATTTTTTTTAAATCATTTTTGTTATCATCAACAGCATTGTCCATTTGCACGTTCAATATTGGAGGCAAGGCCTTCCAGGAACTGAGATATCAGGAATCTGCCCTAATGGATCCAAACACATCTGTGCACCCTGTAATACGGCCGCATATAATGGATGAGAACTAGATTCTGGAAAGAGTTGACTCGACGATGATTTCGGAGGCGCCTCCAGGTCACGCAATAGTTTTGCAAACGACCCGACCGTGTTACTGGCATCATGGGAGTATAAATCAAGGCCAAAATGGGAGTAAAGATCGTCCACATGAGCATGGACAAGCATGCCTCTGACTGCAAGAGGCAACTTCAAAAGCCCATCTAAGTGCTTTGTTTTATGTGAAAAAATTGGGGAGGTGACCTTTGAGTGATCCATCTTATCATGCATGATGGTTAGAACCTCCTGGGGCGACGGTTGTAATTAAAATCGGTTCAAGTAGTACAAGTTCCGATGTGCGAAAGCAGAATCGATGTGGACCTACATCTTCTTTTGCCATAGCAATGATGCTTGTGCTCTAGGTTGAGTAAGCTTCTTCTGATCCTGGTATTTGTCACACGTAGAACAACGGGCAAAGTTGTCCCCACCTTTCTTGGCATAGTACTCAAGGAAGCTCACTCGCCGAATCTTACTCAAGTTTGAGGTTGAGATTGGCGGCAATGCACAGTCAACGAGGTGATCATCAAAAAGCGGTGTCTGATCCTTCCACTTAAAACTTCCAGGGAGGACCTTTGCTAGAGCCTTCTTGCTAGATGGGAGAACACGAGACTTGTTTGGCATGTGGTTCGCATGTCTATCGAGGATGGCTCCAAGAGCGGCAGTAGCCACAACTGTATGACTTCTAGGCTTACGCAAACTAGTATTCCTGTGGTGTTGAGCCGCATGACCAGCGTCAACGCCGTTTGCATTTCTATAGAAAGTATTGGAACTTACACCCATGATTTTCATCCAGACATGGGCACAAACGTCCACACTGTCTAGAGTCACAACCTTCCTACCCGCAGCGTTTCTAAGAAATTGTCCGTGAACGTCGAGTTTGATATGATTTCAAAACTCCACGGTGGTCGCACTATACAAGCACGTCTAGAGGAATTTTATTTTGTCTCTAGGATAGTATTGGACACAGTTTTGAATGCAACAACTACTGCTTGCAACTGCGTTAATGGAATGTGGGGTCATGAAGAATTGAGCATTCCTAGGTACTGTTGGATGTGTCTTCCTAGAGGAATTGTTGGACAAACGGGTGCTTCCACCTAGAGGTTTGTTACGCTCAACCAACCAGACATTGTAAACGTCCCTAAGGCAATGATGGAAGAGACTCATACCGTTTAAAAGGACTTGTTGAATTGGCCAGGACTTAAACGAGTACCTCTATTCATCACAAGCTTCCTCCTCAATAAAAGTAATGGACACCTATATTACAACATTTGAATCGCAAAGAGGACCTGAAGAACCTAGAATTGCACTGGATCAGACATTGCGAATCAACCCCTCTGCAACGCGAACACCCGAACCATTGTAAAGCAAAACAGTCATCCCGACCCGGAGACGGCGAGGAATAACATCAAACTCAAGACGGTTTGGGTTTACGGGAGCGTCAACATGAACATCATCGTCCACCGAGGACGATATCTCGCATTCCAATGAGATAAATATTAGTTTATCCTTCTAATCAGTATGGGTGAATACCCTGTAGGAATGGAAATCAATGAAGAAGCTTATGAAGAGGGTAATTTAGCTCGAATCGAGGTAAGGTCTGGCGCTTAAAAAAAAGGACTTGCATTTAACTGAATTGACATTATAGAACAAACAAATTTAGCTCGACTGGAGGTAAACTCAAGTAGTATCAATCGACAAGAATGCAATTTCATTTCAACGCTTTTAATGCGAATATGAAATAATCACACCCTTGACAATGACAATTTAGCTCGACCTGAGCTAAAATGTTGAACTTAAAATGGTATGACAATGTAGCTCGAGTTGAGGTAATCTGACGTAGAAAATAAGGTATGACAGTTTAGCTCAATTCGAGCTAAACAATCGAATTTATTATGGAACAATAGTTTAGCTCAAGTCGAGCTAAACTGTCGTTGATAATAAGGTCTGGCACTTTAGCTCGATTCAAGCTAAAATGTCCTTCCGTGATTATCCCGTCATTTATGGGCATAATATGGACAAACGCTTTAGCCTATGAATTTGCCTTTCTGTATGCTAGAACCCAAATCTTTGCGTTAGTCATCGAGATAGTCGCAATAGTGCTTCTAAATCACATTAGCAACTGGAACTAGAGCAATAAGCATCACTGTCACATCCTAATTGCTAGAATACACGGAGAATGCAAGAAGTATACTTTGTGTACCTTATGAAGTAGACAACCGGTGCGTTGTTGCCTCGCATAAGCGCCCTGCTCAACCGTGCCCAACCTATAAACGTTGCCCTCGTCAACCTCCCCCAATTGTACCACCTCCAAGCTTCCCACCCACCACACTTGCACACCAACCAAACTGAGAAGGAAAGAAAAGAAGAAATTTGGCAAGGTTCGCCGAGATCAGTCACGGACACACGACCGTTTCAATTGTAGGCTACGATTTCAGAATTGGCGGGATGAAACTTTTCCACAGCTCTTTAAAAGGTGCAAATTTGAAATCTTGGCGGGAAACTGAATCTACTATTTCCCGGTCGACTAAATTAGGAAGAGTACATCCCTTGAATATACTCGCACATGCCACCAGTATACACATAATTTTGGGATTAAGGGTTAGGGTCACGCTCAGGGTTAGGGTTAGGATTTAGGGTCTAAGGTTTAGAGCTTAAGTTTAGGGTTTAATGTTTAGGGTCCTTGGATTTAGGTAATACCTTTGTGATGATATCTCATTGTAATTCACTAAAACTTTGAGTATTCCGGATATTGACAATACAACTAAGGTTTAGAAAATGTAGAGAAGATATTGAGATGATTAAAATGAATTTGTATTACAATCCAAATATAACTCATCTATAAAGTTGAAAGCAAAGTTCTTGACAAATGAGTTGCATTAAAAAAAACAAATTGTATGTACACGTATATTTTGAGCAAAAAAATATGAACTCAAACATGCTTTTGGACATCATTTCTTTGGGGTTTTTAAAAAGTGCATAATGTTATTATTTTGTGATAATTTTAGAATGTTCATTCTTTTGCAAGAATCCCTAATGTCCCCATGGTCTGGATTTGGAATTGAAATTGGTTACTATCCACTAAGTACTCAAAGATTGAAAATGTGCGAAAACTAATAGTTGGATTAAAATATTTTATTCTCGAGTTTACATTTTATTATCATGAGTTTACTCGGTGACAATCTAAGCATGACTTGAATGATGTACGAATGATTGACAATACACAATATATCTCATGTTTTGATGTGAAATTAAACACTCCGTCATTTGTAAAACATAGAAAGTGGAACAATATTAAAAGATATTAAACAAAAAATGGAATGACCTCCTCATGACAAAATAAGGAAAATCAAAATATAAAATATAACTAATACAAAGAAGAAACATACACTTAGTGCATCAAGCATAATTTAATGTTCATAATGTAAGTAATTTTGGATTTGTTTATACATGCAATAAAAGGATAATTTGTTTTTGAGCACGTTCCAGTGGTTGCAAATTATATTTTAAATTCTCAAAATTTTGTAGAAGGATGATAGAGGACATGAGGCATATTATTAAGTAATCTATTTTCTCATTGTACGTCTTCTATAAAAGTTATGCTAGCCAAAAGAGAAACTTCTCGATTGCCGGCACGTCGAGCAACTTAAAAACCTTTTGCTATGACACGCTATGGAATGTGATATTTTCAATACATAGAAAGTAATATTATAACGTTTGATATTGCGGAAAAACATTTTCTTTTTCTAGTGAAAAATAAGATTACATCCCAAGTCATACATTTTCACACATTGTCACATATTATCGATTTACGGTACCAAGAATACTTAGACTTTATATTCTAGTGAAAATTAACATTATATCGCAAGTCATACATTCTCACACATTGTCACATATTTCTAGTTTAGGGTACCAAGAATACTTAGACTTCATATCCACTTAAGACTAGGAGATCGTCATATTTTTTTGCTTTTCAATATTATTATTGGAGATTTAGGTAAACATATTTTAAAAAACTTTTTAAGATACAAAAGATTTCTAGTTCACCTTGTGGAATACCTAACCATAAAGAGAAGTAGTGAGTTTAAAATGATGGTTTTAGGAAGTGGAAATACACATTGCACACACATCAGCTTGGTTTTTAGCAGAGTTCTACCCCATCACTACGTGCAATGAACTAATAGGAGTGTGTGCACACACTTTAGCTTTAGTAGAGCTAAAGTATGCTCCATCACTAGGTGCAGTGAGCTAAAAAGAACATATGTGCACTTTAGCTCCACTAGAGCTAAATTGTGCACCATCACTAAATGGAGTGGATTAGAAAGCAAAAATGCACTCTTTAGCTCCACTACACACAAGATAGCTTCTAGTGTAGTGGACACTATATACAAACCCATGCACTTATTGTAAAATTTACAATAAGTGTAGTGACAAAACTATATTACACAAAATGTCACCTACTACACCAAATGTCAATCCTAGTAAATAGTGGAATATAAAGTTTTTGACTTGTAGACAGTTAGTGTATGAAACCTAAAAATTGATAATGTGTACATTTTGAGCATCAAAGTAAAGAAGGGTTGAGTGCATATAGAAAAACAAGAATTTGCAAGAAAGAGTTTGGGAATAATAGAACGTAGATATAAAGTAAAAGGAAAATCTTAAAAATTGGACAAAATAGAATGTACAGTACCATAGATCATAGAATTCATGTTGTGACTTGGCTACCATCTTTCATCTGTAGGTGATTCTAAATTGTGAATCTTAGGATGTTCAAATACAACACCATACATGTAGAATATTGTGGCCACCATGGCTCCTTCTGAAGTTTAAGGGTTAATTACTAATTAGTGGCACCTAGATCAAGAGTGGAACAATCAAGGAGCAAAAGTTTGTTTCAATCATTTTTCAACTCAGAAGGACTTTTCAAGGTGCATCTCCTACTTCAAGTCTTATATATAAAATTCTCAAAGTTTACATATCAGCTTATTGAACAACACTTATGGATTGAGATGTCCAGGATTGATAAAACATCTATTACCATTGATAAGTTATGGTTCTTTGGCAACAACTTGTACGTGAGGATAAGATCATGAACTATTAATTCAGAGAATACTTGATTATGGTTCTTATTGCAAATACCGTATTTCTTATTTGCCTTGCATTTGAAATCTAGGAAAATGTGAGTCGTATTTGTGTTGACTAAGCGCCCAAGGAATGAACATTAGGGTCATTTGTAAAGGCATCTTAATTTCATGAAATTACTAGTTTTTAAATTTACAATACAAGTATTGTCACAAAAAGGTCAAATGTGGTCACATTATTTTTAGAACTTTATTTCCTTTACTTTTTTCAAAGGTGCAATTGTAATATGGACTAAAATTAAGCATTTACGTGGTATTTAGGAAGCAAGCGAGTAGTTTAATGATGGTTCTACTATCATTGATACACATCACTCCCATTTGTGAGCATATTTATGGTCATTTTCTTCCATATGTGTGCCATCTTTTAATTGAGCGTCCTTGCATCCCTTATAATTCTTACTATTACGTCTTTGTTTTCAGTAGAATCCATAGAATGTTTTAATACTATGTGAACAATGGTATTAAATGGATGTGATTCAAATGTAAACGAAATACTAATTAAAAATGCCTTAAAATAACTTCAATATTGACGATTTTGACTGTAAACAAGTTTGTTACACCAACCCAATTTTATTTTAATAAATTTGAAAATTTTATAGATTTAGCATTTATGTATGCAATGGCCACTACCGTAAACAAGTGCACTTTTAAATTGCAATGGCAAATTGTTCAATTGCCTATCTATAGTGTAGAAATGCTTGTATGTCTTGTAATTCATAAAACTTTTGTAAGAGTATTTTCCAATGTGGCATACTTCCAAAATCACTTACCGTATTCAAGAATAAGATTGGCACAATAGTGCCAAATAATTGTATATTTCTAGAGACAAAACTTTGGCACTTTTCTAAAATTATGATATTCTTCAAAATATATTTCTAAAAACAAAACTTTACTGAGTCAAGAAATTAATGTTTATGATAATTAATATTCAAAAAACTCGACAACTATTTATATATGTTATTTTTTGTTGAACTTGACTTTGGAGTTAAAATGTTGGTCTAATTCCATTCTTGTTCTATTCAAAGCTAAAAATAATTGTAATTTGGACAGCCCAATTATTGTTATGAGAAATCACAAAGGATTTTATATCTATTGATAGACATGTAAATAACCTAAATTTAATTATATAAATATATATATACTCATTGAATTTAAAGACATATCTTATTTTAATATTTTGAGTTAAAGTTTAGTGCTCAAATAATGTTAACATTATAGTTTTGAAATTTAATTCTTGATTTTCAGAATTTAATTCAATCTCATTAATATTTGTCCTAGGTAGTAATATACAATTAAAGAGATAAATAGTTTGGGTAATCAACATAACCTTAGCTTAGAAAATATTGAGGCAAACTAAATCATACTACTAAAATCATAATATGCACATCATACTATTTAAATCATATTTTGCGCAGTGAACCACGCAGTGATCAGTTGAGCAGTCAACTGTACAGTGAACTGTAGGAACGGTGTAGTCAACCGCGCAATTAATTGTGCAGCCATCCGAGCAGTGAATCATGTTATTTAAAAAAAAATATAGTTTGTAATATAAAAACTACATTGAAAGGGTTGGACCAGTGCTTTGCAAAGCATTAGCTTGAGTTTTTGGGTGACAAATTTGCATTTGTGTGTTGCAATTTGTGCTCTCGATTACAAATTTGACTTTCAAAATATTTTTTGAGTTAAGCACTAATAGATTGAATTGTAAAATATGAGTTGTAAACTTGGAGTGAAAAAGTTTTGAAGTTGGAGTTGTGATCTTGGAGGTTGGCATACAAAGTTGGAGTTGCAAAATTGCATATTCAAGTTGTGGAGATTGAAATTACAAGGTTTGAGGTGAGATTGCAAGTTCTGAGATTGTAATTGCAAATTGAGTTTGTGGGTGTGTGAAATTGAGATTGTAATTGCAAGTTGAGTTTGTGGATGTGTAAAATTTGCATTTGTGTGTTGCAATTTGTGCTTATCCATAATAAATTTGAAACTCTTGATTACAAATTTAACGTTCATAACATTTTTGAAATTCCATGTTAAAATGAAAAAATCTTAATCCTAATTTTTTTTTCTACTATGTTCTATTACATTATTAGAATTCATGCATAGGTTTCAAAGACATATTAATATTTTATGTAGATTGTTGTTACCTTTCTTTTTTAATATTTTGTGATATAAAACTACATGAAAATGGTTGAACTAATGCGTTGCAAAGCAAGCGCCAACTGCTAGTATTACAAGTAAAAATAGGAATTTTGCATAAAATGATGATATATAGATGTTTATCACAAATAGACCTATGCAATAGCGCTACCTCCAACGGATTCTTCATCCACACTGGCAACTGAAGCTAATGTTTTTCTTTCTTATCGATTATAGCCCAAGTCACTAAAAGATCTCCAATAAAGTGTGTTTATAGGCACATGGTATTCTTGCCTACATTTCATGGTGAGTGTAATTATTTATTAAATTGATTCTGTACGTTTGTGACATTGTTAAAATTTCGTGTATCACCAGTCATATGAGATTTATGAGGTACATGAGATATATGTGGTATTTATGGTATATGAGATATTCGTTGAAAGTCCTTAGATTTTAAAGGTGTATAGACTTACATCAGGAAAATCCTTGACCCTCAATCCCATGTAAAAAATATACATTCTTCATATTAAAAAAATCGCATACAACATGCATGCAATGGTTGTCAACAAAGTGTATGATATCTATCTGCAAACGATATCATCTCGATACACCTCAAATTCATATCATAAAAATGCCATACAAAATTCATATATTCTAGCTTTAAATATAAACTTTGTATAAAATTTGTAAACTTTTGATGTAATCCATGACTTATAGATATTTGATATGGCAAAAAATTAATATTAAAAATATATCTTTAAAAATAAAATATAGTATATATACCAATTTTGTATTGCATTTGTATAAGTAAAAATTTATATGTTGTGCATACAAGATATTTTTAATACAAAATTGATATGAAATTTATATCAAATATTCTGTATATGCTGTCAATATGTGAATTATTTAGAAATCATATAGAAGTAAACTATTTGCATAAGTATGTAATTATAACATGTAATTATGTATTTTGGAGCCTTTGATATATTTGTACTACTAATAACATTCTTTCTTTTTAAGTGTGAAAACAATGCAAAGAATAAATGATTATGTAACAAGTTTTTTTTCTCATCATTTCACAAATTTCCAAACAACTATTTAATTTGTTTCTTGACCAAATTCAGAGATAAGAGTCCAAAACAACATTTGAGCAATCCTCAATTTTTGGACTTATGTAAAAAATCAAATGAAGCTTATATGGTCCTTATTTTATTTGATATAATTTGCAAACATAGATTTTGTCTTTGGTCAAAATTATTTTTTACTTAGTGAAATATGTTTTCGTTTTTAGTAAAACTCTTGTTATCTTTAGTGCAAAATATCATATCAACCCAAGTCAAACATTTTCACACATTGGCACACATTGTGATGCAAGGTACAAGTAAACTTCTTATTTTTCACAAGAACTTAGAAATCTTCTTATTCTTTTATTTTTACTTTCACTTTTTCCACTAGAGTATGTGTTGTAAGCATTTGAATTATCATTGTAATACATATTAAGCTCACAAAAAATAATAATACAAGAAGTGAAAATTTTTGAACCTCTAGTCCTTGCACAATTATTTAGAATACGCTAGAGCCCTTCTTGACCTTTAAACATTGGTGTACAAGGAACTAAGATCATGCTTGGCAGAATGGTAATGCATTTAGACCTTGTGTGGTGCAATAATTTAACACCAAGTAAAGTCAAAGTCCATGTAAATTTATGTAACGTGGAAAAAAAAGTGAACTATTTTCTTTACTTTAATTATTATAATCTTGTAATCCGTGCGCTCAAAACTTATAAAATTTTGGAAGTATTTTAATAATTCCGTAAATCTTAATTGAGATCCTACAATCAAAAATGGAAGTAAAGATTTTTGTTTCCTTCCATACTTATAGTTTTGAAGTGTACTTGGTGTGAAATTGTGATAGTGCTTTTCAGGGATTAAGTACAAAATTACCAATAATAGATGCATCAAATTTTTGCTTTAAGATATCATCCTAACCAAACAACTAAATAACTATCCAATTATTTCTTAATAGACAACTCTATCAAGTCTGACATCGTGTCTATCACTTAATGAACATGTGATCCCAAAGAGCCAACCGGTTTGGCCTTAGCCCCGATGTTTCCTCCTACGCATGGGTCTAGCTCTTGGTCGTCCCCTTCTTGTGATGTAACCTTCTTTTTCACTTAAGCCGGATGGGCATTTTGTGGGAACCCAAACAATTGATCAATGGGAGTTGCAGATTGTATTCTTAGCAACGGGGCCGAATCGAGTTTGAATCCTCAGTGGTCAGTGGTCAGATACCCGGATCTGGTCATCAACAAATACTGGAGTAGAGGAGGGAGTAGACTAGTAGTGAAGTTTGGTTGAGGTAGTTGTGGTTGGGTGAAGTGTTTGTAGGTTCACGGTTCTTTTGCTTTTCTACTTTTATA
Organism: Bryoerythrophyllum caledonicum; assembly: GCA_963971425.1. NCBI lineage: Eukaryota > Viridiplantae > Streptophyta > Bryopsida > Pottiales > Pottiaceae > Bryoerythrophyllum > Bryoerythrophyllum caledonicum. The sequence continues at coordinate 18,379,260 of OZ020514.1, forward strand.
GCTTTAGAGAATCTATATAGTATTTAAAAACTCTAGGTCATATATCATTTGTATAAATGTTTTTTTATATAGATTTGAAATAATATATGCTAGAACTTTGCATTCAAAACTTAGTGATAAATTTTTTATATGATAACCATATAAGAATTTTCATAAGATACGAACAATATTGCCTCTATATACAAAAGATACTACACCCTATGGTCCCTTGGAACAATATGATTTTTATATTAACAATATCATTCATAGCCCCTTGGATCTTTGTAATACAACTTAGCCTCAAGAAAGTCCGCAAGCCTCAATTCCACATAAAAACACATTGAACTTATATAAAAAGATCATTTGCAACTTGCATACAGATGTGACACACACTATGTATAGATTTTTTATACAAAATGATATCATTCATAGACCACTCAAATTCATATCGTAATTTTGGAATAAAAAATTCATATTTCTTGATTTCTAATATAAATATTGTTCAAAGAACATATACTAAAGATATTTTAGAAAAACATTGTATTTTTTAGATGATAGTGTTTGGATATTAATAATAATAAAATACATACTACTTTATCATAATGTGTGTAAATCTAAATGTGTCACATAAAAAATGTTGTTCAAAAAAATATATGCATATATTGATTTTATATCGTTTTTGAAAATTCAAACATTGTATTATCATAATATCATATATTGATATTTCTATATTTTTTCTTATGCAATCTTGATTCTTATACTTTCTTATACTTACTTTCATATTCATTGAATACTTTCAAATTTATGAACTTGTCATATTTGACCAGATGTCACAAACCATGACCATTACATACTATTACATTGTTACATTTTCATTTTGGATAAATATTATACTTATTTTTCAATATAGGTTATGTATATGAAAAATATAATGTTAAATAAACTCATGAAGTGCCTTGGAATTTTGAGAAATCTTTACGCCATTGATTGTATATTTCCAAGATAATTTTTTTTGAGTTGAGCACTTTTTTACTTTATGTCCATAATAGATTATCATACAACAAGTGAATAACATAAGGTCATTGACTCTATTCTCTTCTGTAATCCAACAAATTGTTGTGATAATCGTTTTAAGAATGTACTTGTAGGATCTTCTTTTAACCTCTGAAGAACCAAAGTCCCCTTTGAGGTTCAAGTGAGTCCCTCAATCTCAAACTTAGACATGATTTTTTCTTAGATTTTTTATTCAATGGGCATCTTTCTTATAGCTTACTACTTATATAATTTTTTTATGGAAATCCGCATTTTGATTCAAAAGTTACAAACATATTTGAGTAACATATCCAAACAATATAGTGGCTTAGTTTGACATATACAAATAGTGTAGCAAAAGTTTAATTAATTCTATATATAATATAAATTCAAGTTTTTGTCCATATTACCAAAAAAAAACCTCTATTTGGAAGGAAATAATAATCTTTGCATCTATTGTATAAATTTTGAATTTCAAAAATATGAAATGCATATGATGTATGGAAAACTTATTATTGTATTGTTAATTATCAGCACATAGTTGCATTGCAAGATTATTGAGGACATCTTCTACCCCTCTTCTGTTTATAAGATTTGGTGCACATGTACCAAACATGATCCCTTTAATTTAAAATTAGAATATTATAGCCTATAAAATTGTAATGGAAAAATTGTTGTAGTAGGTAGTCAAAGTTTGTTAAAGGTGTTTTATATGACCACAATAAGAGTTTATGCCTCACTTCAAAGGCTAATATGATAATATCTATTACTTAGTGTACTAAAACTGAACAAAAATTTTACCCACACACTTTGACAATCTTTGATACAAGGTCCCACGGTTAAATTTGAAACAATTTTTTTTTCTTTGTTTGCATTGACACTAGCAAATCAATGAATTTGGGTCCAAAAATAATAGGACCTTTTAGAGGTTAAACTTTTATGAAAGTATTTTGATTGTATCATTTGAAGATCATTTTAGTTGAAGTAAGAAACGTTGTCCCGAGCATGGACATTATGTCCTTTGTAGGTTAATTAGTATCTTGATAGTTTACAATAAAGCAAATGAGGGTTGATGATGTTGCCGCCCCCCGCTTATCTATATTTATTGTGAGATCCATGATAGTTGTGTATAAAGGAGCAATTTTGGGCATGTATCAATTTAGTGGTGGAAGAAACAGACACTCTATTCACATGGGCTTCATTCGGAGACCAAAGTTCTTCTGCTTCTTCTTCAGGTGCAAACATGACTTGTACCATTGGAATTCAAATGTTCACTTGCGCATGGTCCAATCTTACACAAGGGAGGTTTACGTGGTGCCTTTAGAAATGTGCTCATACCGCATGTCCTACCTCCTTGATGTAGCCCCACTCCCTTTATCTCCTCTCCTTAGCCATTTTCTAACAGAATAGTTTTTTTTGCTTCTTAGGTTGGAAAAAACATCATCTTTCTTTTTCATATAATTAATCACCATTTCTATAAATTTCATGTTAAATTAACCTCTAAATGATCAAGGTGTTGTAGATCATTTTTCTTTAGGATAAATGAGCATTTTAATTCAAATACAAATTTCTTAGAGAATGGAGTACAAGGTACCTTAAGTAATTTTTATTTTCCACATGAAATTTATGGATCATACTAAATATTACTTCTTTATTCTATGTACTAGAAGATGTGTTGTATGTATCACACTCTAAATTTTGAATTCTTATTGGCTGTATTATACTCATATTGAACTATAGATTTTAAAACGAGTGTTCAGTGATCAAATAACATGTTCAACATGATGGTATACAATGTAGACCTTTTGTAGTGTGTAAAGTTGACATCAAGTGAAGTCAAACTTTGTTGATCCTCTCAAGACACGGAATGAATGAGCATTTTTCTCTACATTGAAAATTGTAACCTTTTTGATTGGGAGTCAAAAGTTGTGCAAAGTTTAGACCATGTCATCTTAATTAAGATTATATGGTTATGTAGGAAATAATAATTTTTTCTTTTTCTTTTTGCACTTTTTACACTAGATTCAACAATTCTAAAGTTTTTTCCCTAATTTCCAAACGGAATATGTGGATGAATATAAACATATATACCTTTTTAGTGAGGAATAGCTTGTTGGCTTTAACAAATTCTAAATAAATAAATGTAGACATAGGTTTAAAAATCACATAACATACAATTTGAGGAATAAATCTTATAGTGTAAAATTATCTTACTTAGAATATTAGTTTTTGTTAAATCTATTTTCATGTCCAAATAAACTAATATTTTCATGTTGGATTTTGCTTTTATATTTCACATGAATCCAACATGAAAATAGAATCCAATATTTTCATGTCCAATAATTAAGTATAGTAACACTATAAATCTATTTTCATATCCAAAATGTACCGTATTGTGGATTATTACATAGGAGTACAATATAGCCTGTTGCAATGCAATGAGGTATAGGGGTGTACTGCAAGGCATACCACTTATGTTTATCCTTGGATATTCCCATATTTGCTAGAAAGTGATTTATAGTGTTACTACACTTATCCTTGAAATAAAGTATCATGATTTAAGTTGTATTTGGCACTTACTTAAAATCCGTGCAAACTTATAAGATCTGATAAATTTTCACCTCTGCTATGTTCTGACTTTTGACATGAATTTTTTTTTTCAAGCAACAATGTACTACCTTTGACATATTATGTAAGAGTTTGCAATTAGTATATTAGATAATGTTACAAAGCAAAATGTGTATTTCATATTTATTTCAAAGTGATGTGATAGAATTAAAAACATAGTATCTGTTTACTGTTAGAGGTCATAAGTACTGTACAAAGAGTAGATGTAATTTCTAGCGCGGAAAATAAGTTTTTAGAAGTTGTTAGCAGTTGGGGATTTGACTTGATTCTCAAATGTGTCTGGTTGTTTCTTCTCCAATCTACACTACATCTTTGAAAAAATACAATTATTACTTTATAACATTCTATACAAATTTTAAACATACATTGTTTAATTTTAAATTCTATCAAAACAGATTTAAACTTTGTGCTTATTAAAATTACTCGGCTACTCCATTCCATAGAAATTAAGAAGGTGAACATTTTAAGAATTTCCACGGATGTTCTCTTCTTTCCAACCGTCTGCTTCAGTATACATAACCTCTTCATAACTATTAACGGTTGCAGCTGATCTTACCTTCACTTTGAATGATGGATGCAACAAGACATCATTGAATAACTTCTCTATAGCTCTGTTTGATAATCCAGAGGTCCTTTGGCATGTTCTAATTCAACGAATTAGGCGGTCGGTTGAATCCAACATAGGTCGGTCACCTTCTCCATCTTCTTCTTCCATGGTAGGCCAACCACCTTCGAGTTCTTCTTCTTCACTATCAATATTCCACACTTCATCTTCATCACGTACTTCTACATGCTCGTACTCTCCTCGACCAATTTGTTCCGATGAAGATCCTAGTTTCGCTTGCATTGACGGTCTTCTTCTCTTATATGTAGGACATTTGGATCTTTTATGAGAAGCTAATGCGGCGCCAGTCAAAAATCCAGTAGATCCACAAATATCACAAGTGCGTTCGTCCATTCTTAATGCCTAAAATTTACAATAAATATTATTGAAATTGCTACTACCTTTTGAATTGCACAACATATGAATATATAATTTACCAAATATAAAAGATTATAAGCTTTACAATTACAATCTCACATATCATCAAAGATAGTACATAGAACTTAAAAAACATTGTTTTACTTGCATCTAATGTAATTTGTCTTTTGGATTTCTTGCACATCAAACTCACTTTACTTGTCAGGGACACGAGGATACGCAACAAGAAATTTGAAACTAAAAAAAAACTTATAATATCAAAAGTGATAAGAACTTGGATTAATAAGACAGATATACAAACAATACCAAGAAGAGTGAGGTAGAGCTTCTAGGTACAAGAAATGCGTTGTCTAGACTGAAGAACTTTTCAGCCTCAACTCCAATATATATCATAGCCCAAAGTAAAATAAAGGTAAAAGGAACTCCAAAGTAAAAGTAAAGGAAAATGTAAAAAAGTATAAAGGTTCTAGAAGCTATGTCCTTAACATTAGTACATTTTTCAATGATGTGCAAGTAATACAATATATTTGCCCTTGGCCCGTTCGCGACGACAAGGGTTCTACTACGCTTTTTCTTTGATACTTTTCTTTTACGTTTCTACTTTGACAAGTTTGGCGTTGGAATATACTGAGGTAAAAGCCATTTCATTGTGGCCTTTACTTAGGAAAGCTATTTCATTTTAAAAATAGAGATACAATCATTGGATCTAAAATCAAAACGGTGGATAGATTAATCATGACTTATTCTAACAATATAAAAAATATTCTTTCCTAAAAAGTAAAATTCTTGGTTTCTATGCATTTTAAGTGAAAATAGTTTTGTCTAAATTTAGAAGTGGAAATTCTACTTTACGAATGAATTTTCTAAGTTTAGAACCAATTACTGCACTTCACAGTTCACTTTTCCAAAAGTGATATTTTACTTTACTAATAATACAAAAAGATACTAACTCCAACTCCATTATTACTTATAGATTTTTAATTCCAACTCCAACTCCACTACACTAAACACTAAATATAGTGTAGAGGGATTATTGATGTAGATCACTCACACTAATTTCCATCAAAGCATGTGCATGCCAAATTCTGATTGGGTATCTGTTCTCAAGCAAGTGTGTGTCAGTCAACAATTGCATCTAAATTTTCAATTAGTGTAGGAAATTTCAAATAGTCTGGTCTATACTATATTCACGGAACGGTGTAGTACTTATAGATTTATAATTTCTAACTCCAACTCCACTAGTACTTAAAGACTTCCAACCTCACAATACATATTATCTATGGAACTTTTATACATCATTTTTGTACTAAGCTTTTCAAGTTACTGAAATATATTTACTAATATCATTTGAGTTTCTAAGTACAATAGGCATTTATTATGGAGGATCGACGTAGAGAAATACCAGTGGTGTCATCAACTACTATGATGGCAACTCCGGTGGAATCAACATCTCCAATAACCTCGGTTCCGACTAGTAGTGTTGGACACACTACAACACCTCCCTCAGGTCGCCCTTCGATTGCTTCAAGGCCAGGTAACAACCCATACAACATTGCGCGGCATTATAGGGAATGACCAAGGGTTGCCCGATTAGAGCAACATCCATATCAAATACCTGAAGCAACACCACATTCCGCGGCTTCTCCATCAACGAATACCGCAATCCCTACACCGACTAGAATTCCTGAAGGTACAGTTATTTTCCATCTAAAATGTACAGTATAATATTGAATATTTCTTTTTAGGTGTGTAATTCCAATATTGATGTCATCAAAATAAGCAACATATTTTTGTAAATTATGAAAAATTTATTAGCTATATTTGAAGTTAGTAATTGTTTATGTATCTCTCAGGTTCTTCGGTTACGAATGTTGGTATGCCCTCTGGAAGCAACCCGGGAAGGGTGGGTAATAATCCGGAGGAGCAAAATGCGCAAGTATGTAGACAACTGAGTGCATTATTCTGTAGAACCGTACTACCACAAGTGCATGAGTGCATAGATTGGATTTATCTTAAAACCCATGTTTCCAAGATTGCTGACGAGCTGTTATTAAGTGATAAGCCGTAGAGCCATGTTTATCCTCGTCATGAAGATATAAAGAAGGCAATATTGTCTCATTATAGAGTTGAGGATAACGATGAGGTCTGTAGTCAATTGGAAATAGCATGGTTGAAGAAAGGTCCTAGCACTGGCCCCTCTATGAAGACACGTATGGTGGTGTACTTGAGCCAAAGGAGAGGCACGCACACTTGTGTAGCTCGCGAGGAGTTGTTGCGGCTACTCAACGTGGGTAGGAAACCCAAAACAACTTCAGAAGAGAGACCTGCTCTTGAAGCATGGAAGGCCGAAAAGATGAGTTGGGTCTATCCAGGTAAGCAATGATGACATTGTGTAATTTTTTTAATATTTAAATGGAAGTTAATATTATATTCTTCTTTTATGCTGTGGAAATGTAGGGATATGGAATGAATTGAATGGGTTTATTAACATTATTGTTCTTTCCACTTATAGACCAGAACAAATGGTGTAAAATTGGAAATGACCCATTTGGAACGGATGTTGTCCATGCAGCGGTAGCAAAAGTTGTGTATAGAAAGAAGTATCGGCCTCAAAACAAGATTCGAATGAAGTCTCAGCAGTCGCCTGGTTTTTCTTTTTTATAAGTTAATATTTATTCAAGTTGTGATTTTTAGATATTTACGTTGCAATTCATATTATCTACAACAAATTGGATGTTTATGATAGATTGAATTACATTACATGCATAAAGCAGTATGCGGATAATGTGTAATTAATTCTAATTTTTGTATTCATAATCTTGGTGCGAATATATTTTAGTATTGTATTATGGTTGGAACAGTTGGAATTGGAATTACTCAACAAGAATATGGGAGGTGGAAACTTGGGGGAGAATTGGGGTTACATCAATGATTTAGAGAATTTCATCGAGAATAGTGCACACGAAATGAGAAGATTTGATGTGGTTGTGGCCGATACAAATGATGATGAAAACGAGATCCAAAGTGATGATGACAATGACAGAGATACTGATGCTGATACAGAGGAATAGAACTAAACCGGATTGTATTGTGCTTGAAATTAAAATAAGTAGTTGTAGAAATTTTTGTTTTGCATTTTGAATGTAAATATGCTGTAATTTTTTTTATAAAGGAATGTGTTAACCCCTAAAGGCCCAATAGTCCCCTTAGGGACTCTTGAAAGTTTGAAAGGTTCCTATGGTGTCAATTTTTGACATTCCTCTTTGAAATTTCTACTGTAGATGGGCATTACTAAAAGCTTCGTGTGAGTCCAATTTTTTCCCCCTAAATCCAACATTTGATGGAAAAGTTATAGGGTTGCTTGTTAGGACACTCAATGCTTGTGGTTGTGGAAATGTTTTTGAAATTATCCGTTGCTAGGACACTCTATTGAATGTGGGATTCTCAATAGTAGCAAGAAATATTAATTCTTTTCATATTGTCAAAAAAATCTCTTGTCTTTAGTGGAAAATAACATAATAATCTAAGTCAAACATTTTCACACATTGTCACACTTTGTAGGGCAAGGTATCAAAAAAACTTCTTCTTTTCCACATAAAACTTAGAGATCTTCATATGTCTCACATTTTATTTGTTCTGCTACAAGATGTGGTGTAAACCTTTGTACTGACCATTTGGATTATCATTCCAAAACATATTTAGTTCACAAAAAATAAAATGTGAAATGGCAATTTTTGAACCTGTAGTCCTTGCACAATTGTTTTGAATAAGCAATTCTCTACCTCTAAAAATTGGTGCTAGACGGTGTAGCGTCATCCACTTGCGGTGGTCACTTGCTAGACGGTCGTCTGGAACTGGTCCAAGTGTCACGTCTTCAACTTCAACTCTAAAGAAGAAGAGGAGTGCGTTGCAGCCGTAATTTCTATGGAAGGGACGATTATGAACATGAGTGCGAGTGCGCCCGAAGCAGATGAACAAGGCTTAGAGTCGGACTGCGAGGAGGGGTGTGAGAGAGAGATTGGAGACCGACTCCGCTGAAGGGGAGGATCGTAGGGTCGCCCTGATGGAGAGTGTGTGCGCGCGCGAGAGATTGTGTGAGGAGGGACCCTGACTGCTTCAAGCCCTAATCGGTCCGGAGAGAGCCCTAATCGGTCCGGAGAGACCAGTTGCAGCTTCGGCACAGCAATTGCATGGCATGGCCTAGGGGGCGTGTTGGAGAAGACCTGGCAGCCTTAGCGGTGCATCGTAAGTCTCCTCCCCTCACTTGATTCATGCTGTTTGGTCAAAGTGCATTTCTCTGCTTTCCTCCCGCCTCCGGCCTTCGTTTTTCTAGTGTCATCTCACCTCCATCATCCGCCCTGGTTCTGGTCCTCTTCCTCAATCAACGGATTCTGGATTCAGCTTGCTGTGTGTTCTGTCGATAATTTCACCTTTCCTAATTTATTTTAATTTTTTAGGGTTTCATCTCGGTGCTTCTTGGATTTCACGGTTCTATTCAGGTGCATGTCTCTTTCTTTTAGGTGTGTTTTTCTTTTTATATTTTGGGTGCTTTTGTATCGCTCATATATTTTTAGAGACGCGGAGAAATTCCTTGGGATTGTTGGGCATCAACTAAGTTTTCGTGCCCTTCTCGTCTCCTGCAGCCTGTACATGAGCTATTCTGTCGCTCATGAGCAGAAGATCATAAGGATGTTGTATTAATCTACACCTTACAGGTTACAGCGATGGATTCGTCTGCATTCACTCAATACTGGAAGGGCGGTTGCAGTGCCATTAGTGCGGCATCAGTGGGTAGTCTTTGGCAAAGCAGCAGCAGCTGTGGCAGGGAAACCGGGAGCTGGAGTGGCGGAACGAAAGGTCGTAGCTGCATCTGGGCCTGCCTCCGGAGCAGGTTCTAGCCGGCATGCCTGCAAGGGTGCTAGACCTGGTGGACCGATTCACAATGCGGAAACTGATCAGAATGTTAACAACAGGAAGTCCAGCGCCACACGCATGCGCAAGGCAGCTCCAGTGGTAGCCCATCCTCCTGTTAGACAAAATCCAGTTGGAATCACACCCTTCAGCGATGTTGAGCTGCAGAGGTCAGTTTTATCTTTTCATATAGTTCCAGAGAACAGTCAGTTGAACGCGGGTGGACATACATTATGCCTCTTTCGCTTTTCGCATGGACGTGAATTTATTAATGTGTAAAGGTTGAGTGATTAGAGCCAGGATGCAGGCGCCCAACTCAAGTCCGGTTTTGTATGGGCTCAAGCACCAGGTGAGTGTCTGTGATTTCACGAGTTGGGGCACAAATTTGAGGCTATGGATTGATCATAAATTAATTAGTGCAGGCAAGGTGCATCTCCGCGCAAACAGCAGAGAATGAAAGTAACCGGTGGTTGGTGGGTACCCTCAGCTTACGCTACGAAAACAAGGTCAGTAACAGTCTCATCATAGTTGCTCCAGCACTTTATTACATACGCGCGAGAGATCATGGTTTTCGTTGTGTAGGTTCATGTGGTTCAGGTCGGAGAGAACTCGACTGAGCTCGTTTGTCATGGATTGTACACTCACCGCGATGAGATTTGGGATATTGCAGCCTGCCCATTCAACACGTCCCTCTTCACCACCGTCTACTCCTCAGGTAATTCGTCATGTTGCGTATGGTGAGTGGAAGCTGATTGCATGTGATGAAAAGGGCACCGATTGATTACTAGGTCATGAGATCATCATTTGGCGGTGTGTTGTTTGCTACAACGTAAGGTGGAGAGACTGGAACGGTTGTGTGGAAGATCCCTGATTCATCTCGAGGCAATCGGTCGGTTGTGTTTATGGTGGAGAAGGCCGCTTCCTTGCCAGGCGCACCGCATCCCTGGAAGTGGTAAGGAATCATCATACAAAAACAATTAAGTCTTTCCTCTGTATGATGTGATTCTCGTCGTGTATCTATTTATCTCACTTGCATCTACCTGCAGCACACTGTGGTGGCCATCTGGTCTGTTGCCGTCTGTATAAACGTAATCTTTGTGCTGACTTGTTGCTTGTTTATTATTGTAACAGGGCCATGATTTTAGTGTATGCTCCCTCGAATGCAACGCTGGACGAGTTGGCAGACCGCCTCAGGTACCAAATGCTAGATGAATTTGGAATCAATTTTAGCCCGATAGACGAGAGCTCAAAATGGAAGCAGCCAAAGACGATCTTATTCGGTCAGCATTTGTGGCATCAAGGTATATGCATTTCGATGATCGGTGTAGTGGACTCGTCTACTATATGTGTTGATGGACATGTCTCTCATGTATTCAATTATTTTTACTTTTATGGAGGAACCTTGGAGAGCTGGTGTGAAGCAAACTGTGGAAAGATGTCAACATGCAGGAGTCATTACTTGTATGATTTATCAGCCTTTCTCATATGATTCGGAACAAGTGGGTTATTGATCTTCAATGTTGATTATGACGAGGTGCGGAAATTCTTGTCTATTATTTATTATGATGCCAATATGTTTTTATGTTTCATACTCCCAAATTGTTATGTTTCACTAGCACTGGAACTAAGAACTCTTCAGACTGTGATGCAATTTTCATAAGGTTATAACTAGTTTTAGTCGTGAATGAGATTGAAAGAGTGGTCATGTTCTAGGTTATACATTAGCATGTGTTTCATAATTTCATTTGTATTGCACATTAAGAAAGATGCAAACAATATTCTTTTGAGGTCTCTTTATGTGAATATCCACTAGCTTGATTTTGAGATGCACAAATTGTTGATTATCTGATCAAAGCAGTATTTGTTTTCAGGATCCTAAGCGCAAAGTGTACAACCAAGAAAAGGCAACTTTGCGGTTTGATATGGAACTAGGCATTGATGATCATGAGGTGAACTGCATACTTGAGTCTAGCAAGTTTCATGATGCCTCCTTCGATGCTGATCTTTGTTCAATGTGACGAATGTTGTTATTAATGGGTTCTACTCAAGGGCTTGAGTGTTTGAATTAGAAGCAAGTGAAGGGAACTATGTGTATGGCCTCATGTGGTCAAGCAAATGTGGAATATATGTTATTTCTTTTATCATGTATTCCATGTTTTTTGTATGTTATATTTCTATTGAAATACTTGCATGGAGTTTGTGAATTCTTGTATATTACATTTTAATATTCAATTTTACATAAAATTATGAAATTCTACATTTATGTTACCAAAATCATTTATATCCTTTTTAATTTCTATTTTCTAAAATTAACATGAAAATATATGAAGTTTATATGACATTCAATTAAAAAAGTGTTATTTATAAAATAAAAAGCATATAACTTTTATATATACTAAAAACTATATAACAATTGCCCTAAAATCAAATACTTATTATGCATGTCCTTTATGGTCTTTCCCTCGGTTAGCTTTAATTTCCATATACACTTTATAAAAAAATTCTAGAAAAATTATATTGTAAAAAACCAATATCTGATTTATATAAATAGTAAAATATATAAACATCATAAGCAAATTTTGATATATTGAACTTGGATATGGTTTATAGCATTTCTAAATATGGACAACATAAAAAAGTACATGATCAATATGAATTTTGTATTGTATTAAAACATAGCTATTATATGAGTATGATAAAAAGGCAAAGATATACAAAATTTATATAACAATAAAGTTTGATTGAGTTTACATATTCTGTCTGTAGATTATCATTAAAACTTAAAGATATAACATTAATAAGAATTTTGTATCGCATTTGTATAGGCTTTTGCACTATATGTGGACGATATCGTTTCTACGTAAGAAACATAGTAGACCCAGGAGCCCCTTGAAACGATATGATTTTCATATGCGAAAGATATGGTTCATAGGCCCTCGGATTTTTGTGATGTAGTGTCACAAGATTCCAAACTGTGGAGAAATTCCAAAGTACTTTTTGAATAAAAAAGTAGGAAATTTGTTCAACATTGGAGTTGTTATTTCGGCATATCATTGATCTGTTGTTTGAGATGAACAAATATTTTTAGATATGAAAAATGATCTAAATGATCTACTGCTTGAAATTTCCTAGAGGATTACCATTTCAGGAATTTGATAAAAATCATAATATAGATGATATGGAGTATAAATATTTGAACTGAACCGCTTAATTATGTAACGGCACAGGTAAGCCTAACTACCAGTCGAAATGAAAAAGTTTGCAAGGTACGTTCTTGTCGTTCTTGCCCACGAGCGTTTGGATGCTACAGTTCGGATGACCTGGAATAGTACTGATGTGGCATCGAATCGGTTTTCGTTAGTGAGATCCTTACTTTACCTTAGCTACGTTTCAGTTACGTGCTTGTACGAACCTTAGTTTTGCAACTCATAGTGCTGAAGCCGACATCGTGAGCTAGAATATGGCGTATGTAGCACAGTGTGTCCTGGAGCCTTCTTTAGCTTCAAGATAATCATTTGTGGAGCGAGGAGTTCGTCGTAGTTGTCCTTTCGAATATCGCTTCGCGTTTTGGTTACACTTTCGTGAGCTCTCGTGACTGGAACTTTACGTGACCAGTTCTTGGAAAGGTAATCGGTTGCGTTTTTTGCATTAGTTTCTGCCCGAAGACGATTGTCGGTAGATCGTGGAGCATCGTGTCCATTTTTGCAAGACACTTTAAGAATTGTGCTCCTTCCTTTGTGTTCTTTGAAATCTGGAGCTCATGGACCAGTTCTTGGTGATGGCTGTTTAATATACAGCTCCGGTACTGTGTACTTTAATTTGATATTCCTGGTTGTAAGATGTGAAGGGATCTGCCATAGGAAACATCACGCTCACTTTCTACTCATTGTGAGATTCTTGTGGGTTTGAGTTATGGTCAAGACGAATACGCATTATGTTTTTCAGGTTATTTTTGTTTCGGAGAAAGATGATGTAACTCGAAGAATAATTGTTTGGCTTGTCCCTTGGCGTCCTTTGTGCACTTTGAAAATCAGTTGCATTCAGAAACCAGCCACGGCTTACATTGTGTGAACTATTTCTTGGACAGTGGTCAGGTCCTTAGTTTTTGTCAAGATTAAGATGGTTGCATGAGTTGTTTCAGAACGAGCTTAGTTCTGTATTTTTCGCTGTTGCAGCATTGGTGTGTCGCATTGGGGATTTAAGGACGATCTGGCTTCTTTTTCTCTTGATTCGCACGTTCGTCGCTTTTTTTACACTACGATGAGCTGAATTGTCATTTTATGCCTCGGTTGTAGGAGCAAATATGAGAGAAATTCTGCATATCCAGGCAGGTCAGTGTGGCAATCAGATTGGTGCCAAGTTTTGGGAAGTCATCTGCGACGAGCATGGGATCGATCCGACAGGAACTTACCATGGCGACTCTGATCTGCAGCTGGAGCGTATTAATGTTTACTACAACGAAGCCAGTGGTGGCCGATACGTGCCAAGAGCCGTTTTGATGGATTTGGAGCCTGGCACAATGGACAGTGTGCGATCGGGACCTTTCGGTCAAATCTTTCGACCAGATAATTTCGTGTTTGGGCAGACTGGAGCTGGCAACAACTGGGCCAAAGGTCATTACACGGAAGGCGCTGAGCTTATTGATTCTGTACTCGACGTTGTTCGTAAAGAGGCTGAGAGCTGCGACTGCTTACAAGGTGTTTTTAATACTTTATCGCCGATCTTTTTCCTTTAAGAGATCTTTTATACAAAAAATAGAATGACCGTCCAAGAAGCTTCTCATTCAGGTGTCAGCTAATAATTTTTGTGAGTTTTGCATCTGTTCTTACAAAAAGTAATTTTTCTGTGGATTAGCTCTTTGTTCTTGGACATAGTGTCCTGATCCTGTCGGACACTAAGTTTGGGTGTAAACACAAGACCAATACCAAAGGTTACAATCTGCACAGTGTAGCATAGGGGAGGGTGTAATCATTGGTAGAATCCGCTTCTTCTAAAGGCGAAATATGACATGGCGTTATTCAGCTGCTCACGTTCGTATGAATGACAGGTTTTCAGGTGTGCCATTCTCTGGGAGGAGGAACTGGTTCTGGAATGGGGACACTGTTGATTTCAAAGATCAGGGAAGAATACCCGGACAGGATGATGCTTACATTCTCTGTGTTTCCTTCCCCGAAAGTTTCGGATACTGTAGTTGAGCCATACAACGCCACACTGTCTGTCCATCAGCTTGTGGAAAATGCTGATCAATGTATGGTGCTTGATAATGAGGCACTGTATGATATCTGCTTCCGCACACTGAAACTTACAACCCCAACTTGTAAGTTTTCTATACTTGGACGATCTTCATCTTGTTTGCAATTGCATTGCGTGGTTCCAAAGGTTAATTCCAAATTTTAATACGAGGAGAAGTACTACTTGGATGAAGTCTAGGTTGCGTCTGTAAAGTTCACTTCTGCATTTGCACTTTGACGTTGTCTATTAGCACCGTAAAAGAACTAATTTTGTGGTGTATACATGATGCAGTTGGAGACTTGAATCACCTTATTTCTGCTACAATGAGCGGTGTGACTTGTTGTCTTCGATTTCCTGGACAGTTGAATTCGGATTTGCGCAAACTTGCTGTCAATCTCATTCCTTTTCCTAGGCTTCATTTTTTCATGGTTGGCTTCGCCCCCCTCACATCAAGGGGGTCACAACAATACCGATCTTTGACAGTTCCGGAGCTCACTCAGCAGATGTGGGATGCCAAGAACATGATGTGTGCTGCAGATCCCCGTCACGGTCGTTATTTGACAGCTTCGGCCATGTTTAGGGGTCGAATGAGCACGAAGGAGGTTGATGAACAGATGTTAAATGTTCAGAATAAGAATTCTTCTTATTTTGTTGAGTGGATTCCTAACAATGTTAAGTCTAGTGTATGTGATATTCCTCCCAAGGGTCTTAAAATGGCTTCAACCTTTATCGGTAACTCAACCTCTATCCAGGAGATGTTCAAGCGCGTCAGCGAGCAGTTCACTGCCATGTTTAGAAGAAAGGCCTTCCTACATTGGTATACCGGTGAAGGCATGGATGAGATGGAGTTCACCGAGGCAGAGAGCAACATGAATGACCTCGTCTCAGAGTATCAGCAATACCAGGATGCATCAGCTGAAGATGAAGGCGAGTACGATATAGAGGAGGATGGAGTTTGAGGACGCCAGCAACAGCCTTTTGAATTTTAAGCGTGCCCACTGTGCTGTGTATAACGTGACTCATTAGAATTTTCCTGCCCTGGAATCTGAAACGATTAGAAACTGCAGATCTTAACATAGCGAGCTAGGTCTTGTTTCCAAGGTTTTCTTCATAGCACTTTACCTCTTCAGGGTTCACGTACGAGTAGAAGGTTGGTCGATCTCCCATGATCGTATGTCTCAGTTTATTAGTCTCATGTTCTACTGAATTTTTCCCAATCACCAGGCTTAACTCGTGAAGAACCCTTTGACCCATGTGGGACTTTTGACATGTCAGGCACGTTTTAATGGGGCTGATTTTGATCACGAAGTTCTGAAACTTTTATGCAATTGTGGCCTACTAGTAGTTTTGTGGAAATATCACTATTGGAATTCTTTTTGTCCTACAAAACAAAAATGTTGCATTCTAGACTAGGCTTGTGCTTGTGTTGAAATTGTTCCAACTCGAAAAGGACCATGACTATGTTTATGAAAAGTACAAAACATTCTCATTAGTAAACAACATTTGCAAATGATGATCTTGATTCACTTATATTTGTTGGATCTTGTTATGGACTTCCATAAGAACTCATCAAATTTTTTATAAGGTTTCAGATTGCAAACTATGTCCACCAAATTTTATAAGGTTTCAGATTGCAAACTATGTCCACCAAATTTTATAAGGTTTCAGATTGCAAACTGTGTCCACCAAATTTTTATAAGGTTTTAGATTGCAAACTATGTCCACTTTGTAGTATTGAAGGAAAAAACACCATGTAACTCGCCTTACATGTTATAATAATTCAAACTGAAATGAATAATATTTGCTTGATTTTTTTTGATAACAATCTGTTTCAAAGTCTCATTTTAAATGGCAAAGATGAAGATTCATGGTTATTTAAAGTTAGAATAAAGATTTATGCGTGGTGGCGCCCTTCCGGAGTTCCGCCTGCCGCCTTGTGGATTGATGCTGCTGCGCCCTCCGGAATTCCGCCTGCCCTCCGGAGTTCCGCCTATTCGCCTTGCCCGGTGGCGCCCTCCCGCCTTGCGCTTCGCTGCTCTGCGCCCTCGTGGTTCCGCCTGCCGCCCTATGGGTCGATACTGCTGCGTCCTCCGGGGTTGGTTTGGTCGCGGGGTTCCGCCCTCGTTGGCTGCTGGGCTCCTCCTCGGCTGGTCTGGTCGTGGGATTCCGCCTTTTCCACGGGCTTGGGTCGGTTTTTAAGATCGGGTCTGGTTTTGGGTCCAGGCCTTCCTTTATCCCTTATAAGGATTTTATGGTTACCCCTTATTCCTCCTAACTTAATTCTTCCTAAAGGCTAATCCTAGTTCGGAGTAATCCTAATACTTAACTATTTTATATAACTTTAACCGCTTCAACTACCTAATTAATTTTTTTGAAAATCCGTGGTACGACACATATCCCAACCTCGTTGACAAAAATTGCATTGCAACATTGTTGCAGCACCCTTGCTTTCTCCTCAAACAAAACATTTGCATCTAGATGGAACTATTGCCAATTTTGGATCCACAGTCCCTTCAGTTGGCAGATGACAAGGAGCACAATTTTTGTGTTATCTCTGCACTCTTGTCCATCTTTTCCCTCCAAAAGAAATACTCCACTGGGCAAAATTTCCTTGACCTTTAAAATGGTCCTCCTTGCCCGAACATCCAAGGTTGTTGGTGTCTCACGTTGTAAATAAACGTAATCTCCAACCTTAAATCGACAAAGTTGAGGCTTATAAGCCCCACTTCTAATACGAGCATATCTCAGAGTATCTCTATATTGCGCTATTGCCAAATTTTCCATAGCTATTGGCATGGCTCTCTGGAAATACTTGGCTCGATCTTGTAGCACCTCTGCCCAAACTCCGGGGTCATCCAAGTCCACTACAGAATCCAATTTCTCCCTTAATGCCGATGGTAATATTGGCTCTCTATCATACAATAGCTAGTAAGGGCTACATGATGCAAGAGAGGCTTGTCGACTAAAATGATAGCCCATTGCTATCCATGGCAACTTCAAATCCCAATCTTGATGATTGCCTGCCAACAACCCGTATTTGCATAACCCGCGTTTGACTGTTTGAACCACCCTCTCTGCCAATCCATCAGCCTCTGGATGATTTCTCGATGTAGTACGTTGATCAATCAAAGCCTTAGTACAAAGCTCTTCAAATACTCCCAAAAATTCTCTTCCTTGGTCTGTCAACACTTCAGCTGAAGCTCCAAATCTAGCCAATACACGGTCTAGGAATGCCGCTAATGCTAGTTCCGTAGAATTTTGTGGTAGTGCTACCAACTCAATCCATTTGCTAAAGTGCTCTACCATCACAAGTACATGGCACTTCGTGATGTGGTTATCAATGGTCTAGCAAAGTTAAGACTCCATCTATAACCCAAACCCATGATTGGTAAAGGCCGTAATTGAGGAGTTAGAGAATTGAAGCTTGATCTCACTCGATCTAACACTTCACACCTTCCTACATAGATTGCCACCTCTTGTTGCATGCCTATCCACCAATATAAACCACGTAACATTGAATATGTCCGACGTACTCTAAAATGGCCCAACTCTTCATGAACTTGACGTATCAGTTGAAGACGTTGGTCAAGCCTAGGCACAACCTTTTGTGTTCCATCCGGCCATATTTGAAATATAAGTCCACTCTCCCAATGAACCTAGCCAAACGATGAGCTATCCGGTCTCTTTCTTGAGGTGTGGTATTAGGCAAAAATTGCCCATGTTGAAGACGGTGTAGAATTCCTTGGTCCTTCCAAACATCAATGGTGACTGGAGGTCCTTTTGCATCCAAGTCCTCATCAACAACATCCAGTCCAATTCCTCCTATATCTTGGCCAGATCTTCCTTCCATCCATGCCAAATAAGATGAAGCATGCCACCCAAGCACTGCTTCACAAGTACCATGCCACCTTGCACCAGTCAAGTCCTCTTCCAACGAGCTTGGATTGCGGCTCAAGCCATCAGCATCTGAGTTTTGCAATCCCGCCTTGTGGACTACTTCAAAATCATACTCTTGTAATAGTAAAGCCCATCTAGCCAACTTTCCCGTAAGTTTATCAGACTCCATCAACCATTTTAAAGGTTGATGATCTGTCACAAGGGTAAAGCTCTGGCTATAAAGATATGGGCAAAAGAGGGCAATGGCCCACACAACTGCTAAGCACTCCCCTTCATATGATGAATACTTGGCCTCTACATCATTGTTGCTTCGTGAAGCGTACGCAATGACATACTCCTCGCCATCATCATCTTTTTGAATTGACATGACACCAATTCCTAACATACTCCAATGTGTATGGAGCTGGAAAGGCAGTCGAGCATTGGACCGCCTCAACACTGGTGCTGAACCAGTGCTCCCTTCAGAGCCTCAAATGCATTTTCTTGATCAGGATCCCATATCCATTCTTGATCAGTTCGAGTCAATCGGATCAAAGGTTTGGCTAAGAGACTAAACCTACAAACAAATCGTCGATAATAGTTAGCTAGTCCCATAAATGCTCTCAACATTGATACATCCTTAGGAATTGGTATCCTCTTCAAAGCTCTACCTTTGCCTCCTGTACTCCCAATCCTCCTAGTGTAATCATGTGTCCCAAGTAACGCAACTTGTCATGGAAAAATTGACATTTTCGAGGATGTAAGCGAAGACCCTTGTTGTAAATGTTTTACATGCTCCTTTGGTGTATTACTAAAGATGATTACATCATCTATGTAACACCGAGCAAATGGTAACCCTTTAAGACTTGATCCATTACACGTTGAAACTATGCCAGAGCATTCTTCAAGCCAAAAGGTAAAAACTTCCAATAGAAAAGCATATCTCTTCCATCATCATCTACCCATCCAAAATGCCATCTCCACCCTATCTTCTAGTCTCAATGGCAATTGATGGTATTTAGACCTCAGATCCAAAGTACTAAAAACTTTTGCCTTTCCAATTGTATCAAATATCTCCTCACGTGTTGGCATAGGATATCGGTCGAATTTTGTCTTTTTGTTTACAGGACGGTAATCTCTCCAAATCCGCTTCTCCGTCCAATTTCCAAGAATATCTTTCTTTGCTAGCATCATCGTGGCACATGCATACTCTCCATCTGAGAGTTCTACCAATCCGGCATCCAATAATTCTGTGCATCTCAATTTGACCCCATCTTTTTCAGAAAGGCTAAGCTTATATGGGCGTCTAAATACTAGATGATCATCTTCTAATTGTATCCTTACTGGCTTGCCTTTATAGCCCTCCAAGTTAGTAAGTTTAAAAGCAAAGCAAGCCTTGTACAAGCGTATGAAAGCTCGCACTTTCCGTGCCTCTGCACTAGTGAGCCCCATGCCTATATCCATCTCCTATTCCTTGTTCATTGACATTGACACGATTATGTTCTTCTTCAGGGGCTCCTTGGCCGGTGCTAGCACCAACTCTGGTTGCTAATTGGACGAGCCTGCACCGTTGCCCTTGTCCACGACAGTAGATGCATCATCACTCATTGCTATTCCAACTAAAACACCATCAATACCATCTTTAGAATGAGATGATGTAATGAAATAAGGGTTTTCCTTCGTAAGAAACACCCTTTTGAACTTCTCCTTGGCATCTTCCATGCCTAGGTCTTGGGCCAATGCTGACAACACACGTTGTCCTTTTAACTCATCTAGTACAAGCTACTCCACAGCATCTTCGGCCCTTCGCTTCTCAAGTGCTTGGTTCCAAGCTTGTCGACCATCATGCCAAGCCTTGGCATCTAGAGAATTCATCTGCTCCACAATTAGAGGCACAACTATCTTTTCCCCTTGGCTTGAAGCATCTGCCCCCAGATGGTTGTCAATGCCAAATCTTTTGTACCGTTGAGCTGCTAGACATATTCCAAAGAACCAAACCATAGAAGTCAAGTCCATGGCTTGCCCAAGGCAATGTTGCCGTCGAAACTCTGTCAAACTAGGCCTACTTGTGGCACCGCTCCAAAATCCCATAGCTCGCTCTCGTTCATTAGCGCATGGCTCCTCCAATCGCATAGAAATAGCGTCAAAAACCAAGACGGGTCCACCATTGCGGAAAGCAAACAACCAAGGATAACTCATCAAGGTAGGAAATGCTAATCGAGGCATTCCAATACAGTTGACAACAAGCAAAGGTGGCTGATCATCTTGCACCACTGCTTGAGTAGACCGTCCCTTCTCCAAGATCTCATCAAGGTGTCTTCCCTCAAGGCGTGTTATGCGATATAATGGAGCTAAAATCCCTAGCCCATGGGCCAAATTAGTCCATTTCCATTGTAAACGATGGGCGTAGGAACCAAGAGCTGCAGCATCTACAGCCACCGGATCACCTAAGTGGTGACATACCACCTTGACATCCTCGTGAATTTGGGCTCTAATATCTTGTAGTGGAGGCACATCCTCAAGGATATAGGCCTAGATGCAACTCTTGCGACACTCATACATAAGAACTTAAATCACAATACACCAACCACAATGAATCCGTTCCCTCACAGCAAAGAAGATTCAATCACCACAAGTTCAAGAAGAGAAAATATGATAGATGGAAAGTGCTCTTCGTGAGAGAAAACAAGATGATGAGTTGTCTAAACTCATCTAGCAAGTACTAACTAAACATCAGAATCTAACATCTACCTTACCCGCTCGAAATATTAGAAATCTTATCCTAAAAGTAAGAAGATCTTATCCCTCAAAATCCGGATTTCAAATCTCAGATCCAAAATTTATGGATTTGAGATCCGATTTTTCCGGTTCTATTTTGTAAACTAGTTTAAGGTTTCTTTTAGTCTAGGGTTTGGTAGCCGGGTGCAACCTTGAGGCCCATCGTTATTCGCTGCTAAACCTAGCTGACCAAAGACCCTATCTACGGAGTAATCTGGTTCTTCTTTCTAAGACTCCTACGCCTAGGGGTTACCTCTTCCGCGTTTGTGTTGGCTTCTCATTGTTCCCGAGTAGAAGCCGGCGGCTCCGGCACAGACTCGAGCTCGTTATGTTTGGTCCAGAAGGCGTTTCCGGATCCCCGGCTGCTGGTGTGACGGTCTGTGGGGCAGTTGACCGGACTTGAAGATCGGGTTGGTCTCGAAAACTTCCATTGGGGCTGACATCCATGGCGGTCGCTACTTGGCTGCGAAGTGGAGGAGTCGCCCGCTGTTGAACTAGAGAGGGAGACTCCGACAGAATTCGGAAGGGCACGGGAGATTCCTGCGAGAGGCCTCCCGGCATGGTACTCTGTCACTTTTGCAGGGTCTCCGTGCTTGGGAAGGGCACCCCGCTCCAACTCATCGGAGAGGCTAAGTCCAGAGTCCCAATGAGGTCATTGAAACCTGTGGCAGGTGTCTGTGGTGTTCCGGCTACAGGTCCGGGTGGAGTTCCAGATGGAGGTTCGGATGGAGTTTCGGATGGCCCGGCTCTGGCTGGTGTCGCAAGAGTTGTCTCCGGAACTGGAACCTCAGGTGCCTTCGGGGCTGCAGGGGTCAGGTTCTTCACGGGGGAAAGCTGTTCCATGAGCCTGGAGCGGGGAGCAGGGAGTAGGGAGCAGGGAAGAAGGGAGCGGGGAGCGTGGATTCAATGGAAATTTACAAAAATAAGTATATTCTCTTAGAGGTGGACCACAAAAACCAAGAGAATCATGGAGTCCCTATTACCGCAGAATTGAATATAAGATAACATAGACTTCTCAAAGATTTAAAAAAACACGGTTTAGGGGAAAGTATAATATCTCAAAAATGATGATACTTTTACTACTATACAAAATAAAACATTATACACTATCAGAACTCAGAAGTTCTGATTTTGAACTATGAATAAAACTTCCACCTAATTCCTATTTCCAATCTACAAAGTAATTAATATAACTAAAATTTCAGAATATTGAGTAAAATATGTTTTCTACAATTATACGGACATCCGCAAATTTGGACAAAGCCATTGTACGAACACATTAAAGCGAATCTCAGCAAAATTGCATAGAAACTAATCTAGCAACATGCAAATTTCTAAAAGTTCAATAGACTCTTGGTAAAGAAAAATGAACTAAGGTTGGAAGTAGAAAAGTATAAAACCAAAGTAGTGGCCCTTGTAGTCTCACTACTACAATATATATAGAGGTATAACATATTTCACCATAAGATAGCTGGTGAAACTCAAAATCGTTGACAAAAACAACTTAGTAACTACATACTACTGCCTAGATAAAGATGAACTGAAAGTACCTCTCTGAAAAGAACTATTAGAACGACGTGGAGATAGTGAACTCATAGTAGTAGATGAATGTGAAGAGTAATCCGAGCTAACATCTCCACTCACAATAGAAGGTTCAAGAAATGGAACATCCTCTGCAGCCGACACATCCAAATATTTCAACACCCTAGGATCACCTACATAGCACGAAGAACGAAAATAAGTAGGGGAGGTAATAAGAGAGGCCTGAGCTAACGCCTGAGCATATACAGATAAGTGGAAAGACTTCTCCGGGGACAAGCATGAAAGGTCATGAAGGATGCGCTCTCCATGTCTAGGGGTCTTTACACGTGAGCTGTGGCCAAAAAATCAGAGCAAGGTAAGAAACAAAAAACATACCGAACTAAAAAATATAAATATAATGAACTAAGAAAATCAATATCCAATGCAAGACTTATGTACAGAATCGATTTCGTGGAACTATATCAATCATTGGCTCATCTTCTTCTGCCGGCTCTTCATCATCATCACCACTGGACTGCCCTGCATAAATGCGCTGCTTCTTCAAGCCTTCACTCACACCCTGGACAATAAGCGGCTGCACAATTGAGTCGAAAATTTCACCATCGTCCTCCAATGCCACAACATGGCAACCCGCCTTGCGACAAGCATGAATGGAGGCGCCTGCCAATGGAAATGGCAAATGAAAGTATAAGTATAATGACAAGCATGTAAGTTCCAAGACTACATCAGAAGAAATTAGAGAATTGGCACCATACTAGTAGAAGCAGTACAATCAAGCACAATGTCTCCAACATGAGTAGTAGCCTCTATCAACATTTGAAGGAGAATAGGGTCCTTCTCTCCTGCCCCTCTCCATGGAATTGTGTCATGCATAAGCTGTGAGTCCTTTGTAACGACATTGTGGAGCACATCATCTGCCACAATATCCATGCCAACTTCCTCCAATTCTTGAACAGGTTTCAGGGCAAATAGAGATGGTGTGGAGCGCGGGATATAGCGAACAAGCAATTTGATGCCAAATCGAAGAGTCTGCGAAAAAAAGCCATGCAAAACTCAAACGAATTGAATTGTAACTACAAGATTCATTCCAAAACAGAAAAATAAAATTGCTAATTATAAGAGAATTCATACCGTTTTTGAGGGGTCCTTGGCACTTGTCAAGCGCAAGCGATTGACACCCATCCACTCCTTAAAAACTCTGAAGCGATATGCTTTCATATAACCCTTCAGTTTAGAGTTCAAACCAAGATCGTCAGCCTGAAAAATTAACATGCTGCCATCATTATGAATATGATTATTGGCAAAATCAAATGCCAAATCCACAAAGCTTTCATGAAGAACATTCCAAGGAGGAATAGATGGAGAAATATTTGGGATTGGCAAGTTCTCTAGAACATCCCCAACCATCAAATCTACACCAGATGTCTTCTCAGGATGCCCTGGAAAATGGCGGGGACGATCTAGCTTGTGCTGATAGAAAACAACGAGTTAGAAAGTAAATCAACAGAAACTTGAAGTATAACATAAAAAGAAACGAAGGTAGTGGATTACCTTGTCAAGAAACGCATGTAAATCTGTCCATGTCGTAGGAAATGTGTTGAACTTCGTAAGGTGAGCATCAATGGAGAGCAGGGAGCCATTGATAACACACTCATCCATAGACTGAGTGTATTGAGCACTATCCTTGAGCGCATGAGAAGTACCTAGAAGTAGCCTAGACATAGAAAGCCCTGCAAATGTGGCGTCTCGTTTAAGATGCAAATGAGATAACGAATCAAAAGAGGTAGGGGATACACCAACAGTGGAGGGGCTATCTCCTAAGGTGCCAGATCTTGCAGAGCCGAGAGCCGCTGCCTTGACCTCTGCCTCCTTTGCCTTTGCAGCAGCAAGCTCTGCTACTTTTTGAGCCCTCTCCAAAACCCGCTTCGCTTCATTATCCTTCTTCAGCTTTTCCCTCTCAGCTTCTTTCGCTCGCTTTGCAAGGATTTTCATCTGATCTCTCTCAGTCAAAGCACTACCACCAGTTGTGTCCGTAACCTCGTCACTAAGGTCAACAGAGGTCTGTGTCGTGGCATCAACAACTCCACTAACCTCTGACCTCTCATGAGATGCCCTTATTGCTTCCTCTTCTGCTGGACAAAATGGCTTAGCACAATCCAAGTACCAACAACCATCCTTCAAATGAATAATAGACCAGGACTAAATCTGACCGGGAGTATACATGCAATGAGAGGAGTCCTTATTAACCCAGGTATGAAGAAATAGAGGCAGCTGATGCTGCTCTAAAGCTCCCTTAACCAAGAGCTCCTTCATAAAGTACCTGAAATATGCAAAGCAGTACTCACAAAATTTGAATTGAAACAAGTATAAAAATCTGAAATGAATACCAAAAGACACAAAGAGTCTAACCTCCAAACAACATGCTTTACAGCCAAGTCAATATACTTGTGGTCCTTAAAAGCCTTGGATCTTGAGAATGTACTCTTACTGCGCAAGAGTGTAGAGAACGCATGCATCCAGAGCTTAACTCTGGATGCCTCCACATACTCTTGAGGAGATCGAGGCTTTACGGGTGCATCAAGCCTCAGAGGCAATTGTCTTCTTTCAAGATGGATTCAAAATCCTCTGTAACGGCCTCTTCCATCTAAACAAGAGCAAGAGAAACTAATGTAACATTATTTATAACTTGTAAGGAAAAATGCCATGAAAACTCCAGATTGAATCAAAATAGAGTAGTATGTGAGTAAATTAATATAAAAAATATGTACGAAGGATGTTCGTATTGTACCCCAGCCCAAAAAGAAGCTTTGTTCAACCAGGAGTCTAGTTCTTTATCACTAAATCCTCTTGCTAGGAAATGACAATCTTCCCGAGTTGCTTGGCTTGAATTCCACCACTCGAGCCATCGAACCTTGAAATGTGCCGGAACATTGGAGGTTGCGATTAGCTGCAGCTTATCCAAAGTCATTTCAGGCTTTAAATTCTTGCTCCAATGCTTTATGACCTGAAATTCAAAGAAGACAAAAAATTAGCAAAACAATCAACGAATCATCCAAATGACAATGCGAAATTGCTTACCTCTTCGAGAAACTTGTCACCTAACTTGGGATTTGCAACTGCCAAAAACTTCGACCACTGGCCTTTGTACATTTGCAACTTTGCCTTTGCCGCGGCTCTCATTGCAGCGGTGATGCCTAAATCAGTCCTAAGCTCAGGTGGAGTATTCTCTTGATACAACCTAGCGGCTTCATCAGAGGCATCAGCTATTTCTTGCTGATGCATGAAACAAGACCTAAATTAATTAATAGGGAATAGTGGCAATGCCAAACCACAATTGGTGACGAAAAATACAAGTGGTGCAATGAGACAAGCAACGAAATATTGAACCACGTACCCGAAAGAGAAGAGAGACGAAAACATCGACAGGCAATGGATACCATGACTTAGCGCGCCGAGGATTACTTAAACACTTGCGATAATCCTCTGATGATAGCAAATCCTGAAACGTTTCCAATGGTTGGCTCCCGATAGCCTTGATGCGATGCAGAATGTGCACAAAATTTGTCTTCACGTGTGAGTTCTCTGTTGCTCTGAAGAAGACACATTTAAAACATAATGCATTATGAGAAGACTCATTAGAATAATACATCAACAACTTGATCAAGGAATTTACACAAAATTCACCTGTTAATATCGTGCATCGCATGAAGGGACAACCCAACATTGCCCTTAATATCCAGACAAATGCAATCAACTGAGATATGCCCGTCAGCATCAGCCTGATGCACCCTCTCAATGTAACCCATCCACGCCTGAAATCGATGATTTCCATCACAGATATAGAGCTTTTGATTCAGCAAGAAGCTCAAGTGAGGGGAATCCATCAACCCAGACTCGAAGCGATCACTGGCAGCATTCCAGAGAGGTCCCCACTTCTGTCTGTCCTCATCAGTGATGAAGGATTCTTCACCAAGGCCATTTGTAAGAGATACATAAAAGACAGTAGCTCCAGGTCAGTAACCATGAGTAAATTCCGCTTCAAGTCGCTTTATGTCCGAATCCAAAGTTGGACGAACCAATGGTATATACGAAAGCCTGCACATAGGAATGTCAAAACGGGAGCATGCCCTTGGAGAAATCCTTAATGTGTCAATTGCTGAAATGCAATTAATCCTCTGAGCTTGTCGAAGCTCGTCCTCGTTTAAGTGAATGTGGCAATCCATCTCCTGTGGCTCTGACAACTGGACATCTAGAGCTGAACTTTCGCCAACAGAAGGTTCCGGCGAGCGCGACGGGTTCTCGGACGAAGATGGATCCATGATCTGCAGAAAGATTTGGAACATATGAAGTCAGAGAGTAAGTAATCGATTTCAAGACTCTGGCGTAATTGCTAATTTTATAGCAGAACAATGGTTCAGACATTGTAAATTCTGGAACGCAACTCTAAATCAAGTTAGACTCAATTCTGAATATGAACAGCTTCGGCGCCGAAGTAGTGTAAAAGTTCCGCATTCCGAAGGACCCTGAGATTACATCTTGTAAGTTATAACCAAGAGTCGGCACCGACGCTTACTTATTTCAATTCAAAATTCTGTTTTTAAAGTCGAATCACGATGGACAATTATCAAGAACACTACAGCGTCGGCACCGACGCTGCATGGATTACATTAGATTCTCCGAATTTCCTCAATGAATCATAGAATCACGCCATCTAGAATATCGCCGGCAGTCGAATTTGAGAATAACTTACATTTTGAATGAACTAATCAGTTGAACATATTTAGCATTTGATCTCCGACAAAGACTAGCGTCGGTACCGACGCTGACTGAGCACAATCTAATTTATCAAGAGTTGTAGCAAAATTTGGCCCTTCACCAGACTAAAAGAAATCATGGGAGGGTAATTAAAACTCTGTCGGCACCGACGGGAGACATTTCACAGAATAATCCGAGCGTAATATCGAGAACATTTGGACGATTACCGAATCGATACAGCGAAGAAGGACAATATATCAATACTCTGCTCAAATACATTCCACCATTGACCACTTGCCAAGCAGCAGCGAGCGTATGACCACGAATTTAGCCAAAAAATTCAATTTCAACAAGGATCCTCTAGCTGTGACCAACAGAGTCGCTCAATCTAGTATAGATTTCAAGATCTACGAAAATCGCTACCAGGTGCGTCGGCACCGACGCTGCCTACAACCGACAATCACATGCCGAGCACAATGGCGATCCGAGACATTTGTGGCTCAAGCTCGGCGTACAACCTTCTGCACTCCAGCTCGGCGTACTACCTTCTGCAGCGAGACCTGAATTCATTTCCCTTAAACTACCAGGAAATAAGCAAGGCGGGCAGCGTCGGCACCGACGCTGTAGTTACCAGACGAGTTCCGAGTGCGAGAAGAAAGTCAGCGAGGAGCTCTCGAAGCTGGAAAGTGTTTACGAGGTATTCGAGGATCAATTCAGCGAGCTGGTGGTTCGTGGACTTGCTCAGCGAGCAAGTGGTTCGTGACGGGGTTCGTGGACCCGCTCCGAGCGGTGAAGATGATGTAGCGCATCACGAAGAATTCCGAGTTCTGGGGCGACAACAGCCCAACTACGAAATCCAGCCACTTCTATAACCACCATAACGAAATCTCTCACGAGCAGGACTAAGGCAGCAGCAACGGCCACAAGACGGAGGTCTCTTACCGGTCCGCCCCGAGCCAGGTGTCTACTACGTCGGTGCCGACGGCATGAAGACCTAGTTCACGAACTTCTAATTCTACGAAAGCGGTGAAGATGATGTAGCGCATCACGAAGAAATCCGAGTTCTGGGGCGAGAGCAGCCCAACTACGAAATCCAGCCACTTCAATAACCACCATAACGAAATCTCTCACGAGGAGGACTAAGGCAGCAGCAGCGGCCACAAGACGGAGGTCTCTTACCGGTCCGCCCCGAGCCAGGTGTCTACTACGTCGGTGCCGACGGCATGAAGACCTAGTTCACGAACTTCTGATTCTACGAAAGGAACCTCACAATTTCAGATTAATGCCGATGCAACGAGGACGATACCCTAGTTAACATACTGATTGGATCCATTTCACGAAGCAGTGTGCTGAATACTTCTCAACCTCAGTGTCGTCACATATGTTTATCAAATCCATAATGTGAGCTCTAGTCGCACACTACTAAACGCACTCATGAAAACTAAATGCACTCACAAGTTCAGCATGACTTTGCCCAACGGGCCAAATCAGGGTTTCACCGCAAAATATACAACCTATCACTTAAGTATTCACGAATTCTAAAAGGGCCATCTCTAAAACTCCGACTTCGCTGACAGAGGAGAAGACTGAAACGAGTGATTATAGGATTGGGTAGACTTATCCTAGCAGCGGCGCTACTCCACGGTCGTCCCGACTGCGCGCACGACCTAACTGCGACCTCCTTCGGCGACGAGGTATCCTACAACAGATGCACACATTTGTTAGTTTTGATTTTGTTCAAGGACACTGAAGGGTAAGAAGAGACATAACAACAACATTCGACTCCTCCAGCCGCACGCACCACGGACCGCCAAGAACAGAAAGTGTTGCATAGTCTGTAAGCGCTAGGGTTTCATGCCCAGTAACCGACAATTTGTATTCCTAACTGGAATACGGTCATACCATATTCTGGACCGTACGTAGTCTGGCTTGCAAAGTCTGTGGTCGGCAACATATTCAATTTATTGGCATCTTTGACGTGCAGTTTAAATGTTTACACACTGACTACCGAAATCATATTATGGATCACCAGTATAGCATTTGTGTTGCTGAATTTTTAAAGACTGATCTCATTATTTATTTTCAAATTTCAACAAGGATTACTGAAATAATAATTCATTGCCAACACTTACCACTTCCAATGCGCTATGCGGAAATCCACGGCCCTCCTGCTCCGAGCCACTAGATTCGAACCTCAACTCCTTTATAGTAGACAAGAGACGTGAAATGTCAATATCTGATGTCCTATCTTCCTTCACTCGACACCCTCTGCCTGGGCTACTCTCCTTTGAACTGGCTCCTACACCGCTCCATTCCTTTTGCTTTAACTCTTTCTGCAATCGATTTCTTGTAATGGTTTTCCTACCGGAGAATCTAAACCCTGTCCTCCGCCTCCCTCTGGTGCCCCTTCCTGAAGGCGTTTTGAATTGCCCATCAAGCATTTGCACGAAATACCAATCAAGATCTAAGCACAAAATTCATACATCTACTAAGACAAAACCTTCAATCTCCACACTCATCATAATGTCTCCGACAATTTGTATTCTACAACTGATCGATAGCTCAATTGAATCCATTGGCAGCAGATGTTTGCTCCCCCTTTAAAGTGACCATATTCAGTCAATCATGTCCACAGATCTCGTGGCGTGAACAGGCTGTATCCAGATCAATATGTCGCAAAATACTCTTCTACTTGACAATTTGAAATGCCTACCACTCTGGCGCCATCATTTTATAGTGCATTCTTGTACTATTACTTCACTGACATAAAAATGAGCTTTAACAGGCTTGCTATGTTGTCCGCCTACTTGGTTTACATCTATTTCAAGTTACCCAACTCGACGTACGTTACTTTGAATTCTTGTTTTATTTAGTTATCGCCGCGAATTTGTCATGCAATCCTTATATATCAAATGTATAATAAATGCATTCATGATGATAACCACTTTTAATTAACATTCATCCAATTTCAACCCAATCTGGTATACCAGTGGTTGTTCTGCAAGATTAGGGTGGATATATTGGTGTCCAACTGAGTTCTCCTGTCTAAAAATTTAGACTGAATCAATATTAGCACGTTTCAGAAATCTATCTGTTATGCGTAAAAATTTAATCCGTGGAAGTGATACTAAGAGAAGGCTTCTTCTTCCTCTGGTGTGACAGTAGCTGATGCTTCATGGACACAATGGGAATAGGTGATTGTCACAACACTATGGCCGTTATCCGGGCTTCTGACAATAGTTTGCCTCTAACAATCCCTCTCTGTGAGGATGGATATGCTCACGTTTCAGCTTCACCGTTGAGCCTTAGATTCCATTTGAAAGCTGAGTCCTTGCATCTCGATGAAGAGATTCATGATTCTTCCACCGGTTGCATGAGTCATACTATAGGTCAACTTCATACTTGTGATGGTAATGATAGGCTCTGGTTGCTTAAACCTGGAAGATTTAGAGTTTATGGAATTAGGGACAGTTTTATTGAATTGTCAACAGTAAATGCTACTCATCGAACTTCCCCAACATCAATTCTCTCCCGAGTGAAACTTGAGTTTGACTCTAACATGGTCACTGTCTTGAGTGATGACTCCGATGCAAATTCTCCAACTCGTAAGTTTGCATCTCCGCTATCATCACTTGAGCGCCCAGTACCAAGTTCTTCTGCTGCTCACTATCATGTACGAGATAGTACTCCACCTCGTAAGTTAGCATCTTCGCAATCTTCACAGAGCCCACTACCTAGGTCTTCTGCTGCCCACTTTCCTGTCCAAGATGGTTCTCTAGCTAGTAAGCTAGCATCTTCGCAATCATCAATAGAGCGACCAGTACCTAGTTCTTCGGCTCCCCATTGCCCAATCAAATTTGGGTCATCAGTTGCAGGCGTTAAAGAAGTTGTGAGTATCGTAGATTCACTCAAACTTCTTCGTCATGCAAAAGGATCTAGAAACATGTTGAAGAAGATTGACTATAGCATTGTCCGTATAGAAAGAGTGCATTCTCTTCCACCTGAATTCAATGACAACGTCATTTTTGAGTTACCTCCTATCCATGCGACCGGAACGCTCTTGCAGGCAAAGTTGATGACTGGCATGGACAAGCGCAACGATGGACATGAGTGGACCAAGACAATTACTTCGCATATCAAGAACGATGTGGGATTGACGTTTCGCACATCGACTTACCTCGGCCATCTCCAATGCGATAATGCTAATTGTGCTTACTTGACTCGGGTTCATCGAACTTCACCCGTCAACAATACAGAGTGGGAGGGCACGTCGTCGTCGTTGTTTTCACCTGGCTGTCCTCCTCCACCAGGTTCAACTATGGTTTGTAAGACTTGTAAGGTACCTCCTTCTTGCATTGCGAGTTGTGATGCAAGAATTTACTATGTATTTGGCAGTTCTAGTATGACACATGCATGTGTGCATTTAGGAGTTCATGGTCATCCCGTGAAAGTTGGTGACTACAGAGACTTAATCGATAGGACCAGTGCCCTTCTTGGGGAGCATGTTGAGAGGACCCCAAATGCTACGACCTCATCAATTGTTCTGGAGGCAAGCAAAGATCTTCTTGGTGAGCTCCTTTTGCGTCCTGAAGGTGCTTCATCAAAGTCATTGAATCTAGAGGAGTTGGTACATGTTCTTGACAAGTGCAAGTCCATTACTTCACCTAGTATTCGGAATAAAGTCACAACTTTCAGGTGCCTACGGAGGTTTGGCATCATGGATAATATTACCAAATTGCGGGGCTACAGCAATTGGGCTTTTATTTAAGAGAATAAATTTCCAGGTCAAGGATCCGATTCAGACAAAGTTTTTGTGTTTAAGATGGCTGAAGTTGGGCCATGAAGTGGCATAGACTTGGTGAGGCAAATGCAGCCAACATGCGACCTCGAAGACGCATGGTTGATGTTTGACCATGTAAAGCGTGTCAAACATTGGACCACGATGGCTTGCCATGTTTATGATTCAACCTATTGCAGGGTGATGACCTTAGCAGTTTGTGATATGCAATCCGAGGATGTTGCAGCTCAATGCATTTTTTGGAGAAATCTAAATGCAGTATTGGTACGTCACAACATTCCAGATCCTCAGTTCAAAGGATTTATGGCTAATAGTGCTCAGGCGAATTGGAATGCATTGCGGATCATCTATGGAAGTGGTGATGCATCCGTTCCAATGATCAATCGAGAACGAACTTGTCTCTTCCACTGGACCCAGTCGTTGGAAAAGCATACAAAGGCCGATATCCGTGCTGATCTTCAAGATCAACATCGTCAACTCTGCAAACAGTATAAGAATGCAGAAACGTTTTCGGAGGCCGAAACTTGATACTATGCCATTGTCGGATGGTGGCATTCCTCAGGCGCTACAACCGAAGAGGGGTTGCGACAATTGGAGTTGTGGCTCGCCTTTTGGCATTTCCGATACCATCAGTGGGGTGGATTCATGCAATTGGTAAGCTTAATCTTAAATGCATTTATTTAGGTCCTCAAATACATAGACTCTTTTTTTGTTTATGGTAATGGTTGAGCTTGTTTTGTCCTAATTGTTTTGGCACATGTATAGGGTCTTAATGATGCTGAGCTTGCCGAGATGCCCTCCTGCAATCTTGCGGAGACAATCCACAACAAATGGCTTCAACAATCCGGTAATTGAGGTAATGACTTGTACGTGGCATCAATGGATGACTTTGTTAGGGCGTTCATGCAAGTGGTAAAGTATTACCAATTCCTAAAAGGTGATCGTGGAGGCAATGGCCCTGGTAAGGAAGAGTTGCTACTAAGGGTTGTCCAACGTTCCGTCTCGCGCTCAAGGAATCCCAAAGTCCTCAATGACGCTATGGCACGAATGCTCGGGGGAAACGAATTCTGCACTCGTGATCCACACATGGAAGGAAAAGAAATTTTTGGCAG
The DNA here is from genome assembly GCA_963971425.1 of Bryoerythrophyllum caledonicum. NCBI lineage: Eukaryota > Viridiplantae > Streptophyta > Bryopsida > Pottiales > Pottiaceae > Bryoerythrophyllum > Bryoerythrophyllum caledonicum. The sequence goes on from OZ020514.1 coordinate 18,412,885, forward strand.
TCAAAAACGCAAACCGGATATGCCTTTGGGTGACGAGCACAAGTCCCATTGGCGTGACAAGGTAAACTATTCCTATCCAAGAGTAAATACGAGGTCATCTAGAGCTCGTATTGGTAGATATAGTGTGAGTGACTTCCATGAGGTTCCACTTTCTACAGTACCTGAAGAAGAAGCCATACCCATGGTTACAGAAGTATTGCAATCGCCCGCTCTATCTCCTTTGTCAAGTCATGTGACGGCTGTTCAGGAAACTGTTTGTGATGAGTTGCAATGGCACATTGCAAGACTGCCGAAGACTTCTGCGAAAGCATGTTTTGCTTTACAGGCAATTACCAAGAAGAAATGCATTGCAAAGATTGTCCAGGACAACAAAAATACAGCTGCTCCTACCTACGTTGGTATGATGGAGAACTACAAGAAGAATAAGGTGGACCACATGCAGTTTTTTTTTTGCAATGATGATATTGAGCGTTGTGTGAAAGGCACCAAACGTAAGTGGGTTAATTCAAAGCCTGATGTTCCAGATGTATGGCCAGTGAAAATGGGAACTAATCTTTCGAAGAAAGAAATTTTGGCATTAGAGAATGGTGGATTCCAACTACCTCAACGTGTGGCGATGTCTCCAAGAAGACTATTTGGTAGCCAAGGTCCTATTTTGGATATCAATTCTTATTCCACTCTGGATTCTCCAGATGAATATCCAAAGAGCAGATCAGGGAAGAGTATTCGGCGAAATTCGAAGGCTCCTACAACAAAACATTTGAACAATTGTGCATCAGCTGTCACCCTCAAATGTCGCATTCTTCAGGTGACCATGATACCCTATCCAGGATTTGGATGTGTCGTTACTCTAGAATCTGGAATAGTCCCAAACTCTCAAGAGTACATGATCATTGTAGATTCATTTCTATTATGTTCATGTCCATACTTTAAAGAGATGTTAACAAAGTCCTTAGGAAAACGAGGACAGTGGACACAATGCAAGCATCTTTACTTCATCTTCACTGTTATTTGTAGTTTGGATTCCCAAATAGATGTGTTCATGCATACCCCAAGCTTCAGCTTTAATGAAGTGAAGCGTGTATTAGAATCTGGGATAGTAAGACACTTATAATCTTCATTGGAGTTTTTAGTGTTTTCTATACTTCAGATTTGGAATTTTGTATGACGATGGTCATATATATTTGAATATGGAGTGAGATGAAAAGGGCCACTACCAAGTTTTTGGAATCTTATATGTGTAATTTTTCCCAAAAAAGTGTTTCTTTTTTTCTAAATCCATTGGTTGAGTCTTGAAATATGGTCGCAAATCATGTGTGTCAACCCCCCAATTTGTTGAACTTCTGGATATTTCATAAGAAATGCAACATCTTCAAATCCTTAAAATCAATTTTCAACCATAGCCATAAGTCCCATGAGGAACACGGTAATAGGCATCCGTATTCTAATTATGTAGGCATCTATAATCAATTTATTTTTAGAATTTATTTAACATGTTTTTTTAATTAATATATATTTTTAGAATTTCAGGATAATTGTTCCTAGTTCTGGCTCCCCGCTCCCTGCTCCCCGCTCCCCACTCCCCGCTCCCCGCTCACAAACTAGCTTCGCTCCCCCTTATGGATGGGGACTTGCATAGCTCCCATGCTATTCACTACTTGATCTAAAAGGGAGCTAATAAAGGTGTTCATTATTGGAGAGATGCCCAATTCAACTATTTCAGGACTATTAGGTGAATTCTAGACTAAGGACTAAAAGAAAGATCCGGAGATGTGCCTCATAAAAGATAGTGAAGCATTAAAGTCGAGGAGTTTAGAGTACTTTTCAAGCATTAAATGCATCACCAATGACACTTATGAAGGAAGAAATGGCTAGGGCGACCAAATTTGAATTTAGACAATACTTGAGTCCGGAACATGCAACCGGATATCTCCGGGTGAATATCAAAGTGGAAACCAGAGGAAGAACCGAGTCTTGAAAACAGAAATTGATGGACATATTGTACATCACAAATGTGTGGTTGGGAAACATGTGGTAGGGAAAAATGGGACAGAGATGCGGACATAAATTACTCGCAATTGATAGAACATGCAACCGGATATCTCCGGATGAAATCAGAGTAAGAGCCCAGTACTAAACTATTTCATTATAAGAAAGTATCATACAATATATAAAGGGTGGCCGTTGATAAGAGGCGCGTGTAGTCTACGGAGAATCGATTCAACTATTCTAATTTAAGTGCTTTACACATGCCCTCTACTCGTCCTGTATGGTGTCTCCCATATGTTAGATAATGGACTATAGCCTTTCTAGGATTCTTGAATGGATCTAGATCTGCAACAACAACACATTTAGGCCACAAATAATGCCTTGTTCTAGGATTAAATGAGGCCTTCTTAAAGATGAGAAACCTAACATAGTTACGCCTTTGAGTCTGTTTGCTAGCATAGCAAAAAAGAATATCTGATAAGATGTCTGGGGGCAATAACACTTGGGCCGCCTCCATGAGCCTATCTGGACGCATAGGAGACCAGATCCCGACATTGAAATACCGCAGTAGTATTCGAATAACATCTGCCGTGTCATCAAAGGAAGGCGGCTGTGCGGATCGGGACTTGGCCGAGTCAAGGACCTCGTCCGAGCAGAGAGGACCGCGGAGAGATATGATTATGACCTGCGAAAAATATGGCACGACCATAGAATTAGAAATTGAACATTGAAAAGAAGAGAAAATATGATAGGAGGAATTCAAGTGACATCCTGGACCGGAGATCTCCGGGTGCCCCTCCCAGACCAACGTTTCGTAGTCGAAATGGTCAGGAGAATACTCAATAGTGTTCACAGATATTGGAGGGTGAAGTTTGGGGGCGAGACACCAACAATAACAAATCAAAAGAAGGACCTCAACAAATAACGTTACTGACAACAACATTTGTCTTCAAAATTGAAAGGTCAAAATCCCACAGACATTCTTGACGTAACATTTACAAAGCATAGAGTTAATACCATCCAATATATTTCATTGTTCTAAGGTGCCGAAATTATGCCCTTCACCACGGAGCGAGCCTTAGGGGAATTTTTGTCTACTGGATCACTGGCAAACTTCAATGGATTCCGTCTAACAAAGTTGGGAACATCCTCATTTGACGCTAGCAGTCCAAAGAGCCATGCAAGAAACATGGTGGTCAACCAGACTTCACCCGAATTCCCAGTCCATGATGGCGGATGAACTGCGCTGAAGGGATCGTTAAGGACGTTCTTTAGTGGGGTATCGTCCACAAGCAAGACATCCTTAGGAGATGTGGGCGACGCTTTGCTGTTATAAACTGTTAGGTCCTTTAGGAAAATTGGCTTCTTTGGATGAGATGGAAGCATATATGATGTTTTTGTGCAATCGGCCTGCGTCAGGATTCTGGCGCCTTCCGGAATGGTAGCACCTTTCTTGCGCAACTCCTTGATGATATCTACAATATTCTTTTCCATTACACTGCTCCAACGAAGTTCAGGAGTTCAGTGGAACCAGGCCTTACTTTGATGTCTCTCGGTTGTCCCTGTTTGAATTCCCCCCTGTGCTCAAGAACTCCATTTAAGTCAAACACGACATGATAAACCCGTTGTTGTGTTACCTGATCCTCGGTTGGAGGCTCTCGGACGATCGTAGTAAACTTCTTCGGACCTGAACCCAAAATACGAGTACGTCGGCTGAGATGAGGAACTTGTACAGCTTAGAGAAATTGCAAAGATACATATAAAACTGTTCCGCACTCACAATCCTGAAATGCTCGATGGAAGAATGAGCACTATATAGATGATGGCACGTAAGTATAAATGTACATATTAGGCACCTGGGACAGTAGGTGTAGTATCCCTAGAAGTCTGAGCTACACCAACGACTTGAGCAGTCTGTGCGAGGTTTCTGTCATCGACATCCTTCGACTGTGTTGATCCTGCCGACACCTGAATACCAGTAATAGAGTGGTAAGAATACGGTCTGCGTAGAGTGAACTGTCTTGAGAACAATCAAGAAGGTTTGATGGACAAGTATTTGTTCACCTTATCTTTCTGGACCCTTGTCCAAACTGTAGGCGGAGGAAAAGGAACTTTCGGCACAGGATTCTTCGCGATTGCCTTCTTCTTCTCTTTCTGAGCCAGCTGCCCGTGGCTCCGCAGAGGGCTGCACGGAGGGCTCATAACATGTAATTCACGCAATGTTTGTTGCGCCGATGCCTCATCCATCGTGTGATCGGTGTCACGCAAAGTCAGGTCCTCGGTACTCTTGGACACAACCTCCACTTCAGGACACGTCGTCAAAGGGTTGTCCAGCGGGAGATCTCCGGGTGCTCTATGGGTGTCGTCGAACTCCAGGCGATCGAACATTGCCGTGTCATCGTCCCGATCTGGCGAAGGAGAACGTTACCTATCGGAATGCGAACTGGTTCCTATTTGAGAGGTATGCCGTCTACCGTCCAGAGTAGAGTCGCTTGTCGAACTAGGCGAGGCACGCCTGACAGAAAGAGGTGGTTCATTATCGATTACCTGCAAGGGGTCGATTGGGGTTCCCGCACCGATGATCCGCGCGGCTGTGGCCAAGGATTCGAGTCTAAAATTGGGAACCGCTGATGAACTCGATTCATTCCGCACATCAACATCAAGCATCGTGGCATCAGTCATCTGCGTCACATTGACAAAGTCAGTGTGGAAAACATTAAGACGCAATACAAAAGAAAACAATATCATACACCTAGAGATCTCCGGTTCAAAGTCGTCCTTGTCTACCGGGCGAACGAAAATTGAACATGGCAATGATAAAGAAGAGTCCTGAAGAATGGAGGGCATCCGAATCGAATGAACAGCCGGAGATCTCCGGGTAAGGTAGTATCCGTAGGCCTTATACCTCGCCGGTGTAATTCATCCTCGACATAGCCCGTGTTTGAACCCCAGCGACTGAGGTCGACCCAGTGATGTCAGTCTCCACTGCCTCCTCGGGATCGGCGTCGGTTACGTCGGCTAAGATATTGAAGTGGAATTTGAATATTTGTTCTGCGCAGGATTCGGCCTTGACTTTGGCATCTTCTCTGTTCACAATCTCGAGGACCCGCGCGTCGTGAGTCTGCAAACCAAAAAAAACCTGAGTAAGGCGTCATCCAATACATATAACTGTATCCAGACCGGAAATCTTAGACGTTGGATTGCTTGGGAAGGATGTCCTGCTTACCAAACTGAGGTATGTTAAATGTGGTCCTCCATGAACATTGATGACCACCATACCCTCTCTGATGTATCCCGTGAACAGCAAATCGAGGACCGAGATCCTCAGCTGTGGGACACCGGTTTGCTTCCAGCGCTGGATGGTTTCTTTATGTTGAGTGGCTGAAAAGAAGGCCGGCATTTTTTCGGGGTGGCCTTTGAAAAGCCTCTTGAATGATTGAGGAGGCATCTCGCTCAAATCGTATTCATACAGGAATACGCAGTATATTGCCTCCTCGACCCCAATAACTGGAACCGGAAACCCATCACTAGGGTGGGGGAAGTAGTTGACGACATGCATTGCCCACAATTTTACCTTGCCTCTGGACTCTCTCTGCCGAAGAGTGATGTACCTCTTCAATTCAACGAATCCTGCGACGTCAGTGATAAGAACCGACGGTGATCTGACCCTCGTCCGCCCGTCTTTCGCGTCCACTTCGAGATGGTCAAAAATGGTTCTGAAGTCAAACGCATCCGGGACCTGTGCACGGCATATGTCATCTTTCACGCGGTAAAGGAAAAAGAAGTAAAAGTGAGGGTCAGTGACGTTATGCCACTGCTGAATGTTCGGCATGATAAGTACTTCGGTGATCTCGCCCCCTCTGTCAAGTATAACCCTGCAGGTGTATTTGGAGTCGAATAGGGACGTGTCATCTGTGGATGTGGCCTTGGCAGCATCTTCTATGATGTGTTGACTCCAAATGGACACGAGGAAGTCTGGGGTGGGGTTGGTATCCTTGTTAATCGCCTTCAGTCGACCCTCAAGCCAAGCTTTACCCTTGGCAGAGTGATAAGCGGCGTCCACCCAGGACTCGAGCTGGACCCTTCCAATATTCCTCTCTTCGGCAAATGCGTCCCACTGCTCCTTCGTGTATGGGACGAAGTCAGCAAACTTCGAGGGAAGGGGGTGCGACTTGTATTTAAGCATCAGTTCATTCTTCATTGCACGGATTCTCTTCTCCCTGATAGCCGCATTTTTGAGAGTCTCCGCCTGCCCTTTCATAGTACCTTGGTTTGCCGCTTTGGAGGACTTTACACAGACCTTCTTCTCGAGCACTAAGTCTGCGAGGTAGTCTAGGTCTTTAGCGCGCATTTTGTAAAGAGGCTTGAAGTCGTTCTGCACCAGAGGTTTCCGCTTCAACTTAGCAGGGTCCCCCGTCTTCCCGTTGTAGTCTGGTAAGAGTCCAACAACGAACATCCTATCGATTTGGATCCACTTCTGGACCACCGCATCATCCATCTCAAATAGAAGAGGGAGCTTCGCGTCTTTGGGGTCCGTTTTACCGAGGTGTGTGAAAACTGTTGGCACCACTTGCCGTTGGAACGTCTGCAATTAGAACAATAACAGCTTGTAAGCAGCCGGAGATCTCCGGTTGATTGGTTTGGTTGCTGTGAGGATAGAGTACATCCACGGAATTAAAATCTATTCAGGTTGAGAATGTATGCTTACCGAGAATGCGTCAGATTGAGGACGACCATACAGTTGGGGGCCTAGTTTACCGAACTGAAACCACTTCACTCTGCACGTCTACAGCTGCTCAGTGAAACTCTGCTCCTTCCGGAGACCCGTTAGATCTTGGTTAAGAGCGTGCGAGAGTTGTAGCAGGGTCATGTCTTTGGGGTCCGGTTTTGTCCAAACCGGGATGATAGAAAAGTGGGAGATCTCTTCGAGCGTCCACGTCGATGGCAATTTGTGTGACAAAACCTTGTGCGCCGCCACAGTATGCTGACCTCCAATAATGTAAAAGTGTGTCGAGTCCCTCAGGCAGTCCTCCTTCGTCGGCTTGGTCCCAAAAAACTCCACCTTACTTCCTTCAGGATTCTTCTTCAGTGGCAGGACTCAAATGTGAATCTCAGGTGCTGTGGCCTTTCGAAGACGTGCGAACTACGTTGGTAATTTCTTCAAGCCGTTCTTTCTGGATGCCCCTGTATACTAATCCTCCAGGTGGGGCCTGGTGCAGCTTATCGAAATGAACGAGCTTCACGACATCATTCTTCGTGACAGGGTCTTCTACTGTCAAAGGCTTATTAATGTGTATGTAAACGTTTTTGAACGCGTCGTCGAGTACCTTGCCAATTGCTTCCACTTCTGTCCACTTCATTTTGGTGAGGTCAGCCTGTGTGAAGTTCATGCACTTTTCGATCGCGAGGCCAGGCTCATCGGCCTTCGCTTTCTTCCCCTTCTCTGCCCGCAATGAGGAACCTGGGGTCGAAGTCTTCAAGGTGGTCTTGCGTTTTCTTGCCAAGGTCGATGCTGGTGTCAGAGACAGATTGGGAGTTGCGTCAGGAACGGGCATTCGGGACTTCTCTTGTGCTTCAGCCATCCACTTCCACTGCTCATTCATGTACTTCGGCATCCACGTATCACTCGTTGGAGGGGCAAATAAAAGTTCTCAATCTGGCAGGTCTACACCATCGCATCCGAAATCTTAGATGATTCTAGGATCAAGCCGTATATGTGTGGCTCGGTGGAGGAGTCCACGTTCTCCTGGACGACAACAAGACTAACATCGTCATCAAGACCCTGCATCTCGAGAACCTGGAGACCAATTTTGGGGTGTTTCCGTTTGCCAATCCGAAGCTGAGGGACGAATTCCCAAGCACCTTCAAGGGTTTTAATGAGCTTGATGCCCCACTCGGTTATGCTCCTTTGGCATATGTATACGTAGCCGACATTGTGTATCCCTCTGTAGACAACCTCAGGGAGCCAATACTCTACAAACGCCCCAAGTTTCCCGGGTCGACATTCAGTTGGAAGTGTGGATGTCCACAAATCCCTACAAGATGATTTCGAAAGAACACACAGGCAATTTAGAACCACTGCAATTGTCTGGTCAATAACGGGAATCCGAAACTATATCACCGGACACATTCCTAGATATTGAATCCATGAATCGTGCTTCCAAATCTGTATCACAATGCCAGCAGGGGAAGGTCTTCGCACTATTATCAAATCATCAGATAGTCGAATGATCTCGATTCGCTTGAAGTATCTTGCATGCGCGACAGCCAGAGATCTCCGGTTCAGCAGCCATGTTCTTATGTCCTCGTGAGGCAGTATCGGAACTTACTTAAAACGTCAGGAGATCTCCTGCTCTAGGTGGGATGAAGAGCAACAAGAGAGTTCCATGTATTCCGAGCTCATCGCGAAAGTATCCGGAGATCTCCGGCTGATTTGGGGAAGTCGAGTGCATCTGACAAGGAACGAATCCTGGCTGCTCTGACGGATCCATTTCTGACCTGAACCGGAGATCTCCGGTTGATGACCCCTAAGTGGAGGTTCCCGATATTCAAATGTCCATCAACGCAAACCTCCACTTCTTCGATACGTCCGGAGATCTTCAGCTGCTTTCGAGAATTACTAACGTCTATATAGGGTTTACATATTCATCTGACCGCTACATCATCCGGAGATCTCCGGCTGATTACTAGAACTCCGTATTCAATTTGGAATACAGCCGAAGATCTCCGGCTATAGCAAGTACGGCTCTTCGTAGCACTAATCGCATCATTTCATCATTTGAATATTTACATTCATTTACAGAGAGGTTTGACGTAGAACTCTTGAAGTTTGACATACTCAAAAAACAAGTTACATAATTGAGAACATAAATAAATGTATCAAAAAAGCTCACACAATTCTGTTAAAACTCGACCTTACACACAAGAAGAATAATCCGCTAATGTTACAATGGAACGCCAAATTTGACGACTCTACATGGATTACACTATATACATTGAATCGAACCAGACTCGACAGACTCAGTGAGGACAAACACATTCAAACATTCTTAGAATTCCAAAATCATTCGCATATTCATGAATAGATATACAATTATGTTCACGGGACAACAAAAAGCCAATCGATTATAGCCAAACAGACATTTGAATTCTAGTACGCAATTTCTGAGGTTTTTCTTAATCATTCAAGTATTCGTCCACTCGGTAAAAATAGAACTAATTCGGAACTCACTCAAAAAATGGAACCCCACCCGATCGCTCGGATTGAGCATAAACAGTTCAATTATGTAGACTTACCGGTTTCCATGCCATGAAGTCTCACTCGACGTCCCTGCTGTAGTCGCCATTTCCCAACCTCCTCGAGGAACTGCTCTGGATTAAAGCGTATGCACAGCTCTGTAGTACATCAGCATTCAACAACTCAGAACGAAAAACTCTACAATCACTCAAATGCCTTGGAATGTAAGGTCCAGTTCTGACTGACAAGAATTCAGCCGAATATATTTCAACACTGCATAAATTGCTCATTTATGGCCCTTCGAAACTGAATGCACAAAACACCAGAACCCTAAACCCTAAACCCTTCTATTACGCTCAAACGATTAACAACATCAGTACTATTCGAGTCTCTCGAACCCAAATGAAGCTTACCGAACCCTACACCTGCTCCAGTGACGATTCTAAGCAGTCCTGTGCAAATTCAACTGAAATTACACTGAAAGCCATTTTTGAGACTTTACATACCTCTTGACTTGCCGAATCGGCGCACCCGTACGTCGTGGTCGTTCGTGTTGATGCCACCCTCAACCGCAGCGTCGTTCACTCTTGGCTGCTGAACCTAGGCGCTCTTCAAATTTCTTCCTAATGCATTCGCTCTCTTTCTGTCCTACTCTCTGACCTTCAGTCTCTCCCTCTCTTACTCAAGTCTTTCCCTCTCTTACTCTCCCTCCCTTACTCTCCCTCCTACTTGTTTTCTATTTATTTTAGTTTTACTCTCCCCTCCTTCTCAATCTCCATCCTTAGTTAATAATATTGAACTATTGTAATAGTATTTTTTTCCTATCCCATTCTTTCCCTCACTTGTTTTTCTTATTTTTTTTTACTCTCCCCTCCTTCTCCATCTCCATCGCTTTTTTAATCTTGATTCTAATATTTTTTAGACTCCCCGTGATTTCAATAATTACACATTCTTAAATTAACTTACTACTCTAAGAAAATCCCTTACTCTCCCTCTCTTACTCATCCTCTCCCTTACTCTCCTTTCCCATCTCTTTTTTACATTTGATTTTCTTTTTAGATTCCCCTTATTACATATTCTAAAAATATAAACTACTCTAAAAATAAATCCCTCAAGTCTCTCCCTCTCTTACTCTCCCTCCTTTACTCTCCCTCCTACTTGTTTTTTATTTATTTTAGTTTTACTCTCCCTTCCTTCTCAATCTCCATCCTTAGTTAATAATATTGAACTATTGTAATAGTAATTTTTTTTCTATCCCATTCTATTACATTATTAAAATTAATGCATAGGTTTTAAAGATATATTTATATTTTATGTAGATTGTTGTTACTTTTTTTCTTAAATACTTTGTGATATAAAAACTACATGAAAATGGTTGAACTAATGCGTTGCAAACCAAGCGCCAACTCCTAGTCATACTACTAAAATCATAATTTGCGTAGTAAACCAGGGAGTGAACTATCGCGTAGTCAACCATGCAATGAACTACAAAAACGCTACAGTCAACCGCGTTGTCAACAATATAGTGAACCATTCCACCTTTTACTTTTTAATACTTTTCAATATTTAAAATACATAATAATGGTTGGGCTAATGCATTGCAAAGCAAGCGCCAACAGCTAGTCTACTCTAAAATTAAATCCATTACCCTCCTTCTCTTCATTTTCTCTCTCTAACTAAATTATAATGTATCAAAATAAATAGTTATTGTTCAATTCTCGCTAAATTTCCTTACACTCTATGGTATCCAGGTTTTTTTTAAAGTTATGGTTATCGATAAACTTAAGGTTATAGTTCATGTTATAAAATCATTTTAATTTATACATTTATAGGTGATATAAGCCCTCAACCTTCATGAACTAAGACCCCTCCACGGTGAACTGTGAACCTTGAATCCTTAACCCTAAACCGTAAACCGTGAACTAGGAACCGTGAACCCTAAACCCTACATCGTGAACCACGAACCCTAAACTCTAAATCCTAAATCCTAAACCTAAACCCTAAACCCTAAATCCTAAACCCTAAAACCCTGATGCACAATCCAGCCTGAACACAGAAGCTGTACCCGAATTCGTAGGACCGGGTTGCTGTACTTCTAAAAGCATCTGCTTAGTTATTTGTGCACGTTTCTTCTCAAGCATCCATATAACTTCTGTCAAACTAGGAAATATTGGAGATTATTCTAATTGGTAACGAACGCCGATGTTCTACTTGAGTCTTGTATTGCCTGATGAACAATACTAGTAGGCAGCAGAGGGCCGTCTCCTTTCCTTGGATAGGGTATAATTTAATTCACAAAGGTGAGTACAAGAAGTCCACTACAATTACATTTTACTGTGATTTAGTCTAAGACGTGATACGGCCCTAGTATATTCAAAGATACATCATGGGGGATACTTCATCATCCGTTTTCTAATTTGCAGCACTCTGGGAACTAGATGGTATCCTTACAATACGGTCATCCCAAGAGTACGAGCCTTTCATTATCATGAGTGGAATGTGGCCTCGGTCGTGGGCACGTCGAAGAATGTGCACAATCATCATGGTGTACAGCAGTTAGTTTGAAGGAGCATGCATGCCCAAGATTTGTTTCAAATTTGAGCGCCTGAATTTTCCCTCCGGGAGGTGATGGAAAGGTGGATAAGAGTATCCTTCAACTCAGCTCTCATCATTTTTTGCTCTGGAGGTTTGAGATACTGTGGAAGTTGAGCGAGTCACTGAGAGTGTTCGCGTGCACAACATCGTGCTAGATAACTGTAGGGAAACGAATCGACATTATTCCAGGAATGTATCGTATGTTCCCTCGTAAAATTCCGTATTCGCTGTCTATTTGTGAGGATTGGTGAAGATTGTGTTGCATTCTGCCCTTTGAGTCGATCGGGAGCTCTCGTGTAGTAATTTTGTAACTAATTCGTCTCCGAAGATACATTCATAGCCGAGAAGCAGTAATTTAATTCGACTCGAGTATATAGATGACGTAATTGCTTGGCGTGTGAATCCGAACAGATAACCGGGTTTTGCAACTGTATCACACCGCCATACCCGCGAATATTCCGTACGGCTGTTGTTTCGATCAAGACAATTAAATCCAACCGGAGATCTCCGGTTGTTCATGCCGTGCTATTCTGGATTCTGCCAATCTCGCCCGGTAACCACGGTTTCACTCCTTGATTCCAGTGGCTGTCAGAATCTTCGAAAGCAGGATTCCCGGAGATCTCCGGCTACTTTTGTTTTGTGTAAAATGTTCATAGAAAGTCTCCTCGCCAGCCTAGTTCTGATTAACCGGAGATCTCTGGTTAGATACGACTGGAACTTTTAGCTCCACCTTTCTCTCCCTTACTCAAACAAGAAGTCGTCGTTGTTGATCATTCTCCACTCTGCCGGAGATCTCCGGCTAGCCCAGCCGACGATATTGAAGTTGGTCATCCAGTTTGATTCTACATGCACACAATTTCTCATTGCGGACATCAACCACCAACCGAGCATCCACCGATGCAGCACGGGATTATGTCTGACTCAGATTGGTGGGAGAGTGACTCGGAAGACCTTGCCATGGTCGCAGCTCAGTGCCCCGATTTTTGACATGTGAATTACACGGAAGTAGATGATCCATCCCAAGAGTCTACTGGAAGATCGGAGGTTCTGTGGTCAGGAATGTCCGTGAACCTTATGAGGCCAGGTTCAGGCGAAATTAGAGAAGCGTCCATTGTTGAGGTTCACCCCATGGATCAATGGCTTGGAGTTGACATACCAATCGGATCCAGTGAGCTCGTATTACTTAGACCAACGGCCATATGCTCCGCGGCAAAAGAATTACCACTCATTCCTTTGCAACGCGGATACGATTCACTTGTTCACACACTCCGGCGGACCGTTTTATGAAGAAGGGCGGATGTCATGATTCCAACCGGAGATATCCGGTCCGACGAGTCCCCATTCATACCACGAGAGCGATGGGTTGGACTTGAAGTGCAGCGGTTGGACGGAGATGGGTTGGTGCACTGCTCTGGGAGAATCATGGCCGCTTTCCGAGCGGATCATTTTCGAAGTGGATGTTTGGGAGAAGATAATATTGGTGTAACTATCCTTGATGTTTTTGTGGGAGACACAGAGAGAATTATGAGTCATGAATTGTGGCCCATTCTTGAATGTTGTTTTCCTTCCGGTCGATCTTTGAAAAGCATAATTGATCATTTCGCATCCCTACCTTTACAACCTGATTCTGGTGCTCATTTGGGGGGTCGTTCGAAGGAACCATACCGCTTCATTTCCTGACAGCAAGACCTTAACAGGAAGGAATCCTTGTACACCAAGAGGACTATCGACAACGAAATTTGCAAAGTCAACTTGGAAAGGTGCTGTCCCAAACGATGCTGCCAGTATTTTCCACAATCCCAGACTCTTTCTGTTAGACAAAAATTCTATGACAAATCCTTTGAAGACTGAAAGGAGTATGTGATCTTGGTAGGCGGGCATTTTCACTCCATTGATGGGGACCGGAAGAGAAAATACGTCACGCTCTTGGGAACGGAGGTCTGCTCCGTTGCATGGTACACGATCCATGGAATTCGGAAGTCCACATTTTACACGTACATCGGTCATTTCAGTAGAGGAGTCATCAATGCAACTCACGGTAACAAGGGCATCAAGCGCCCACGGCTTGCCACTATACAGGCGATGGGTTCAATGACGTCCATTATTAATGACAACGTGGATCAAATGCCTCACCAAATGCGGAGTGTCGGGAATGGTCGGATTGACACTCTCAAGTATCTTCCTGCGGGAAACAACTAGAAGCAAATTCGAGCCAGTGTGAATGATGTACGTTATCAGTCCCCGCATATTGCAATGGATTTGTACTCTCCTTCCTCCATCGACCGAAGTCCTAGTATCTGAACCGGAGATCTCCGGCTGGGTCATCGTTGACATGCATTGACCTGCAATTGATTAACTCTGTACTTCGCACCGTTTGTTGGATTGTACTTCTGAATTTTTCCTCTCACTAGGTTAATTTTTCATTTTGCAGACAAACAACTCCTACGGTCTCCCTCCTGTAAGTCAGTCCACAGTTAGTAGGGTAAGGAAGGAATTCTTCGGGAATGTTGCTATTAAGCCATCTGGAAGCACCTTCGTAAAATGCAGTACTTGCGATGAGTTCAATCAATTCTTACTGACAAGTCCAAAGGGAACGCCCGCATACGAGCTATTCTATAGCAACAAGCAGGCTCACTTGAATCACCAACAATCATGCCGAAAGCTTTACGCGACATGGAGGGAGGAGTCGAAGGCGAAGCCGCTGACCTTTCTTTGTGTCATTCACGACAAGATGGACACTGTGAAAACGACCCTTCCACGTATGTGGAGGACTACTAAGGCGACATCTGGTCTCGGGCAGCTTCCCATGAATGTCACCGGAATGGTGGCACACGGTCATGTTGACGGAGCGTATGTTCACTATGCTCCTGCTTTATGGCCTAGAGATTTGAACGCCACCATATCCTCTCTGGCAAAACTTTTTAGGCGGCTTGAGGGAGCACCATTACATGAGACGCGCGTGCTCTTCGAGCACCCACCTCCAAACTCGATGTTTGCGGCGCTCATGAGGGGAAAGAGCAGGTGTGTCGACGGTTTATAGCCCGTGGAGCCTAGTGCTTTTAAGGGACCAAAATCGTTGCCACCAAAATTGTTTCTACAGCTCAACAACTCAGCGAAGGACAACAAGAACCAGTACTTGATGGAATTCTTATCACTGCTAACAGCTCGATGTGTTTTCAAGGAGATACAGGTTGGCTTCCTTGTGGTCGGACATACGCATGAAGATATTGATGCTTACTTTATTCATTTATCGAAAGAACTCAAGAAAAGGAGTACATATATTCTATCGGATGTGAAGAAGGCATTCATGAAGTCACAGAAACTAGCCTTCATGCCGGAAGTTATCCAAGAGGTGGCCGACTTTAAATCTTATGTCGATGGCTACTTATGCAGTGGGGCGGCACGTCTGGTGGGACTAAGTGATATGCATCTTTTCAAGTTCTACGTTGACAATGATGGTGTTGCGGTCATGAAGTTCAAGAAATCTGCCGCTAACGCAGAGTGGTTACCGATGAACAGAGAGCCGATAAAACTCTGGAAGGTAGATGACAGCGAACATCCCATGCTTCCAACAGGCTCTCCGAAGCCCGTCCCTTTCAAGCCCATATGGGGTAATGAGGAGCAAAACCCGGTCGGAAACCAAGATGTTGCTAGAGACAAGGCCAGAAAAGCGACGGAGAACAAAAACTTCATAAAGACAGGGCTTCGGAAGTACGTGGACTACTGGGCGTCCGGAATATCAAAGTGCGCAGGGTACGCTGACTCCATCCGCCCATAGCTGCAGTATTGGAAGGACGTCATCGACGAGCTTGACAAGCTACTTCCTCAGAGGCCCTCCGAGCTCGAAGAGGGATTCTGGCCTGCCCATGATTGGAGAGGCCCTCATGAGGGAGGTGAAAATCCGCTAGGATCGCTTCCACAACCATTGGATGTCACTCCCGAAGATGAGGTTCTCGAGCCTTACTGTGGACCCGCCAATGAAGCCCCAAAGTCCACATTTAATCCTTGGCGTGATATTCGTCTCCGGTCCTGGATTTTAGTTAGACCTAGTGATCTAGACATCTATCCTGTCTGGCAGGGTAGAGCAGTTTTGGACGTCGTCAGGGATGAGGGTAATGTCAACCACGGAAAATTCCTCGTTAAGTATTGGGAGCCTGATAACAAGCAGAAGAATCTGAAGCGGAAGTACCAGGGCTGTTGGGAAGCCACTTGGGTTCCGGACCAAGAGAAGCCTGTATGGTGTCATGTGAGTTCTGTGTTGTTTGCGACTTGGTCAAGCAAAGTTAACCAACTTACAAGATCCATTCCACATAAAATGAAGGAAGCAGCGCTTGTGAACTTAGAGAAAGCGAATGCCGCTGATCCCTGATACGGTGATCAGTCCCAATATCTAAAATTTTGTTTTGTGAAATTCTGTTTCTGAAAAATCTCATAGAGACTCTACGCTCTCACGGAGGAGCACCGGAGATCTCCGGCTGTGAAGACGATTATTATCTGGTCCCGAGTTCGACATCCCTCTTTTTAGCTCTCACTTGTTTTCGTGAAGAGAACCGGATTTGTGCTCTTCCATTCACTGTAATTAGGATTTATTGAGTAGTGACACAATTATTATTGACTGGTTTATGCCACCGGAATATTTTCAGACCCGCATGTCTCTTAGAAAGCTTACCGGAGATCTCCGAGTATGCAAGACAAATTTCGTGGTCGGACGGATGTTCATGTATTGCCATGTTCAAGTCGGTGAGATCTAGCCAGAGATCTCCGGATACGAGATTCACATCCACCATTCTTAACAATGGGGTCCACATTTCCCAATTTTGAGCTTACCTAGGTGTTTTGAAGAGTATTGTATTATATCCGGAGATCTTCACTGACTACGATACTGCAATTTCTCTGACGATGGAACTTGTGTCAAAATATCAGAGACCTTTTGGGCATTCTCCTGGCTCGTTCCTTCTTTGATTTATGACATGCCACTGCTAAAATGAAAATGGGCGGTCAATTACACAGTTCATATCAGTCATCCGAGTTCCTTCTTATAATTGAAGTGATGCTGATGGTTGGCGGGAGAGATAGTACTTCTCACATCTCATTACGACATGACACTTGACCCGTGGCCTACCATGTTGTTCGTTTATGAATTTGGCATCTACCATTAAGTCCATCAGTCTTGGTGTTATGGCGACTTAAATCAATATACCTACGCTCGAGAAGGGTAATTAGTGGGTGGGTGGGGAGGATAGTATAAGAGAGGGTTCAGGACTGCAACAATCCATATGTTTTGTCTTTCAACCATAAGTCTTGTTAGTCCATAGCCACGGTGGAGAGAGAGGAGATGGCTTTCGGAAGTAGAAAGAGGGAGAGGGAAGTCTCTGATTCGTTAGACAGGAGAGTTCACAAAGGATGGTGAGCGAGGCTCAGGGTTCGGAGAAGGGAAGAGTGCTTTTCTTACAAGTCGGGTACAGAAGGGCGATCTCTTCCGATCGGCGTGTTCTGGATGAATTGGAGGAGGACGCTGAGAGCAAGTATGTTCAAGAGGAGGACGACGGCATCGACTGTGATGCGGAGGACGAGAAGCAGATCGACTCCGATGTGGAAGAGACCCTTAATGGAGGTGCTTCGGTTGAAGAAGTGGAGGAGGACGACCCGTGGTTTGAAGACGAGGAGGAATCTTCTTCGAAGGGCGGCTGCAGCCCATTTCAAACTGGGTGTGTCAAAGGGTCTGATGTTGATTCGGACATGTACGCACCGGCTCACTGGAAGGATCTTTAGAGCTCTTCAGAGAGGTAATGCAAGGATAGAATTTGTTGTTAGATCCAGGAATTTTGCTGAGACCAGTCACTGCTATTTCCTACATTTGGTCTTGTATCAGACGCTTTTGTAAAGAGACTTCATTCCAGAGTAGCATTGTCGTTTTTGAACAACCGAGCAATTATTTTTTTAGTACTTTGCTTTCGATCGGATATCTCCGGATGGCTGAACGACATTCCTTACATGTCAATGCTTCAAGCTCTGAAATGCACTGTACTCATCTTCCACACGATATTACCACAGAAATGTACAGTACACCATATTACATGGTATGTTTTATAAACATGTTAGATGGAAAGTTGTTATCATTTTGTCGATCACGACGAACAAAATTTCACGCTTGTCACTATATTTGATTCGTATTGTATCATTGAAACCATCTGGAGATATCCGGCTGAATGATTAAAATAAATTAACTGGGTATCCCTTCAAATTCTTTGGTGCGATTATTTTACGAGACTAAAATCCTTCTTCCTTATTTCTCGACTTTGCAAAGTCCAGAAATAGTTAAATACAGCATAGAGCATGCGGTCAAAGGACAAAAGTAGTACTTTCCCAAAAGCCTTCTTTCGTAGACATAATCTACTTCTTATTTTAAGTACGTCGCAATTTTGTCGGAACCAAAAATAAGGCACTCTATATTTAAATCTCCACCCTCCTCATGGAGAGGAGGAGTGCCTAAGCACCCAAAATGCCCAAAGGTCCTCTTTCTTGTGGGTTGAGGAGACGTCTCCGCCCCTGCCCGGGTAAGGGCGGGGACGTCCCCGCCCTTACCCGGGCAGTGGCGGGGATGTCTCCCCACAACAGGGCAGGGCGGAGACGTCCCCGACCTTGGCGCGTCAGGTCCCACCTATTTTTGGCTCGTATATAAAAGGTTCGGGGAGGGCCGATTGTCCTCACGCTTGTCACCTTGGCCTCTATCCCTTGGATCTCAATTCAGTTTGAGCTCCTTGCAAGTCTACTTGGGTGGCAGGCGGTACTGGTGTGCGGTTGAGGTGATGTAAAAATTGGTTCAAGCAATGTACTAGCGCTATCAGAACTCATATTTTCACCCGATTCTATACTATAACTAGCCCCGTATTTTGGCTTAGACGGGACTTGCACATTATTTGGCATAAGCCGTGAATGCAATGGGAAGTCAAAGGAAGCAAACAAAAGAATGGGAACCTTGGTACAATTTTGGTGACAACGGGGGCAAAGTGAGTTGTGTTTTCTCCAACTTTACTTTTAGCTACAAATGCGAGCGTGCATTCGCTCACTTTGGATATGGTGCCAAGTCAGAGAGGTGAATTGGTCGTAGCCTACCTCCCTATGTGCGAAGTCGATTTGCCAATTGTGGAAACATTGTTCCGCAACGAATGACGGGCGGGGACATGTATGGCAGGGATTCAGGTCCAAGTGGTCCATCGAGGGCACCAACTATTGACACTTCAAGCCAATCCGACGCTCAAAATAATGTGGCGGGTGGGGTAACAAGTGGGCCTCGGGAAGATGTGCCTAATCTCTCTGAAGGAAACGACCCTTCACATCTGTTAGGTGGTCTTACCGCCTCGAATTCCACTAGATCTGGGCAACTACATCAACAACGGATGCTTGATGCTTTTAACATTGCAAAGAGGAAGGAACTTGATGAGAAGTGGGCGACCTTTTTCTATCAGGCGAATGTGCCTTTTAATGTGGCGCGAAATCTGGCGTTCATCGATGCAGTGAGGGCAACATCCGTGGCAAAGTTTGAGTACCCTCCTCCTACATATCACCAGTTGAGGACTAGATTGATTGAACCTAAGAGGTTGCAAATTGAGAAAGAGATTGAAGCCAAAGTTGGTTTTGCAATCAAGAATTATGGGGTGTCGATATGCATAGATGGTTGGGATGATGTCCATCGGAGGCCCCTCATGAATTTAATGATGTCGTGCCCCACTGGTGACGTATTCTTGGGGAGCATAGACACCAGTGGTGAGAAGAAGTCCATGCGGTACATAGCGAACCAAGTGAAAGTTTACATTGAGAAGGTGGGTTCCAAGAATGTGACACAGATTTGTACAGACAATGCTCCCAATATGCTTGGAGCGATGGATGATATTATTCTCACATACCCGCACATTCACAAGCAGGGGTGCATGGCACATGCATTGGATCTCATGTTGGAAGATTCGACGAAGGTCCAAGAATTTAAAGATTTAATAGAGAGGGCAAAGAAATTGTGCAAATATATTTGAAACCATCATTCGACAATGGGAACACTTCGTGAGTTGAGTCCACACGTGCATATTGTAGTGCCCACTGAAACCCGCTTTGCTTGTAATTTCTTTATGTTGGACCGATTGGTAAGACTCAAAGGAGTGTTGGAGCAGTTGAAAGACCACCCCCGTGTTGTAAACTACTTTGCAACCCTACGGAATAGATAGAATGGAGAGCAAGCAGCAACCGCAGTGCGTATTGTGGTGCTCACCATCGAAGATATGGCCTTTTGGCAACGATGTCAGAATTACGTGCACATGACTGGGGATGTTTTGAAGGCATTGCCTGTGTTTGATGGCCGCGAACCAGCCATGGGTTGTGCGTGGCTCGTCATGCATAATTTGCGAGAACACGTGTACTTTTTGAAAGAGTCACCATTTACTCTACGAGCTGACATAGCATCCACTCTTGAGCAATCTTTTGATGCCCTCTGGCAAATGGTTTTTAACGATGTTCACTACGCCACGGCTCTTTTGAATCCGTACCTCAAGGATAATGTGGCGCTTAGGGCTGACGGAATCGTACAAAGAACATTGAATCGGGTTGTTCGCAAAATGATGGAGGTATTGGAAGTCTAATATGAGGACGTCCAATATGAGTTAACACAGTACGAGGAGGGCACAAGACCATATGGCCCTACCAAAGCATCTAACATCCGACAGACAAATGGGATCGACCAATGGTGGGCCATGATCGCAGACAAGGGATTGTCTATAATAGCTGTTCGTATTCTAGCCCTTACGTGTTCAGCTAGCTCTTGCGAACGAAATTGGAGTATGTACTCGTTTGTCCACAGCAAGAGCCGAAATCGATTAGCGGCGGAAAAGGCTGCGTCATTGGTGTATATTTATATCAATAGCCGATGCCTTCAACAAAGACCAGGGGTCGATCCCATTTGATGGTACGATGCAAATATTCACTCGGAGGATTCCGACCCAAATGCCCTTGGGCTGGTCCCGGTGGGTGAACCTAATCGTGAATTTGATGTGTTGATAGCCGAGGAAGAGGAGGAGCACAATATGGCAGCTCTCCGCTAGAGTACCGGAGAAACCCTAATCTTTGGGCGGAAGGCGCCGATCACCTTGAGGAAACGAGAAACTATTACGGAGATGATGACGATGTGGAAGAAGAATTGGATCAAGGTCGTTGGGGACCTTGGAATCAAAGTCCTCGTCGCAGTCCTTCGCCTCAACTTCCTCAAAATGAGGGCATTCATGAAGTGCAACCTTTGTCTATTTCCTCAGAGAGCGACATCCCAAATGTGACTAACCTTGAAGAGCCTGAAACAGCGGGGGGGGCAATGTCAAGAATATTCGCGACGATGACAATTCCCCATCAGACTATGGAGGTGGAAATGGAGATGCCGACAACAACAGAGTAGGAGAGAACGCAATAAATACTGCGACTCGAAACAACCAAGGATCGGTTGAAAACGGGTATGGCCATGAGAGCCCTATTGGAATGGGTGCATCATTTCATAGCACAGGAGTCGTTCAAGGAGACTCACACGCAAATGTTGTAAACACAACAATTGTAGGGACGACTTGAAGAAATGAAAGGGTTGTTAATTAGCGTCGCTGTTTTGACCCGGAATATTTAGACCCCGATAATGCTTTTGCATTCACAGAGGACCTTGCAGCACAACCATCTCCGGTTGTGGTGTTGCCTACGGTTATCAATGACCAGAATGTACCAACGCCGCCCTCCTGGACTTCCTCTTCTCTTAGAATGGCGAATGCCATGTATGGACCTTTCTAACGAAGTATAGGCATTGAGGGGATGGGTCTAAACACTTCCGCTACTACTACCAGAAATAGCAGACCCCCTTTGGCCGCTACAAGGACGTCTCTTCATCCAATGGGTCAATATATACAACCCAGTGGAAGGACTAATGCTCGTGGAGGGTCTAAAGGCCGTGGAGCGGCTAGAGGCCGTGAAGGAAGAAACAACGGCGAAGCATCATCCTCAAGGCTTCAAAGACGTCCCCTTGTTGGAATAGGGGCACGAGATCCGAACGTGGTTGTACAACCGTTTTTGGACACGTATGTTCCAGGACGCTCTTCAACAACTCCGACATTTGTTGTTCCGATTCGAGTAGTTCGTCCTACCAACGGCCCAACCATAAATTCCGACTGCGATGATCCTCACGCAGATTGAGAAAAGAGATTCAGACGGTCGCGTTGCGATGGTGAAATAGTCGTAGAGCTTTGCAATGACAACTCTGAAATAGAGGGCTTTTGGACTACGGATGGTAGCAATGGAGAATTCGAAGATGAGAGCGATGAAGGAGCTGATGATGACAACCGTCCAGATTGCGATGAGGCACCAGATGATGATGATATCATCCTTCGAGATGCGGTTATGGGTGGCCCGTCTACCGAAGGAGTGCGCAGATCGGACCGTTTGAATAATTAAAGGACAAGAAAAGTAACTATGTATATGTATGCGAAATCAAGAGAGTTGTGATAATTCATAGAAGAAGGTAGGAGAGAAAAAGGTTTCTTAGATAACTAGCGCCGATATTACTTTGTTTGGAAGTAGGAGATTAGGGAATTGTTGTTATATTGTGAAACGATTTAATGTAATAAACATATTTTGCTTCCAGACATTAAGGTCTCTCCGCTCAATGATGTAGGGGCGGGGATGCCTATATGAGGGGCGGGGACGTCTACGCCCGTGGGGTGGAGACGTCTCCATCCCTAGGGGAGGTGTCCCCGCCCCTTATGGAGACGTCCCTGCCCTAGTGCCACGCTGGCGTGACACGTCCGAATGTGACGTGGCCATCACAGTAAAAATTTCTTACTTGCAAAAAATTATAGGGTGCACTTCAAGCAATTCCTCCGGTCCGGACCGCCCGTCCGATTGTCCCGTTCGAGCACCTCCACTTGTCCGTTATGACAACCTTGCTGATGACATATAAGCGAAGGAACATCATCTTCATCGCTCGCGTCATCAGAATCTACAGGGTCGTCAGCGCCTCCAGGCAAAGTAGCTCTGGCAGTAATATCCCCATCCGCCATAAACTGGTCTTCCGATTCAAGCATAGCCTCTTCTTCATCTTCATCAACCATGGGCTTCTTACCCTCGGCGAGAGGGTCGTAAGGGTACGTCTTCATGTCAATTTGATACCCTCCCTCGACCAAGTCGACCTTGTCGCGCGTCAAGGCCATGCGTGATTTTGCAGCATATGCAGCGCTATCCTTGTTTTTACAGATATTAAAAATTTGCAGGTCGTTCAGCTGCAGACATTTCGGGAGTTGTAAGAACTCATAGACAAGGTAACGACCTTGCACAATGAGCTCGAGTTGAGCTAAACATGCAGCACTTGAATCCACATTGCATGTTCAAATCGTGTCAAGCTGATTTGACAATTAAATGATACGGTTGACAACAACGACAAAATACAAAAGTCAATAGCACTTACCACTGCAATAAGAACTTTCAATCCACCAAACGCTGAAAAGACGACACCACCAAGCTTGCACAAGAGTCCAAGAATCTGGAAGTAGAACTCTATCGTGAACTCTCCACTGTACACGCGTAAATCCAACTCCCGGTATTTGCATGTCTTATCATTGGCGGAGTGATTTGGTGACTTGAACTCGTTGCAAACTCCAATTAATTCATAGCCCGCCCTTTGAGTGAGCCAAATCATCCTTACAGGCTCTTTCACTAACTTGCTACCTGTCGGCACGTCGCCCAAGCGCTCGTACTTCCCTTGTACATAAGCCGACGCGCTCTTGTCGTAATGCTCGATACACGGAGAATTTGCAAGCTTACCAAATGCCTCGATCTTGGCCTCATGGTCACCGCATATCCAGATCCAGACCTTTGGTTGCGTGAGGCCCAACATTCCACCACTCTTCAAGGTCTTCATGATGTCTGTGAAGAAGGGGTTCAGCACCCCGGATGTCGCCCTCCTTACCTGGGACGAAGCAGAAGTCGATCACCCCCAATCGTACAGGTGAATCTGTTGGCCAGGAGTTTGCGGGCCACTGCCCCAGCGTATTAGCGGCCGCATTATACTTCCGGAAAAATGCAGACCCAACAGGCTTTTGGAAGCTGGACCGTTTCTCCAAAAACTGTTTGAAGAAGGCCTTCGCGTAGGAAGAGAGCTCTTTAGCCTTCTTGTTCTTTCTCCTGAACATCTCCCCTGGTTGCTCTAGAAGGACGCGCATCGTCGCGGACGAGACGAAATTATCCTTCTTGAACTGCTTCCAGCGGTCCGGTCTGAAGATTCCGGCAGCGTCAAAGAAAGGAAGGGAGGGTTTGATTCTGCTCAACTCCCTCCTCACTTGTTGCTTTCTTTTGCGCCGCTCAACCCACTCCTTCATAGTGAACCAGCTCTCCAGCATTGAAGTAGGCTGCTTGATCACAAGCTTCAGCCATCTCTGCGTCCACTTTGCTCCGCTACGATTGAGGATGTGGAGAAGCATCTTCGAGTGATCCAACTCTGACAAGTTCCCAAGCCACTTGAAGAATTCCCGGTTGAGTATCCAATCCTTTGAAGCTTTCCACGAAGACTTGTCTTTCTTCTTGCAGAGGTCAGCTGAGTTGACATTGATCAACTCCCCCTGTGCACATGAGGATATGAACTCGCTCCAAAGAGCATAAGTTTCATCGGAATTGGTGATGATCTTGACCTCGTTGTGAAGGTCAAGAGCATCGCTCTTTTTCTTCTTTCTAGGCGACCTTATATTTGAGTTCACATCGATACATGCAAAGCAGAGCTTAACTGCTTCGATGAATTCCTGACATTCCATAAAAACATGTCAGATATCGGAAACTACACTGCATTCAAGTCAATGCATGTTCAGCTCGAGTCGAGTTGAACATGTATGTCAACAATATTAATATATCAATCAAATTAGCTAACTTTTGCATCTAAAGAGTAAGCTTGATTTCAGTTCAACATCTAAACAATAATGATGGAAACTAATATTTTCATAATCAGCTCGACTCGAGCTGAATGTGCACAACTTATCCTATACTTATTATCGTTGAGGGAATTGCGACCACAACCACCGGGAGTATTATGTGGCTTGGGTGGTGTCGGTTCCCCTAGATTGAGCGAGATCAGTCGGGCGCTAAGGATGTTTGTCGCCCACCACAGCTTGAAAATGGAGAAGTGGTTGACGCGGTTGTAGAATGCTGAAATTCGTCTCAGTTTCTCTTATCCAGCGACCAGACCACAAAGCAGTCCCACGTTCAGAAGTGTCGAAGGATTGTCTTTGGCACTTTCTTCTCAGCGATCATTGCCTTGCTTGCCGCAACATTGTGTTGTCCATTGATGATTTTGAAGTTCATCTTCCGGATTTCTTCCCAATCACCTGTGGGCTCTACATGTGAGTCGGGCATCACGCACAAAGTTTGTTTCGCCGACTTGTTGGGCATGTTGATCAAGTTATTCTTCATGGACTCCACGCCCTTCTGCTCCATAGCCCGGATAGTCCAGCCAATAGGAGCATTTGACATCTGGTTGATGTCGATCTCGAGCTTTGCTTGGTTTGGAAAGACAAAGCAGCCTTCGCATTCCACCCAGAACTTCTTGTAGACGATCGTGGTGTTCTTGTAATTGATGGTATTGCCCGACTTCTACTCTACTAGTATACTTGTCAACGCAAAAGCTATGTTGACCTTCTAATTGCTCTGTGCTACTGACAAGGATTTGTCCTGTCCACACACTGGTTTCCGGCGCTGAGCGTCAGTGGCAGTTGAACGCCTAGGTTGCCTTAGCTTTGTAGGCTCCCCCAAACGTGAGCAGCTGAGGTTACTTCCGCTTGGGCGTGAGGTCCTCTTTCTAGTCGAGCCTTGTGTGATATTTGGCTGACTCTCAGTTCTGAGAGATACTTCACCTGGCTCCATTGATGTTGAGAAGTTCCGGGTTTTAGCGAGCCTCATTGTCATCGACTCAAACACTTTTGTTTGCAGCTTTGAAGTCAATGCCTTTGCGCGCTATGAGAGCCCATGGTCGATTACCCAAAAATTTTGATCTTGCAACTCTTCAAGTCCTATTAGCATCGTCGTGAAGATTGTATTCTCTAGACTAGAAAGCAGCGGAGCGAGGCTGAAGAATTGACTAGTGCTGTCAATGAGAATGCAGTAAAGGAACTTCTGGGTCGTTTCTAATTGACACTTCAGTACAACCCATTTGTCCTGGTGGTCCACATGGAGGACCGAGTCTAATAACGCAGGCACAAGGTAATTTTCTTCGCCAACCCATTTGTGTACCTGGGTTTGGGTGTTAGTTGTTGGGACGTTCTATAAGGACCACCCCTCATGCCGTTTGGGGTTCTAAAATCTCGTAGAATGGTCCTATAGATGAGTCGTTTCCATTGTCTGATTTGATTGCGACATTGAAAGGCGCGTAGAATCTATCGAGCAGTGCCAAGTGTTCCTTGACCTCACTGCAAGATGCAATTTTACACTCTCAGCTTCTCAACATCTTACAATTTGAGATTGACATTTATGTCTTCAATGATAACATTCATATTCAACTCGGTTTGAGTTGAATTTATAACTACCGATTTGGTTTCAGTGTTATGTTGCAATTGTTTGGAGTCCGTTATTATTTTTGATAAAAAATTTGGCCTTTGATTAATGCATATTTAGCTCGGTTCGAGCTAAATGTGCAAGAATAGGATCACATTATATGGTCTATTGTTTACTAATTCTCAAGGTGATTTTACAAATGATACTCATTTGAATCTACCGTTTAGTTATTAATTGTATTTTCTTTTATTTAGCCAGAGGTATGGCTTTTACACTATGAGATTGACTTATGTGTGCACAATGTCAAGATTCATATTCAACTCAGTTCCAGTTGAATCTGAAACTCACGTTTGCGGATGCAGTACTATGTTGCTTTTCTTTGAGGTTTGTTATTATTTTTGAATGTTGATTTGGACTTCGTGTTATGCACACTTAGCTCAGGTCGAGCTATATGTGCAAGCAGGGGGTCGCATTTTATAGTTTAATGTTTACATTACCAATTGTCATGGTGATTTTGCTAATGATATTTATTCAAATCAACCGTTTGGTTTATTAATTGTATTTTTGTTCATTTGGCCAGAGGAATTGCTTGCTTAATTTCTCATTGTTTGGTTAATTTTACAATTTCGGTATACAAATAGCTCAATTCAAGCTAAATCTGCCATCCCTATGTCCTATTCTAAATGCTCCTTTAACTAGAATTGTGCACAATCAGCTTGAGTTGAGCTGCTTATGCATGTAATCGAATGGGAGTCATTGATTTTGGGAATGAAAATACTTACCTAGAGTGCGACATTTCTTCGTGTGAAGAAAAACACTGATTGCTTTGCTCCAATTGTTGAATCTCAACACCTACACATTGTACAAGCACAGATACAAATAGCTGAAATTACATGGTTTGTTACAAAATTCTACTACTATGATGGAAAAGTCGCAGCAATACAAAATCAACATCTACACAAAATCAGTTGAATCACAAACTCAACAACAACACAAAAACAAACATTAACAAAAAATTGAAGCAATTGAAATACAAATAGCTGAAATCACAACGTGCATTACAGAATTCTACTACTATGATAGAAAACATACAACAACACGAAATCAACATCAATACAAAATTAGTTGAATCACAAACTCAACAACAACAGAAAATCAAACTTAAACAAAATCGTGAAGCGATTCAAATACAATAAGCTGAAATCACAACATTCATTATAAAATTCTAGTACTATGATTGAAAAATAATAGCAACACGAACTTAAACATAAACTCAAACATAAACACGAACTCAAACATATACAAAAACACTAACTCAAACATAAACTCAAACATACACAAAAAAGTGAAGCACGTTCAAACTTACCAGTAATCTTCGAATTTCTCACTCCGAGGTTACGACTTTCTGTTGTAAAGTGCTCCCGCTCGCTCCACACACTATGCACAAACAAAGCCGCGCCGAGAATATCTCACACTATCGACACAAAAACGTATGCAACAAACGTTTCTCACGTAAACAGATGCACGCGGAGAAAAACAGGCACTATGAACATGCTAACCCTGACAACAAACGTCCCTCACAGAAACCCTAGCAAAATACACACCACTCGACGGCGCTCACCCTTGATTCTTAACAGAAGCACCTGCCTCACTCACAAACCACACTCACTGACCACACACCGCACAAAGAGCACACTCACAAACTCTACACACTCGAAACTCTCACAACAGCACTCTCTTATTGCAAACACACCTCATACAACACAAAACCTAACGATAAACGTACACACGCAAAATCCTACACACACGCACAATCCTTACATACACGCACAACTTTAAAAAACGCGCTCTCTCTCTTACACACCTTCAAAACCTGCGACCACAAACAAGACGAGCAGAAACAAAACCTAGAAGAAAAGACCTCACTTTTCCACCCAACGCGTCAACTCTTGTGC
Source organism: Bryoerythrophyllum caledonicum (assembly GCA_963971425.1). NCBI lineage: Eukaryota > Viridiplantae > Streptophyta > Bryopsida > Pottiales > Pottiaceae > Bryoerythrophyllum > Bryoerythrophyllum caledonicum. The sequence continues at coordinate 18,441,205 of OZ020514.1, forward strand.
ACGGTCATAGGTGACCTTTCCCACGGGTCCTTCAATGGTGGACAAATCTTTTCATCGACCACGCTCCCCACACATCCAATTTTCTCAATCATAATATTAAAACTACATTAAAATGGTTGGACTATTGCGTTGCAATGCATTGGCTTGAGTTTTAGGGTGTGACAAATTTGCATTTGTGTGTTGCAATTTGTGCTCTTCATCACAAATTTGTCGTTCAAAATATTTTTTGAGCTAAGCACTAAAAGATTGAATTGTTAATTATGAGTTCTAAACTTGGAGTGAAAAAGTTGTAAAGTTGGAGTTGTGATCTTGGAGGTTGGCATACAAAGTTGGAGTTGCAAAATTGCATATTCTAGTTGTGGAGATTGAAATAAGAAGTTTTGAGGTGAGATTGCAAGTTGAGTTCGTGTGTGAGTCAAATTTGCATTTGTGTGTTGCATCTAATGTTTACTCAAAATAAAATTGAAACTCTTGATTACAAATTTGACATTCATAACGTTTTTGAAATCCCATGTTAAAATGCAAAAAATCTAAAACCTAATTTTTATTTCTATTCTATTCTATTACATTATTAAATGCATGCATAGGTTTCAAAGACATATTTATATTTTATGTAGATTGTTGTTACCTTTCTTTTTTATAATTTGTGATATAAAAACTAAATTAAAATTGTTGAACTAATGCGTTTTTAGTCATTGTAGTTAACGCATAATATATATTTAACCGCAATGTAATATTTAATAATTCAATATTGAATAAGATATCACATTTTTAGTTTAGAAAGTTTCATTTTACATTTTTGTCAGGTTCGGCGCATTGGTGGGTTTGTGGAGGTTGGTTTATGCGTTATAAACCAACTAGGAGGTTAAGCGGCCCAAGGAAGACCTAGACTCTAGCTCTAGTTGTTAATTAGAGTTAGTATTAGAGTCTTTTGACTTTTAGGGCATTGGTGGTGTCTTTTGACACCTCATTTGGGACTTGGAGTCCAAATGACCTCCATGTGTTGTTGAAGGAGACTCATCTTTCTCAAGTTGAGTCTCCCACGTGATGGACCGAGAGAGTGCGTACGTGCGTGCACTTCTTTTGCTTCATTGTTATTATGCGATCAATCTTTAAGAATGGCATTGACTTGACTATGTGTAGTTTATGAGTATGTTCTACTTGTATATTACTTGAGAAAGATCACCTCTTTGATATGAGTGTAGTCTTAGTGGATTTTTGACACTTAAAACCTTCAAAATCTTGTGTACAGGGTATTTTTAGAGCTTTGTTGTAGTGCTGATCCGTTGTTGCAAAACTTCAAGTATGCTTAGTTAGAACGGATGAAACTTGTGGATAAGATCAAGAACGAGTGATGGAAGGTGAATCCACGTGGGATGGATGGATGAAACCGTGTTGATTTTGCACAAGTTTATTCTCTACTGGAGCTTGTGGGAGGTTGCAAGCGGAGCTGCAAAGGTGGTTAGGTGGTTGCAGGAGCAAGGGGTGGAGTCCGTGGGTGAGGAGCCCGCTGTGTGCGTACGGCGGACTCAGTGTCGACCAGTGACGCATCGAAGGCGTAGAGGAGGACAAGTCATCGGGTGGGGTTGAACGATTCGATGTTATCGGTCTATTGAGTGGGAGACGGGGTTGAACGACTTTCGTGTACATCGAGGTGTGAGGTCCGGGAGAGCATTGCACTGGCAGCAGCTTCACTCGTGGGATAGTGCCGAGCCTGCTCACTCACAATAGCCGTGTTTGCGAAACCATACTTGAATGTGAGTGTATAAGGACGCACTAACTGTCTTGCATTGGTAGGCACGAGTTTTGTATTGTATATGCGAAACGCGGAGTTGTTAGTGCTGGAGTGATTTGTCTAGTTTTCGGGTTGGAGAGTGTAGATGAGGAGATGTCAAGGTAGAATATAGGGGGCTTTGTGTCTATTCTGGAGGGGGGACAAAAGATCAGCGCCTACTGGTGCGGTGCCGAGCGACGTGGTACAGATGTGGTACAGACGTCGCTGAGGCGGGATATATCCGGTCTCTGCGTATTGGTACCTAGTGTACATATAACCGACTTCTTCGATGGTATCAGGCCTTTGATACTGGTATCCAGTTTCTATATTGGTACCCTGATTAGTCATTGATACCCACCTGAATTATTCATACCCGCCTCGTAAGATGATACCCTACTCCTTTTTATTTATACCCTGTCTGCTATTTATACCGTGTCTGCTGCTTCTGATTTATACCTGGTTGTTATTGTGATACCCTGTCCGTCGTGATACCCTATTCTTTACTTATATCCGGTTCTGATGTTCATATCCATGACAATGGGTTGATACCCGGGACACTGGTCTATCCCGGCAGTAATCATATTGTACCGGTATTTTATTCACAGACGACTGTAATGTATCGTATTTCAGTTGTATCTCACACTACAAGTGCTAAGGAATATTAGGGAAGTTAAGGTGGAAGCTTAAAGATTGCGGGGACATTATTAATATGGTTTAAGGGTGTTTCAAGGATATTTGGGACTTAAGTTATGGACCATGGAGGGAAGAGGTAAGTCTAAGAAACCCGAGAAGGCTAGTGGGCCAAAGGTGGAAATTAATGGGGAGGTGTTGGACACCTTCATCACGTGCTTGCAGAGCCTACGAGTGAAAAGCTCCCCCTCCATAGCAAGTTGTAGCCACGAGGACTTTGAGCTCTCTCCCATAGCCAGATCTCCCATAAGGCCCCAAAATTTGCGTAAACCAGGCACAAAAGCGTTGAGCACTGAGGGTGAAGTATTGGACTTCACTTCGTGGGTGCAGAAGATCCGCTTACTTCGGGTGAAGGAGGGAATTCCAGCACCTTTGTGCCGCGCTCGTGGACAAGTTAGAGTCGAGGATTTAGTGATTGGAGGTAGGGCTGTGATCCTTCAAAATTTTGGGTCAAGGTATGGTGTAGAGGTAGAGGATTTCTCTTCAGGAATCCAATTACCCACCTTCTCCCTTATTTTCACCGAATTCGAGAGCGAAGGATTCTTATTCCACACTACCTAGCACTGGGAGGTTAATATGTGGCAAGAGGGTGCCACGAGTGTGGGATATTCTTATCTTAGAGTTGCTGGACTGGGAAGTGACACCTACGATCTATGCCCTAGAGATGAGAGGAACCCATGAAGCTTGGCGATTGCTCGAGTAAATCACCAAACTAGCAATCTAGATAACTAGAAAGGTCCCGATTTTACACGTAGAAATACCCCCTTCTCAGTAGATGCTGGTGAGAGGGTGTTGACAGAAATTCAGGGTCAACCAGAGGAGGCAAAAGACAATTTTTTGCCACTAGTAGAAGCAGAGGAATCTCTTGAAAACCTAAAGGTGAGTATTCAAGTCCCAGTTTACCCACAAAGCCTTACCAATCATACTTTGATTGGGAGGAGATGGCTTCACTATATGGAGGTGGAGAAAGAGGGGTATAGAGATTTTTGGATGCCAAGGACACCATCGAAGTCGATGACTTCAAGAGGGAATTCACCATGTGGTGTGAACTTCAGAAGTCCCGTAATCCCAACTTCAATCCGAACATGGTGTCAAGAGCATTGTTTGGGTGTCTGGAGGGAGCTCCACTGAAGGACTATGGAGTGTTCGAGGAGGCTCATTTCCCAGAAATTATGGCCTAGAGAGATTTCTACGCACCGAAATACGTGGACGTATTCGGTGGAGCACCGAGGGTGACATCACCACTCTTGTCCAAGGGGAAGATGGAAGAAGGCACAAACACGATGGAGGATATGATGCAGCTAGAGGGACTAGTAAATCACCCACCTCCATTCAATTCTACCATGGGATTTTTTGTGCAACTCCATAAAGACTATCAAGGACAGAGGGCAGATAAGATGAAGGCCCTTCGTTCCTTCACACGTGGAGGTGACGAGTCTCTTGCGAGATTAAGGAGACTAATCTCAGCCACTCACGGAGTTACAAAACTACAGGCAGTGCAACACTGGTACAGTACCCTGGACAAGGAGTTGAAAACCTTGGTTTGCAATGAGGCGTTGCAATTGAGAGTATCCACGACACTACGGTTTGTTTTTGAGACCTCGGAGCGAATTGAGATAAACTTACTGGAAGAGAAGGCAACCATGGGATTTTTTAAACGTGAAGACAAGGTCGCGGAGAAGGTTAAGGTGGCCAAGGTGGCTATCCCTTCGTATACTACAGACTTTCGTGCCTTGTGCTTCAAATGTGGGAAGCCAAGACATCAGAGGAAGGATTGCAAGGAAGGTAAGACTTCTACACCTCAGACTAGAGGTTTCTGCTCTGGTTATGGTGCCAAGGGGCATGCAGAGGTCAGCTGCTGGAAGCTTCATCCAGAGTTGAAGTCCACCGGGAGCAAGGGAGCTAAAGGAGGCAAGGAGAAGGAGTCCAAGACTACCAGAGGGGAGAAGAAGAGTTGGAAAACCAAATTTGCAGAGTTGAAAGCCAAAATGGAAGCAATGAGTGCCAACACTATCATGGTAGGTGGCAACCCTTAGGTTACTCATAGTTTCCATGGTGGCGGCGGTTTTAATTCTCTGGATGATGAGTTTTGGAGACTTCATGTTGAATGGCATGGCACTTACCATTGGAGATGGCACATAGGAGGCCTATACTCTCACACGGAGCCATACTTCAATTTCCAAGGATGTTCCACGTGGAGCTAGTTCAACTCAAGATCCTCATTATGGAAAGGAAAATCGACAAGCAAGGTTGCCTCAATCCTTCACGTTAGAAGAGATGGTGCCCACGTCGTCCATGGTGTCTCCACCATGACTAGTGGCGACATTCACACGAGCCTCCATACAAGCCTCACCACAAGCTGGAGGACTCACAAAAGATTCATGAGCACTTATGGAGGCAACAACTTCTGTATGGGAAGCCTCTTTATTTTCTGCTAAGATGTTGTCACAAGATGGCTTCAATGTGGCAGAGGTTTTCAAGATTGTAGCCTCAATGTGTGAGTTGGGCAACTCCACGGGTGTTAATGTGTTGAAGACAGAGATAATCAATGCAGAGGAGAACTAGAGTGACAACGTGGAGGGTTTGCTTTCAGCAGCCATGCGTGTGAAGACAATGGCAGCTAGACCTGCGATTGAGAGATCATCCATTACCCTTGATTTGATAGTGGTTGATAATTCCCAAGGCATTTTCTAACTCGTTGGGCCTAAAGGGATGGTTTTTGTACCTCAATGTGTGCTTTTGGATTCAAGAGCTCAACCTTTGATGCTGGGAACGTCCGCTATTGAAGAGTTGCGTTTAACTAGGGATACTTTGAAGAAGTGTCCATGGACAATTAGCACATTGATTGACGGTACAGAGCACGCTACAAGCATCACAAGGGTTGAGTTGGTGTTACAACTCTATCAAAGTGATGTAAGAGATGTCAGTTCTATGAAAGTAAAGGCAATAGTCACGGAGGCCAAGTCATATGATGTCTTGGTGGGTTCGGCGGTGCTATACCGAATGGGCTTCACATTGGATTTCAGGGAGGAGTAAGCAAGCTATAGACCAAGATGGGAAGTAGGAGATGGGCGGAAGGCTCAACTGCCAGCTCGATTTGTTCGAATTTTTGCTGGTCACTTTGCTGACGTGTTTGCCTTTGCTGGATCTATGAATATGAAACCTTCATGGTTTCATGCAGGTTTTGAGGATCCTTCTATTGCTGACCGCAGTTCAGAGAAGGTGGATGTCTTCAAGGGCAACACGAGTGGAGGAGAGGAAGAAAGATATCAACCTGGGATTGAGGCAGCGTGGAGCAACACCACCCGATTGAGGGAGGCCGCGGAGTTAGCAGTGGAAGAAGCATGGCAACATTCTATGCTACCACAGATGCAACAGGAACCTAGAGTTGACCAAGACCTAGGGCCTCCATTAGACTCGCCTACCATCCATTGGAAGGCACCAACGGATGGCATCGTGTTGTTGAAGCTATTTGGAGGAATAGGCACATGATTGGTAGATGTTTTACAAGTAGGGATTAAAGTTAAGCGCTACATTTACGTGGATGTAGATGAAACAGCAAGGCATGTGGCCAAACGTCACTCACGTAGACTGAGGACCTAATTCCCCGACTTATTGGCCACTAGTACCATCAAAACTTCTTTCTCTACACATGTGGGCGATAATTCCTTGCTGTTAAATGATAACATTCTTCGTGTGGGTCATGTGGACCTTGTCATTGTAGGATGGCTTTGCCAAGGCATGTCTATGGCAGGCAGTTAGAATGGGTTAAAAGACTCCCATTCTCCCAGGTTCTTTGCCATGATTCGAGTACTTCGTTTGCTTCAAACTTCTCAGAGGCAACCACCTAGTTATATTGTAGAGAACGTGCCCGCGGTGAACAGTTCGAGGTCTAGGACTCTCCAGAGTATGCACAGAATTCAGCAGACTTTGGGTTTGCCAGTGTTAATTGATGCGGCTACAGTAGGGTCCAGAGCACATAGACCACGCTTGTGGTGGACAAACCTGGCACCCGCAAAGTTACGACAGTCCGCGGTGGGTCGCATTAAACGCCTAGATGTATATGTGAGTGATATTTTGGATCCTCACAGGACACCACGGCGCGTGTATCACGATGACCAGACACCATTAGCGGTGGTTAACCGCAAGAGAGAACCACGTAGGGCCTTGCCTATGTTGGTTAGCTTTGCACACTCTTATGCTTTCAAGGATAATGGACATGGGCTTGTATGGGATTCATTGTCATGGGAGATGGTGGATCCTGATGCCGATGAGCGAGAGAGAACCATGGGCTTTCTTACTGGCACCACTGATGTGCCTCAGATTTCAAAACCACAGAGACGGTTTTTACTTGGTCAAGCAATGGATTTAAATTGTTTGACTTGGATTGTATCGATAGTGGTTGCCAAGGAGAAGCGTTTAGCTTCTAGCTTGACTAGTTACATGAATTATTATGAATTGCGGGCGGTAAGAGAAACATTTGCCATTGTGAGGGTGACAAGCAAAGTGGTTGGAGGCAAGACGGCCTTTGCACCTCATCCATGGAATATGTGGGATACCGCAAATATTTTTGCGACCATCAAAGCAACAGATCTTCCCTATGGAGGGGAGAATTGGAGTGAAGGAAGCACATTGGCTCACTAGAGGATAGATTTGGAGTATGTTGTAAAAAAGATCTTGTTGGAAGAATATACAGCTTTTCACATGGAAGAAATTGACAAACTTGGTCAATTGAAAGGACTTGGGAGCGTTATTGGAGAGGAAGGAGACGAGCCTCCTTCCTTGAGCGTTATTGGGGAGGAAGGAGCCTCCTTCACATGGGATTCAATAGCAACCAAGGGTGGAAAACCCTACTCCAAAGGAACCAAAGAAGGTGGTGACTAAGGACACTTGCAAACAAGAGTAGGCCTAGCAGATGGAGCAGTGGAGGTGGAAGAACATGAGTTCGTGAAGGAGTATTCCGATTGTTTTGCTTTGAGTTTACATGATTTGGGAGTATTGAAGGGGCAAGAAGTGAGTATTAACTTAGCCAATGAAGCACCAATTCCAAAAGCCATACAAGTTTAGCGACATGGAGCAAAAAATGATTCGTGCTCGAACGGAAGAATTGATGGCTGCGAGGTTGGTGGAGTTGGCTCCACCAAATTGTGAGTATGCATCAGCAACAGTTATGCCATCCAAGAAGGACATTTATCGTAATTGGATTGGGAAAAGGATGTGTCATTACTATAGGAGAATTGATAAATTTACTAAGTCGGACCGTTATGCCATGCCAACTCCGGCGGAGAACTTTGAGGCCATTGGCCATGCCAAAGTATTTAGTACGTTGGATTTACGCTCTGGATACCACCAAATTGGATTGAGAGATGAAGATAAGGAGAAAACCGCGTTCTGGGGCTTCGACAAAAATTGGAAGGACCGGTTGTTTGAATGGAAGTTTTTACCGTTTGGATTGAAGAATGCTTCAGCAGAATTTCAAAGGGTTATGGACAGAGTATTCTCCAGGATGGATTTTGTGAGATGCTATATTGATGACATCATTGTCTTTAGCAGGAATCGAAAACAACATAGACTACACTTGATGGAGGTTTTTGCTAGATTGAGGCTTGATGGATTAAAGTTGTACTCTGGTAAGTGTAAATTCTACTCTGATCGCATTGAGTATTTAGGCCACATGATTTATCCAAGTGGATTAGGTATGGTAGCTAGCAAAGTGGAAGTAGTGATGTCTATTCCTAGACCACGAGATGTTAGTAGGTTGAGAGCATTCTTGGGGTTGTGTAACTATTATGGAAAGTTTGTTAAAACTTTCGGTGCTATTGCCAAGCCATTAACCATGTTGACAAGGAATGATCAACCTTGGATCTGAGGAGATGAGCAAGAGGCGGCCTTTCAACAATTGAAAGACCGTTTGGCATCAGTACCAATACTTTGAAGGTCTATAGCAGGAAGGACGTACCAGCTACACACAGATTGGAGCGCGTTGGAGATTGGTGCAATATTAACGCAAATGGATGATGATGGCAAAGAATTTGTGATTGCGCACGCCAGCCGGTCCAACAACAATGCTGAGGCTCACTTTAGCTTGTATGATGGAGAATGTTTGGCTGCCATGTAGGCAATTGCTCATTTTTGGTATTATCTTTATGGTAATGAATTTATGTTGGTTACAGATCATCAGCCTTTGAAATGGTTGATGGAGTCTGATAAATTGATAGGAAAACTAGCACGGTAGGCCTTGATGTTGATCGAGTATGACTTCAAGGTGGTTCATAGGGCAGGTTTGGTAAATATGGATGTTGATGGCCTTAGCCACAATCCAATTCCAAATCAAAAGGATGATACAGGTTTTAGATGGCTTACTGAGGGTGAAATCGACCTGTTGCCAGGTTGGCATTGTTCAGTCTTTCTGGGGATATTGGCATTGAATGGAGACACAATCGCGGAAGCTACTGTGGCTACAGTAGATGAGGATGGAGGTGAAGAGTCTGGGGGCGCCAAATATATCCATGAAGAGACAAATGTGATGCAGTTTTTGAAGGATGGAGAAACGGTGACTTCATGGTCTCATAAGAAGAGAGATCGGGTTCTACAACGAGCTTAGAGGTTTGTGCGGGAGAGGACTCACCTTATGAGATTGTGGCTAGATGGTACTAAGAAGGTAGTACCAGCTTCAATAGAAAGAGTGAAACTGATTAAGGATACACATGAGGACCTTTGACACTTTGGAGTGCGGAGGGCTTATAGTCTACTTCAGATTCACTATTGGTGGCGTGGAATGCAATCCCAAGTGCAAGCTTTGGTGGCTCGGTGTATGGTGTGTGACGGGATACGAACGTCTTTTAACGCTCCAATGCCACAGTTACAACCTTTGCCAATTATGGGCTTAGGATACAGATGGAGCTTGGATTTTGCAGGTCCATTGCCAATGACACCTCGACACAACAAGTATGTGTTGGTAATCATTGACCATTTCTCGAAATGGATAGAGTTAGTGGCATTGCCTGATAAGTTCAGTGAGGGGGCCGCTTATTCGTTTCTTGACCGTGTTCTGAGTCGCTTTGGAGCTCCAGCAGAGGTACTCACAGACCAAGGGAGAGAATTCTTCGGTGAGTTTTAGACGTTGTGTGAGTAAGCGATGATTGATCATCGCACTACTTCGAGGGATCACCCTGAAGCAAATGGATTGGCGGAGCGCATGGTGCAAACTGTCAAAAAGGGGCTCTGGAAGTATAGCTTGAAGAAAGGACATCATCATGATTGGGATTTGGAGCTTTGGTGGATAGCAATGGGCTACCGGTTCTGCAAACAAGCGTCCTTGGCGTCTTTTTCACGTTACTATCTATTATTTGGGAGGCACCCGGTTTAACCGAAGGCCATTCAAGCAGATGCTGACACCGTGTTGGCTAACATGGACAATCCAGACACGTGGGCTCAAGTGTGTGAGCAACATGTAGATTTGTTCAAAAGGGTGATGTCTATGGCATTGGAGAACCTTTCCATTGCTCAACATCGGGATACGTTGCGATATGTTACAATACGGAGAGGTGGTTATCGGTGCAGATGCGGCGTTTCACGCCTGGAGACTACGTGTATTTGCAGCAAGCAGCGCCCACCACCTTGGATGTGACAGCAGCAAGGATATTTTTGAGAGTTCGTGAGGTGAAGGACTTAGGGGTGTTAGTGTTGGAGGGTCGTAATGGCAAGATGTGGAAGGATCACACACGCAATTATGCGCCTTGCCACTTGCCACACATTGATGGGACAGTACACCCTGGTCTCTCTCACATCTCTGCTGGATTACGTTGTCGGTTGTGTGGTAGTGCCAAACGGGCAGCCACTATAGTTATTTGTGACTTATGTTCTACAGGGTGGCATATAGAATGCATAACTCCACCTCTTTTGGAGGTACCAGTGGGTCAATGGTCTTGTCCTGAGTGTTAAGCACGTTGAGGGTGTGAGTGGACAAAGTCTAGCATTAAAAAGATGTTAGAGGCGATTAACGATGGGGCTCTACTTGCACCCGGCCTACCGTTTGTTTGTTGAGTCTTTTAGCGTCTTTTCATGTGGACCACATTGATTTCATGGTCTGAGAGGTTTTTATTCACGGTTATCATTCAATTTATATATAAACTATGTGGTTCGCCGGTGTGAAAGGGGCTTCAGCACGGGCGAAGGGGGCAAGTAAAAAGGTACTTGGAGACCGCTTACTACTTCTTGATGTACGAGGTTATGAGTCATTTATTTCTTTTCCCTAAGTCTGGATTGCTAATAGTGTGTAAGTGTGTATTGTTTTATTGTTTAAATAGAGGTAACGGTGGTGGTTGTGTCACCATTGCTCTCGAGTTGTCTCTGACTGTGCGCTCCTACCTGATTAGCACGATGTTATCTTGGCACGATGCGGTTGTGCACGACAACTGTCAGGTTTAGCGCGTTGGAGGATTTGTGGAGGTTGGTTTATGCGTTATAAACCAACTAGGAGGTTAAGCGGCCCAAGGAAGACCTAGACTCTAGCTCTAGTTGTTAATTTGAGTTAGTATTAGAGTCTTTTGACTTTTAGGGCATTGGTGGTGTCTTTTGACACCTCATTTGGGACTTGGAGTCCAAATGACCTCCATGAACTGTTGAAGGAGACTCATCTTTCTCAAGTTGAGTCTCCCACGTGATGGACTGAGAGAGTGCATGCGTGCGTGCACTTCTTTAGCTTCATTGTTATTATGCAATCATCCTCTAAGAATGGCATTGACTTGACTATGTGTAGTTTATAAGTATATTCTACATGTTTATTAGTAAACAGGTACTTGGAGACCGCTTACTACTTCTTGGTGTACGAGGTTATGAGTCATTTATTTCTTTTCCCTAAGTCTGGATTGCTGATAGTGTGTAAGTGTGTATTGTTTTATTGTTTAAATAGAGGTAACGGTGGTGGTTGTGTCACCGTTGCTTTCGAGTTGTCTCTGACTGTGCGCTCTTATTTGATTAGCACGATGTTATCTTGGCACGATGCGATTGTGCACAACATCTTTTAATAAGACGACAGTCCGATACATACACCCAAAACTCTAAAATTCCTCGCCAAATAGATCACCAACAGCTTTTTTCAACTTCTCACACACGTTGTCAAAGATATAGTAGCAATGTACACTTTAATATCTTTGTATCTTTGGATCGCTACACATACTCACGCAAGCTTTTGTATCAATTTCATCCATCCATTCAAACACCTTGTATGCCTAATAAACAAAACATAATGTGTTGCAACCACAATGTCGCTTCGCAAACCTTCAATGGTTAAGATACAACATTTTAATTGACACATAATAAAATAACGACATTGCAAATGTAAACAACTTTTTTTTCCTAAAGAAACATGATGACTATTCTCCGGGAAATTTGAATATCATGGTTTCCATCATTTTAAATGTTGTTACAAATATTATTGACTTCATGCATTACCATAGAAAACACTATATTATGTCTTCAATGTAGTATGATCTAGGGCCATCATATCTATGAAATTCCAAAGGTATCATTTAATTGCGAATTTCAACTAACTTTTATTAGGAAAATATCAAGAAGAATTTTCCACTTATAGAGTACTAGGGTTGGTACCCATCGTCCCAATGGGGAGAGCGGAGGGTGGTGTGTTAAATATACGTTTGTATGTTTTGTATTTTAAAACCTATAAGCTCAAATCGAATCTTAGTCAAATCAAGTACATTCCCCATTGTCATCAACTGACCGGGGCAATCCCAAGTTAAATAAACATATATAAATGCAAAAATAAAATTTACTCATTATATATGCATTATGTACTATATATACCTACTATTTACTTTAAATACCTATTATTTATTTCATATACGTGTTATTGTCTTTAGATAACTATCATTTATTTTATGTACCTGAGGTAGTATATTGTGTAGTTTCAATATGTGTATATTATGGTTCATTTTTCTATTTTTGATACATAATACAATTTTAAAACTCAACAAGCCAAATTTGAATAAAAAGGCACTATAAAATATTCCTCCAAAAGGCACTATAATGGATTCCTCCAAAGGGCACTATAAAGGATTCCTTCAAAGGGCACTATAAAGGATTCCTTCAAAGGGCACTATAAAGGATTCCTCCAAAGGGCACATATGGAGGATTTTTTCAAAGTTCACATTCAATTCAAAAGGTACATTTGATTCAAATGGCAATTCCAAAGGTCACGTGACCGTGACAGTTTTACACCAAAAACACTTCAAAATTAATGGATTCTAGTGCAATGAATAAAGAAGGTAACAAAAAATTCTATTTTTAGTTCTGACCATAGGATCTCAATAAAGGCTTATTAAGTAATACATGTACAAGATTTCATAAACTTTGACCGCACGGATTGAATGATTATAGTGTTTGAAGTCAAGCAAATGGTTCATTTTCTTCCCTGCGTTTAGTGGATCAGCAGACTTTGACTTCAGTTGGTGTCAAAAATTTCACTAGACAAGGTCTAAATCTATTACCATCTCGTCAAGCATGATGTTAGCTCGTAACACACCAATTTTTAGAGGTAGAGACGGGGTGTAGCATATTCAAAACAAGTGTGCAAGGAGTGGAGGCTCGAAATTTGTTAATTCACACTTTAATTTTTTTTTAACTTAATATGTTTTCGATTGATAATCCAAATGGTTAGTAAGAAGGTTTACATTACATATTGTTTTGGAAAAAATAAAAAGTGAAAAATATAAAAATACCTAGGTTTTATGTGGAAAAGAAGAAGTTTTTTTGGTACCTTGCCCGGCAATGAGTGACAATGTGTGAAAATGTTTGACTTGGGTTGGTATGCTATTTTTCACTAAAGACAAGAACTTTTTTTGACAATATGAAGGGAAATAATATTACTTGCCAGTACTGAAAATCTCACCTTCAATAGAGTCTCCTATCAAAAGTTTTTGGAGGTGCCCGAGGTGCCCGCCCTCCCCATTTAAAATTCAAAACCCTATAACTTTTTCATCAAATGTCCAATTTAGGAAAAAATTGTTTTCCCACTAAGGTCTTTGTAATGTCTTTCTAGAGTAAAAATTTCAAAGAAGAATGTTGAAAATTGACACCATAGGAACCTGACCGAATTTTCTAAAAGCCCATTTTTGACACTTGGTATCTTAGGGGTTAATTCATTTCATCTTCGTTTCAGAAAAAAAAAATTGGCAACACAAGACTTACACTACCTTTGTAATGTGCACCGTACTACATTAAAACTAGATAAATTTTTAAAAGCACTAATGTCACAGGACGTGGCGTCGAGGGCCTCTTTGTATCGTAGTTTTAGCGTTTGTTAGTTTGTTATTAATCTACGTTTGTTTTGGGGCAAACGGCGGCGCACCGCATTCATCCGTGGATGATTTTCATCTAATTAGGATTGTATGCGTGTGCGTATAGGGCCGCACACGTCCTTGACTTGATGCCTTTGTCATGTCAAGCTTTGTGAGTGAGTTAGAGAGTGTTAGAGATTACCATTGCGTTAAGTGATTGTTTATCATTAGTAAAGGCTCCGCATTCTTCTATACTGCTTGCACTCGTTGATTCTCCCTTTGAGGAGTGCGAGACGCTTGACTATGTGAGTGATTTCATACTTGTTCCTTGAGGATGTATCACATATACTTCTTTTGGTGTATGTTTTTCATATATTTGATGTTGATTAGGACTTTTGATCTGTTGTGGTTATCGATCTTTCTTTACACAATACTACCAAATTTGGAAGAAAAAAAATTACTATTTTAATGAGTAATGAATAACAATATCAATATGAGGTGTTTGACAATAGTTCACCATATGTGAGTAATACTTTTGTATCATTATATGATCTATTACATGACCAATGTGAGTAATTATGTATTTGTGTAATATATCAATGCATTGAATAAGTTAACTAGAGTTCATTGAGTGGAATATGTTCATGCTGCCATTAATGATGTCATACTATAATAACTTTAAGACTTTGGTTCTCTAGAACATAATTAATACGTACGATGATTTATAGTTATTATTATTTAAACCAACTAAAATAATATGAAGTGGGTGTATTATATCAATATTTTGTGATCGTAGTATATACTACAAATTCAATTAGTGAAGGTTTAGTGAACAAGGGAAATTATTCACACATCTGAATGGAAATTAATCATTTTTACATATTCTATGAAACATCCCATATCAATAATACAAGCGTGATAAATATCAATTTAAAAAATATTCAGCTAACATACAATACAAGGGTATTAAAATGAACAATGCTCATTTGAAATATTATAAAAAAATTAAATAGGTAAATGCAAACATCATATATTGAAGATTAATTTTAGTGTAGAACGTGTCTTCTTAGTGCTTTATTCACATCCATGAAGAATGCACTATCATTGAATTTCTAAATACATCATTTTAATGATGTGAATTTATAATAATTTTACAATGAGAATGTAAATGTGGAAGTTTGCTCATTTTCAATACTATACTCCTACTATAAATTACCTTAATACAAGTCAAGTTTTTACAATGTTTATGGTTGGTATTTAGATTGTTAACATACAACAATAGCCCCTATAATTTGGCAACCTGATCATGTAACTTAATGCATGTTATGCAATGTACGTAATAAATACCGATTTTTTAAACATAAAATGAACCAAGTTCATAAGGCTAAGTTGTGAATAATTATACACAAAACATGATAGCATATATATAAAAACCATAAATGGACAAGCTAATACATTGTAATTTAACCTAAGGTCATTTGTTCAATTAGTTGAAAAAATTGTACACGGTGACTATAGATAGGTATGAATATGTTTTATAGTGAATTGTGAACCAATTCAAAACATTTGAATAAATGAAGGAATGTTAATAACAATTCATAAACATAAACACCTAAACACTGAAATCCTAAATCTAAAATCCTATCCTAAAACAAATCCTAAACCCTAAATCCTAAACTCTAAACCCTAAACTCTAAACCCTAATGGTAACCCTAAACAGAGCCCTAAACCTAAATGCTGAACCCAAAATCCTATACAGCAAACAATGAATCGTCCACAAAAAGTACAAAGATTTAGTCCGCCGATATCCATCCTACGGTTAACGGACAAAGCTATTTTCAATTCCCCAGGTAATGTGGTGCAATAATTGAGGCAAACTTTTTCATCACCAACTTTTTCCGTCCAACAATAGTCTTTCCCGCCCAAACCATCCTCCCGTCGCTCCCGGACTAAAGTAGGTTCTCTCAGCACCTGCCGCACCATTCGAACTCCTTCTTCCTCTTTCCTCTGCTTCTTTCTGCGCGTTGAGACTCTACACGTCCTGCATTGATTGTGTTGGCCTTTGGTTTCCCTACTTTTTCTAGAGTTATTAGCAGTTGCGTCACAGTGATTGAGTGTGAAATTATCCAATGAGATTATGCATTGTTCAAGCGTCGCTATGAGGTCGCGGTAGGTGCCATTGGATGTCTAGATGAGTAGGGTATCTCTTTCTGTCTTCACGTATAGCAGTTTGACAAACGTTCTCTCTGTCAGGTATAATTATTTCCCATCTTTTCTCCCTCTTGACGTTTGTTTTTCACTAGGGTGTCGTACTTTCAATATTGTGTTTCATGATAGTCGTTGACGTTTGTACTCAAGTCGTACAATGTAGTGGACCATGGTGTTCATTGCAATGGTCATGACCGTAATTGCTACAATGTATCATTAAACTTGAGAACTTGACATGTTCGCGTATTTCGCCGCATATTACGGGGTATGAATTGACCTTATCGACAAAGTGGAAGGACCTCGGTTGCACATTCAGCTCGAGTCGAGCTGAATGTGCTGGTTATGAGGATATTTTGTGATTAATGTAGAGCAACAACCTCTGAATGTTGCTGGAACTTGGAAGGTGAGTGTTCAACAGCAATTTCAGTTGCACATTCAACTCGAGTTGAGCTGATTGTGCACGACATTAGGACATCATGTGGTTAATGTAGAGCTGCAACCTTTGAATGTTTTCGAAACTTGGAACATGAAAGTTAAAAATCTATTCCAATTGCACAAACAACTCAAGTCGAGCTGATTGTGTACGATATTAGGACGTCTCTAGAACGTCCTAACGTCTCTGCCATAGAAAAGCAACCGCAGAATGTAGGTGGAACGTCGAAGGTGAGGGTTCATCGGATGTTGCCGTGGCACATTCTTCTCGAGTCGAGTTGAATATGCACGATGGCAAGACATCTTTCGATCACGGGAATTCTCTTGGTACTTGGAAGCTGGGATTAGCGAGCTATTCCAAATGCACAGTAAACTCAAATTCTGCTGATTATGCACATCATTGGATCTCCAGCCACTATTAAGGATTCAGTGATGTATTAGTAACTACAGATCACTTCAATACTAATTTGAATATGGATATGGTTTTTGCTTTGCACATTATGCTCAAATAGAGCTCAATGTGCATCCTTGAGTATTCCATCATCCTTGCCCTGAAACCAAAGCGGCATCACTCTCGTAGTTCATCCTTTTCGAGCATGGACAAACATGCATTATCTATTCACAATCAGTTCGAATCGAGCTGAATGCGCCATTGAACTAGATAATTATGTCTATACTAATGCGGTCTCTATATGCACTAGCAAGTTTCAGATGGCGAGTTCAAGCACTGCCAGCTTCATCGGTGAATTCAATTTCAACAATAGCTGCTCCTTTCAAAATAATCCTCTCAACTCTGACTTGCCTAATTTTGTAGTTCTTCATCGCCGTCAATGAGTTGGGAAAATTGTAGGAATGAAAAATATCACCGGTGTTACCATTTCAGATGGGATTTTTCAAAACCTACAGTCAACTGATGTTTCTAGATCAACATCTCCATTAGGTGAGATACATGTTGCCATTCAAGTATCAAAAACATATGATGCGGATGAAGCACCGGATGATTGGCGATATTGTGTGAAGGCCTAGCCAATTGAGCGGGTGTTTTACAATGGCATTAGTCTATTCCATCACAATCAACAAGAGACTTACAACACTGTGATGGCAATGCGAAACTAGCCCCTTGGTGAGAGCACCCGCTCTTACGAGAGCTCCTTTAGTAATCCTTTGGTATCTCCTTTGTCGAAGTCGAGTCGGCTCCTCTCAGATGACTCCATCAACTTTGTCGCCGCTAACTCCTGCTATTCTAGAAGTTGTGTCCAGCTATATCCTCGTGATAAGATTAAGGTCCTCTGGATGCGTATGTACTTTGGCACGGCAATGGTTTTCGGGAGGCATACAATGTTAGACATTCATAGACAACTCCGTGTTGACAACAATGGTCAAAATGTTGTCATCCTGGAGGGAATTGACGTCTGCCCAACTGCTTGGCAACACATCATGGGCGTCAATGAGACCTCGTTCTATTTGTATGCAAGAGACGCAGCTGCTGGTGTTGCTGCACAACCGCATGGTAATACTGGCTTGAAGAAACCTAGACATCACAGTGTCGTCACCGCTGCCGCTTTGCGCGTCATCCTTAATATGAACGCCGACCATATGCCTCATAAGACTTGAGTGTTCTCCTCTGGTGAGAAGGCTCTTGCTAAGGTTCTACCTTCGAATTTCAAGTGGAAAGTTCAAATCCCTCTGCTTGACTCTCATTTTGCAGATTGCAAACTTCCATCGATATCGACTTCAGGACTTAGTAAGATTACACAGGTCCACTTTCCTGATTTGAATGCAGAACGGCCTGGAGATAATTTTGCACTATGCTCCTTCTGTGATGATTGCCAAACCGAAAGGAAGTTACATCTGCCTGGAACTCAGGCCGCTTTGGTATGGCAGCTAAAGTTGAACACTCACTTGGATTCCGCAATGGCCCATCGGGAGTTGTATTATTCCACTCGTTATCGCTTTTAGGTATTGCCTGATGAATGTCTCACCATCATGCATGATAAGATGGATCACTCCAAGACTGCCTTGCCTGCCCTTTCTCACAAGATCAAGCATGTCGACGGCCTTACGCGATTACCAATTTCGATCACAGGAATGCTTGCACATGGTCATGGGGACGTTTGTTATGTTCATTATGGCTTAGATATTTACCCGCATGATGTCAATTACATTGTCGCTTCTTTTGCCAAGTTGTTGCGTGATTTGGAACAACCCCCAAAAGCATCTAGTCGGGAATTGTTTGAAGGATTCGGGAGGACTGTGTTGTTCCGTGCTGTCTTGCACGGTGCCAAGGATGCGTGTGTGCCTTCACTACCCGATCACTCTAGAAACCCAACTCCAGCCAAACCTCTGCTTCCAATTTTGCATGTGCAAACGGATAATGCTGTCAGTGACAATAAGAATAGATATGTTTTTTGCTTCTGGTCTCTTCTTGTTGCAAAGGATATCTTTCGAGAGGTTTATGTGAATTTCATGCTAGTTGGCCACACTCATGATGACATTGATGCCTTATTTGGTCGATAGAGTATGGCATTGAAGGCCTTGTGATGGAGACAAGCGCCCTGTTTGGATCGCTTGAGCAATGACAAATCCTAATTCTGACCCCGAGCGGCCGAACTCACTTCGCATACAATACTACTGTCCTACTTCACGCAATTCGCGCAGCCAAAGAAGCTATGCGGGTTGGAATGCCCTTGCCGGTTTGAGGTAGAATATAGATGACGATCTTGAGGAGGCGTGGAAGAGCACAGAATCCCTCCTCACGGCATGGAAATCAAGGATCCAAAGAGAATCTTTGCGTTATAGTGCAAAGATACCTCTAGAGCAGGTTGAAATCATTAAAGCAAGCCTTATGAGGAACAACTCAACATCCTTTTATGAGTAATTCAATTACCATAGTATGTTGTTATAAGAGTTTTGCTTGTGAGTGAAATTCATAATTGAAATCATGTAATAAGCATTTAGCTCGAGTCGAGTTCACTATGCCTGTGTCCATCTACTCTTAAATGTCTAGGCTATATACACAGAGTTGTGCGCATTGATGTGTTGACAAATGGGAGTGTTGGAGTGCACTTTCAGCTTGTGCCGAGTTAAAAGTGCAACATCTGTTATTTGTACCATGATGCATTTCAATACTTCATCAATGTAGTCCTCTTTTTGTTTGATTCATTTCCTCATGAGCCTATGCTTTTTGCATTATCTACTCTTTCAAAATCAAGTGACCTGATCATGTACACAAATTCTAGTTGTCATTTTGATCATTTCATTGATAAAGAATGAAAATATTTTGTATATGGAATGCCAAACACACATCTCACGTGTAGGCGCACTTTTTGCTCAATTCGACCTGAACTTGTATACAAAATGTAGTGGAATGCTTCAGTTTTATTGCTTGGAGATTTTTTCTTTGCTATATTGATGGCTATACATGCATATGCGTTGTTGGCACACTTTCAAATCGATTCAACCTGAACATGTACACCAATTTCAATGGTACATGAAACGTATTAATTGCTTTGGACTACTTTGTGTGGTATTTTTTATGGTTTTGTAAGTATTACATGTTGACTCACATTAATGTCGCATTGAGCTTCACATGCACACCAACATCTTCTATATCCATAGAGTTTAAAACGTAAATCTTTGCCTCCCATTTTAGTAGACACAGAATTGTAGATATTTCATAAACATGCATTGCACAAATTCACTATATTTAATATGCACATTTAGGCCGATTCTACCTAAATTATTATTTTGGGAGGCCCCCGATATCCAATTTAATGAATATGGTGTTTTATCAAATCTCCGACAATGTCTCCCCACGTCACCTGCCTCTCACCCGTGTGTGCTCCTCAAATCGTGGTGGCCAATGTCGAGATTGTCTTTGAGGTTGTCTTTGAGAGCCGATCCGGATACGTGATCGGGTGTAAAAACTCCATCAATCCTCTGACCCTTGGAACCTTGCAGTCCACCACGATTAGCCCATCCTTTGGATCTGCTTTCTAGGTGAACTTCCCGTCAATAAAAGACTCTTGACTTGATCACATACCTTCTCCCCGTGTCGAGAATTCGTATACGCCGCTCCACATCGTCGAAGTCCACTTCTCCGGCCTCCCCCGGATGGTGCCTTTGAACTTGTTGGAGATTCCGTCTAGCAGCTCCTGAACCATCGCGTCATCTCCGAAACCCCATGGCTGCTCCTGGAATCCGAAGTAGCCCATCTTCTTTAGATCCACATCCAACGCCTTTCGATCGCTCCAAAATTTGGGAATCACTGGAACCACATTCTGGAGATTTACGATCATCTCAGTCGCCGCCCTACTGCTGGTTGCCTTCTTTAACGTCATTTCAGCAATCCCTCAACTGAATTTAGACCCGGGTTCTTCTCAAAAGATCCGCAAATGAATCTGCACACAAATCCTAACCCGCACTTCCTGATTCCCAACCCGCAAACTACAGCAATCCTCGCTACAACGCTCTGGCGCACAAACCCTCAGCTGCCCACCCTTGCTCCTTGCCGCTAATCAACCCCAAACACGCTAAGAAAGTTGAGAGAAAGAACCCTGCTATTAACTATATATTCCCAGTCCGATAATCATTACCTGAATCCAAACCGGCGGCCGGTTATAATTGTTAGATCCTGATCTTGACCCCGGTTACGGTTCTAACCGTTAGATCCTGATCTTGACCCCGGTTACGGTTCTAACCATTAGATCCTGATCTTGACCCCGGTTACAGTTCTAACCGTTAGATCCAGATCCTGGTGATAACTAATTGAGACTGGATTATGGTCAGTGATACCCAGATTCCTTCTTAGCATTTTTAGGATTTTCGATCATAGGCAAGGAGGACTTGCAATAGTTTTTGGGGTGAAAGTCCACTAAGGTGGTATATTTATAGTGTCACAAATGGTTTTGGAAAGAGTCACGAACCTTCTTTTGCTACATAGTGCGAATCTGGGATTGATCTTGGAATTCTATTGATGGAATGTGATAATTGCCTTGATTTAAAGTCTAGGAACCTCAAAAATGTTGAGTTTTGATTTACGATTTGGCCAATATAGGTATATCTTTCATCAGTATATACCTGTCACAAGTATATGACATTTGCCAAATATACTTATTTTAAGAGTTCTAGGAAGTTAAACACTCCAAAACTTTTGGAACACATTCATGCCATAATGTGTTCATATATTATAATTGAAAATTCTAGATCGGAAACTTATTTTCACTTTTATTGCTAAAAAACGAGATATTTCTTCAAGGCTCCTAAAATAGGACTCAATGTTGATTTTTTCTTTGATTTTTTATCCAATCAGATACATCATGCATAGATCCATCTTGAAACATAATTTTTTCTGAAGAAAAACCTTTTTTTTCCATTAAATTGGGCAAAATTAAGTTTTTTTGGCCAAAAAAATATACGTTTGGGTATATTTTTTTTGCCCAAAAGTGAGTAACCCGAGCTGACTTCTACCCTTTGGTAAAACTATCTTTTTATAATGGGGGTGTTCATAATTTCCAAAAAATCACCACCCCTTCTCCCTTGACTTATACTAAGACGACAATTCTTCGAAACTAGGTTTCGACACAAGGAGCACAATTCTTAGAGTGCTCACGACACTCCCAGCCACCTTTGTTGTCCAGCAACAAGATGCTACTAGGCAACACATCCTTTACCTAAAGATTGGTGCGCCGAGCCCTAACGTCCAACATCGTAGGCGCCTCACGCTGTAGGTAATCGTAGTCCTCCGATACGAAACGACGTAGTTGAGGTTGGTAGGTATTACTACAAATACAAGCGTATAGACAAGTTTTCCATGGCCATGGACATAGCCTGCTTGAAGAACTCTACTTGATCTCGTAGACAACGGGCCTACACATTGAGATTGTCAAGATTGAGATCCAAAGCCCCTTTTTTCCAAACAATCTCGGAAAAATTGGCTCCCGCGCTTGTAACAATTGACACGGACTGAAAGTAGCTAGTGGAGCTTGCCGGCTAAACCGATATTCCATGGCGATCCATGGTATCATCATATCCCAATCATCATAATCCATACTTCCGTAGGCCCGGGTACACGGTCTGAACCACACGCTCAGCCAAACCGACCACTTCCAGGTTATCCGGAAAGTGGTACGATGGTCAATCAAAGCCTTGGTACACTAAGCTTTGAAAGCTCCAAGGAACTCATGCCCCTGGTTAGTCAAAACCTCAGGTCGGGATTCAAAACGAGCCAACACCTCGTCGAGGAATGTCATGGCCGCCAACTCTGAAGATTTCTGCGGAAGAGCCTTGAGCTCAATCCACTTGCTAAAATACTCTACCATCACCAAGACATACTTGGCTCCGCGTGGAGTCACCACAAGTGGACCAACAAAGTCCAAAGACCACTGGTATCCTAGCCCCATAATGGGCAAAGGCTGCAACTAGGGTGATAGGATTTTGAAGCTAGATCTAACTCGATCACATACTTTACACGGAGAAACAAAGGTGGCAACCTGCTGATACATGCTGCTCCACCAGTACTTGCTTTGCAGCATGGAATGAGTCTGTTTCGCACCAAAATTTCCTAGGTCTTTGTGTACTTGCCGTACCAACAAAGCCCTGTAATGTAGCCTAGAAACTATGTGCCAGTCTCATCTGGCCACACCCAAAATAAAAGCTCGTTCCCCATACAGAACCTTGCTATTCAGTGCCGAACTCTATCACGATCCATAAGAGAAAGAGCAAGGGGAAGTGTCTCATGTTGTAGCATGTGTAAGCCTGGACCGTCTTTACACACACCGCTAACAACTTGGGCCCTATATGATTTGTCATCCGTGGCCAAATTAGGCAATGTTGATGCCGAGCCAGACATCAACGTAAGGTAAGTCGCTATATGCGACACTCGGATTGACTTCCTATTACAATCTCCATGCCACCTCACACCAATCAAATCCTCCTCCTAAGGACTTGGATAGCAAAGTAGACCATCCGCATCCAAGTTCGTGATGTCGGCTTGATGTACAACCTCGAAGTCATATCCGTGAAGCAACAAAGCCGACCTGGCGAGCTTGCCAGTAGACTTGTCAAACTCCATGAGCCACTTCAAAGGCTAATGGTAATTCACCAACGTAAAACATTGCACACACAAATAGGATCTAAAATGGGCTATGGCCTAAACCGCAACCAAAGCTTCTCCTCATAGAACGAATAGTTGGACTCTGCATTGTTGTTGCTCCTAGAAGCAAACGTCACAACGAACTCACGTCCTTCATCATCCTTCTGAGTCAACACAACTCCCAATCCCACAACACTCCAATCTGTGTGTAACTGAAAGGGCTGTGTAACATCTGGACGCCGTAGCACACGCGCTTAATTAAGCTTTAGCTTCAAAGTAGCAAACGCCTGTTGTGTTCTTGTCTCCAAGTCCATGGATGATCCTTTTCTGTGAGGATAGTCAACAGCTTAGCGATCAAGCTAAAGTTCTTGACAAACTAGCGATAGTAATTTGCCCAGCCAAGCAAAGCTCAAAGCCGTGACACCTCGGTTGCGGCAAGAATCTTTTGCAAAGCATCCACCTTGGCCTATTGCACGCGAAGACCCCTCAAAACAATCATATGTCCTAAATATGGCAACCGCGAGTGGAAGAACTTGCACTTGCCATGGTGCAAGCGCAATCCTCACTTTCATAACCTCTAAAACACCGCATGAAGATGCCTCACATGCTCTTGTCGGCTTCTATTAAAAATGATATCATCATGAATTTAGCTTCGGGCAAACGGTAAATCGGTCAACCCCTGGTCCATCATCCTCTGTAACTCAACGGGTGCGTTCTTGAGGCCAAATGGGAGAAACTTTCAATGATAGAGTTGATTTCTCTCATCCCGATCAACTCCCTAAAATGCAATCTTCACTCGGTCATCCACCAGCAATGGTAACTCGTGGTAATGAGCTCGCGATTCTAGAGTACTATATACTCTAACGTGGCTCACCGCATCAAACAACGCCTCCGGCATAGGCATGGAATACCAATTTGACTTGGTCTTCAATTAACCGGTCATCAAAAGATTGGGTGGTTGTTTTCCAACTGGATGTGTAACGATTTGCCTTTGTAGACCTCTAAATCATGGAGAATTAAGGCAAAACAACTACGATACAAACGTATAAATGCTTGCATCCTTTGTGCCTCAGCATCGGTAAGATATGGCCCTAAATCCAAAGGCCAATCATCAAACTCCGTGGACTCCTTCTCCATTGTAGGATGCTCACCGCGTACCGATACAACCGGTGATTGCTACCTAGTAGTAGAGTGGCCATTGATGCCTCCAGACTCTTCACTCACTTTATCCACAGAAAATCGTATGTCGTTATGATAAAATTGGGAAAAGATATCTCGACCATCCTCTCAACCAAAGTCCTTGGCAAAGGCTACAAAGACATGCTAAGCACAAATCTCCTTAGCTGCATGCCTCTTCAAACAAAACCAAAGCTTCGCTTTCTTGGACTCTGTGAGATGTTGCACCCTTGCCCCCTGTCCATCAGAGTCTACCGCCAACACCCGTGGATACTTATGCGAACGGTGCTGAACGACGAAACATAGGCCACAAATCCAAACAAGGGTGATGAGATCAATGGCTTGACCCATCAAATAACGGCATTGGCCCTCAGAGAGATCTGGTGTGGCGGTGGTACCTGTCAAAAAAATCCATTGCCCGCTCCCTCTCATCGGCACAAGGTTCCTCGTAAGTTTGAGAAGTGGATTCTCAAACCATGCACAAACTATCTGTCCCAAAGGCAAGAGACCTCGGATATTTCATCAATGTGGAAAATGCCCCTCGGGTGAAACCAATGCGGTTCACCACCGCCAATGGTGGCTCATCATCTTTCATAACCTCTGTAGAAACACGGTGGTCATCCAAAATGTCATCCACCTAATGGCGCACTGATCATTGCACTTGAGCAAGTGCAGAAGTAAGCGTCGCCAATGATGCCATATTGGTCCAAATCCAACGTGGCCGATGGGTGTAAGAGCCCAATGCCGCGGCATCAAGAAACGTTGGGGGACCAAGAAGGTGATGGATGTATGCCCCATTCTCACGCATCTTTATCTATTGGTGGATAGTCCACCGTTGGATGAGGCTGAGCAGATTTGCAAAGAGACCCGACCATGGATCATCCAAGCCACGTCCACCGCTTGCCCGTAAATGGCTTTGGCAAGGGGACCCGAAAATAACCAAGCCACATCACATGTACAGCGGAGATCATCCTCATTGATCAATGTCACATCACGTGGCAACTTGCCAAAACATCCTTGAATGGCAGAAGGTGGTAACTGCTCTGAATACAACGTAAGCAGACTATCACAGGACGTGGCGTCCAAGGTCTCTCCGTATCGTAGTTTTAGCGTAGA
Organism: Bryoerythrophyllum caledonicum; assembly: GCA_963971425.1. NCBI lineage: Eukaryota > Viridiplantae > Streptophyta > Bryopsida > Pottiales > Pottiaceae > Bryoerythrophyllum > Bryoerythrophyllum caledonicum. The sequence goes on from OZ020514.1 coordinate 18,466,991, forward strand.
TTAGTTTGTTATTAATCGACGTGTGTTAAGGGACAAATGGCAGCGAATCGCATTCATTTGTGGATGATTTTCATCCACTTAGGGTTGTATGCGTGTGCGTATAGCACCGCACACATCCTTGACTTGACATCTTTGTCAAGTCAAGCTTTGTAAGTGAGTTAGAGAGTGTTAGTGAGTTCCTTTGCTTATAAGTGATGTGATTTCATTAGTGAAGGCTCCACATTCTACTATTACTACTTGCACTCGTTGATTCTCCCTTCGTAGCGTGCGAGACGCTTGACTACTTAGAGATTTGCTATCTATTCACTTGGCATAGACCTTCTATTTCCTCCTATTAGATTTCTTATTTTTGAGCTAGAAAATGTGAGAAAAAGTTGAAGGAATTTGGAGTAATGTCGCAAAGCGCGTTTAGACAATTCCAATGCAACAAACGGTGCTTCAATTCGATGATTTTTGAAGAAATTGTCGGCGATGAAAATTTGGAGTGAAGAAAATTTGAGGTTTCTACCTAGACTAGATGAGAAACTTTTGATCAAAAAGTTTTTCAAAAACCACATTTTTGTGGGTGTTAAAAAGAAAAAGAAAAAAGTCTACTCTTTGAAGTTTATTTGTGGAGGCAATTTAGCTCGGATTTGTGCAAAATTTCAGTGAAACTTTCTAAGGGGATTGGCATTTAGAGTTGATCTTCAGCCCGAAATGATGATTTTTAAGGGCTGAATTGTGTTTTTAAACACCAACTTCCATACATTTCTATAGAACTTCAAGTTTTGAGACTTGGAGAAACACTTTCGAGTGTTTCCCTTTGTACTGCAAGGTTTGCAATTCGAGCCATCCACTGCAGGCATGTGCTAGTGGCTATGACCCCTTGTCTTTTCTGCTTTTATATTGTTGGGGGAGAGTATCCCGTTTTGATTTCTGGATTCTTGTGCGGTACCTCCCCCGTGTTGCGGGCTTGTTGCCGGTGTTTTCTCGTGGCCCCATTTCTCATTGTACTAGATTGTGATAGGGTACCGTAGGGATGAAGTCGGGTTTATGGCCGGCAAGACCTTTTTATGTGGGGAGTTGTGGTTGGACCTGTGCTAGCCGGAGGTGATGACCGATGAACCACAAAGTTTGGTGGTTTTGTAGGTGCAAGTTGCCCGTTCGTACCCTTATCTTTTAGATAGTATTCGTAGATAGGTCCCGAGGTGGTTCTTATTTATGGTGAGTACACGGAGTCGTTATTACGGCTTCCCCTCACCAAACCACGTAGAGAGTGCTTCCACCACAAACTTTGGGCCAGGGTCGGATATCGACGAAGCTTTTGAGCCTCTTTCGGCGTTGGATACCGACCATAGGGTATCTCCCTATGGTCGGTATCCAACGCCTTCTCCCCCAAACTTGAACCCCAAACTTGAAGGCACGTTTGACAACATGGAGGACGATCTTCGTCATGTTGTACAAGACATGTTCTCGGGACGAGCTGGGGGCATCTCCCTGTCCAATTGGCGGCTCCGATTCAAGACGTGGATGAAAAAGAAGTGCCAGGGGACGCCGTCGTTTAACGACAGGTATGCATTCGAGCTGTTGCCTTAGCATTTGGAGCTGAAGGCCCTTTAGTAATTAGGAGGTGGACCATGCTGCATGACGCATAGTTGCGTCTGGTTGAGAAGTGTCATAACTTAGTTTCGAGGAATTGTTGTCTTAGTATAAGTCAAGGGAGAATGGGTGGTGATTATTTGGAAATTAGCAACACCCCCATTATAAAAAGATTTTTTACTAAAAACTATTGTAAGTCCTTGTTGCCTAAAATTGGATATCCTAAAAACGATAAAAAGGAATCCGGGTATGAGTGACCAAATTCCGATCTCGATCAAATATCACCAAGATCACGATCTAATGGTCAAAACCATAACCGGATTCAACGGTTATAACCGGCCGCCGGTTCAAATTGGAGTAATGATTACCGGACAGGGAATAAATAGTTAATTTCGAGGTTCTTTCTCTCATCTTTCCTAGTGTGTTTGGAGTTGGTTAGCAGCAAGCGAGCGTGGGCAGTTAAGGATTTGTGTGTGAGAGTATTGTAGCCATGATTGCTGCCGTTTGCGGGTTGGGAATAAGGAAGTGCGGGTTAGGGTTTGAGTGCGGATTCATTTGCAGATCTTTTGGGAAGAACCCGGATCTGAATTCAATTGAGGGATTGCTAAAATGACGTTGAAGAAGACAACCAACAGTAAGGCGGCGACAAAGTCGGTCGTGAATCTCCGGAATGTGGTTCCGGTGATTCCCGAATCCGAGAGCGACCGGAAGGCGCTAGATGCGGATTTGAAGAAGATGGGCTACTTTGGATTCCGGGGGCAGCCATGGGGTTTCAGAGACAACGGAGTGGTCTGAGAGTTGCTAGACGGAGTCTCCAATGAGTTGAAAGGCACCAACTGGGTTGTATTGTTCACCTACAATTTCTTAAAAAATCATCGGATTGAAGCACAATTTGTTGCATTAGAATTGTCTAAACGTGCTTTACAATATTGTTCCAAATTGCTACAATTTATTCTCATATTCTCTAGCTCAAAAAAAAAATCTAGTAGGAGGAAATGAAAGGTCTTTGTCAAGTTGTGCACAAACACATCAAGCAAAGATATCATCGTGCCAACAAGTAAAAGCGCACAATTAGAGGCAAACTTGGAGCAATGGTGACTATACTATCACCATTGCCTCCGCAAATAACGAAAACAATAGTTCATAAAAGAAACTATCAACCTCTTAGCAACCTAGGCTAGGGAAAAAGAAATAAATACCCAAACCACAACATTTAGTAATTGGTCTACAAGGACCCCATTACTTGCCCCCTTTGCCCGTGCTAAAGCCTTTTTCACAACGGCAAACCACACAATTAACATAAACTGGAGGAACGACCGATCATGAAAACCTCTCAAGTCCAAAAAAAACAAGGCGACAAATAGAGAAGACACTAACAGACCGTGTAGACAAAGGATAGGCTGAGTGCAATAAGAGCCCCATCGTTAATCGCCTCCAACACTTTTAGTGGCTAGACCTTGTCTACGTAGACTCTCAATGTGCTAAACAATTTGGACACGACCATTGACCCACTGGTACCTCTAGAGGAGGTGGGATTAGACATTCTAGATGCGACCCCGTAGAACACAAGTTACAAATGACCATTGTGACTGCCAGTTTGGTACTACCACACAATTGACATTGCAATCCAGCAGAGATGTGAGAAATACCAGGGTTTACCGTGCCATTAATGTGTGCTAAATGGCAAGGATCGCAATTGCGCGTGAAATCTTTCTACACCTTACCATCACAATCCTCCAACAGTAACACTCTTGAGTTCTTCACCTCACAAACTCGCAAGATCAACCATCCCGCTGTCACATCCAAGGTGGTGGGCGCTGCTTGCTGCAAATACACATAATCTCCAGGAGTAACAGTTGCACTTGCGGTCGGTAGCCTCCTCCCCGTATCGTAGCACAACACAACGTATCCCGATGTTGAGCAATGGAGAGATTCTTCAATGTCGTAGGCATCACCCGCTTGAAAGTTGAACAAATTCGCACGTTGCTCAGACGCCTGAGCCCACGTATTTGGATTGTCCATGTTAGCCAAGACGGTGTCAACATCTTTTTGAATGGCCTTCGGTGACACTAGTTGCCTTCCAAACAACAAGAAGAAAGGAGAAAATGACGCCAAAGATGCTTGCTTGCTAAACCAGTAGCCCATGACTATCTGGGTTGAAGGTGGAGAAGTATAGAGAAGGTGTTACTAAGGATTTAGGGCGTTGAGCAATCCGAGGGAACGGGACCCTGAGGCAAAGAGATCTGTGCTGGAGTGTTGAATTCGTGGGACTGGCTGCGTGGAAAGAAACAAAGGATCTCTCGGCAAACTCGTTTCAGGGTTTCCAGGTAAAATTTCGTTTCCTTGCATAGTTGAACTTGCTTCTTCTTCTTGCTTAGGTCACTACTGGAATGATTGTATTTTATTGTCTTTTTGTTTAATGATTAGGGTTTCTAGGTACCGTTTCAAGCTTGTATGGTTGTATGTGCGAGGTGTTTATGTATCAAGTCGGGTTCTGTTTATTGTGCTCGCATTGTTGTGTTTGTCTTCCTAGGTTTAGGCTGATGTTTTGCTCCTGTAGAAAAAAATTTTTGGCATGTTTAATTCGCTGGTATGTAATAGGTTTTCATGTTTGAATCTGGTTTAGGGTTTAAAGGTAGTACACCTGCAAAGCTGTAGAAGTCTGGATTTGACAACAAACATTGAGAAGGTAAGGTTTCACAAAATATGGTTGTATTTGGTTGTTTAGGGTTGATTAGGATTGCGAAGTACTGTTTATGGTGCTCACATGGTCGTCTTTGTCGTCCTCGCATATGTGTGTTGTGCTTGTTATGTATGGGTTTTCTTTTATTGCATTTTTCATTTGATCGTATGTAATATGTTTGCAAGTTTGAATCTGGTTTAGGGTTTAGGGTTTGTACACCTGCAAAGCTGTAGAAGTCCGGATTCCGCAGCAGATATAGGTAAGGTAAAGTTTCACACTTTATGATTGAATTTGGTAATTGTTGTTCATTAGGGTTGCGAGGTACTGTTTAGGGTGCGCACATTGTCCTCTTTGTCAGTTTTGCATGTCCGTGTTGTCCTTGAATCCTAATGTTAATTTTTATTGACATGGAATGGCAACCGGGTAGCAGTAAGGCATCTAAACTCGGAAGATACATGCTAGAGCAAAAGCCAGAGAGACAATGGAGGAAGCGAATCATGTAAGGGTCAGCGATGGACAGGGCAGCACAGACAGGCCCACAGTGGGAACATCTTCTGAAGTAGGGATTGAGGGGTACGGTATTGGGATCACCAGAGGAGAGTTTGAACGGGACAGCTCGGGTAGTAGCATGAGGGTGAACAAGGATCTTAGGCTCATAGCGGATCTAGGTTTTGAGAAGTGGTGGGATATAGTGCTGAATGGGCCCGTGGGGTTAGTACAGGGGACGAGGGTGAAGGGAGAGAAGCTGTACCGGTCCACCCTAACTCAAGGACGTGTGCCATGTGTGTGCTTGTATACGGAGCAGGAGTACAAAGAGCTAATAGCAGAAGCACATTACAACTGCCGCTATCACATATACCGTGATATCGAGGGGAAGGATAGGAGAAGATGGTACTGGTGCAGGTACTGCAAAGAAGACTTCTCCGACAGAAATGCACTATCCTATCATCGCCACAAAAACCAGTGCACAGTTTAGAGAAGGCTGAATGACGGTAAGGGAGGGGTTCTGAAGATGTATCCCACATTTAAGCCTAGCGATACTAAGGCTGTGGAAACCATCTTAGCCGGGTACGGGCTCAAGTTCCCAGCTGATCAAGGGACGCGGCCTTGGGCTCCGCGACAACAAGGGGCGACGAATCCAGCTCAAGCACATGCGGAGGGGCCCCCAGCATCGACATCGAGGAGCATAGGGGTTGAAGGAATATCAGGGGGTACAGGTAGCAGAAGGGACAGGAGCCACACCGAAAGCCGGAGATCGACTGCACTACAGGCACCTTCGACACGTCCACAGAGGAGGAAGAATGTTGTGGTGAGCCCTCCCGACCTTCCCAACTCCGCGCAGGGATCTTCAGATGACACTACGGACAATGAGGGAGGGGGTAGGGGGAAGAGGAGAAGACAGGCGAGGACAGAGTCGCTGGGTACGAGAGATGGTAGCGAAAGGGAGGGGCCTGACTTGAGGAGAAGAAGTTTGAGGCGGCTGCAGCAGGGACGGGAATCCAAGGGCAGGAAGAAGAGAAGGGTAGACTCAGGTAGTGCAGGGATATCAGGGAACGCCATCGAGCTCGGGGATTTAGAAGGAGAATTTTACAGTTCTAGAGATCCAGGAGCCGAGTGCATGCTGAATGTCGCACATTCTGAAGGGACAGGGGACGACCACCAACATTTCCGTGTTAAACCAAGAACTCTGATCTACGATGAAGCTGAGGAAGAGATGGAGGAAGAAGTTGTACCTCCGAAAGACCCGGGTGAGGTCCGTGAGGCCAAGGCAGGTAGCGGCCTCCATTTACCCAGCGCCTACTGCTCTTCAGTATCGCACATTTCAGTGTCGAGACGCGATGAAGTACTTCGGGAGGCTCAGCGTGAAGCAGCCATGCTTACTATCCAGGATGTTAAGGATCTTCGTGATGCTCCAGAGTCCGTGCCCGCACCGGGCCTATACTACCTACTGAGTGAAGGACCTGTCTCTGTCGTGGGGAAGGAGTTGCTGACGCAGCCCGTCGAATGCATGGAGCAGCTAACCAGCATGGAATGTAATGGGCAACTGTCGGAGAAGATGCTCCCAGCGCTCGGTCACTGGATACATTGGCGCCTAGCAAAAGTGGTAAGCACGACACTAACTTTCTAACTAATGAAGCTCTGGTGGATACTGAGTTGATGTAGTGCAACGCAATTTGTGGTAGTTGACTATTGTAGTTGCTTGGAGACCGTTCCTCGTGCTGTGCAGGGTCCAACCACCACGTTCTCCGATGAGGAGCATATCCAGTCCTTTGTACACCGTGCTACAATCTGCTGGAACCCATATACCGCGGTGGAAGACAGGGTGGGCAGAGACAGTGAACTAAGGAAGCTTGAGTTGTATTTGCACTACACTGAGCAGTTTCGGGAGTACCAGGTATATGTAGATGGTGCACTGCAGGAGGCACGAGACTTGCACATACAACAAGCCTTGGAGGGATTGGAGTCAACGGAGCTAGCCTATGCAGCTGAGGAGAGGCTGTGGTTGTGGTCGCCTCTCTATCAAGCACTTATCAGGGACCCCCCAGGTACCGGACCACAGCGCCCTTGGAAGCACACCGAGGGCGAGCTACAGAAGATCATGCGGATTTTAGGGGAGGAGGTAGGGACTAACAGGTCTAGTCTTGAGTTAGAGTGCCCACATGTAGTGCGTGCTCTAAAATTATACACCAAGATGACAGAGGGACGCGGTGTACCACTGGCACACCCAGTGAAGGGTATGACCAGGGCGAAGCTCCTGGAGATTGCTGTGGATGGAGTGGAGTCACGGCGGTTGTCCGTATGCGCCCAAGATCTAGTTGACATTGGCTTTGCTTATTTTCCATGCACGTTTGGAAAAATGAGGGAACCGACGTATACATCGTGCTCCGACATGGTTGCATTGATGGGATTCCAAGGGTGGCGTCAGGATCTTGTGCTGGAGAAGGTAGAACATTATCTTTGAAGGGTAGCTCGACGTGCCCTTGTAGACCTGTATCGGATCGAGGAGCACAAACTCGAAGTGGCGGCAATGTGGTACACCCCCCCTCCCGAGGATCTAGCTGCACTACGAATCCAGTGTGAGGAGGTGTGCTACACTCGACATTTGGCTCACTTATTTTGTTACAATGTGTTATTGTATCGAGTCTCCTAAGTGCTTTCTACTGCGTAGACTACGCATCTTCCTTAGAATATGACATAGCTGTAGAGCAGCTGAGTTCTCCATGAGTTTGCAGCTCACATGTATATTGTGTTCCTATGGATGTTTCAGGTGTTTTCAAGGGTGTGTATATTGCGAGAAAACGTCGACCTTGGCGGGGCTATGCTTAGGTTGGAGAATCAGGAGCCACCATCAGAGAATCTAAGACCCTATGTAGAGAAGGTCGTGGACGCACTTACCGAGTTGCACTATAGGGAACAGGATTTAGCCTTCAAGATTCTTGGATATCCTGATGGAGGTTCTCCGGAGTCAAGGTTGATGAGTAGTCCTGTAAACTTGGATCATCTGGAGATTTCTCAGATGTCCCAGATTGTGGGTACTGAGTTTCAGCTACAGTTGGACTGGACTCAGATTGAGATCTCTCCAGATGCAGTGTGAGGGGAGAGGGAGAGACGTCTTCTCTGCGAGCACATAAAGATGCCAGCTCCGGTGGTTATGGAGGATGGATGTAACCAGTGGCATCGTAAGACTCCATATCACCTTCAGTTGAGGCTCGGTCAGGGATCAACAACATGCTCTACTCCCATTCGGCTACAAGACTTTGATCATGGAGGGGAGGGTTCCTTTGAAGGCGCTGCCACTGCTTTGGTGGAAGGGGACATCCAACGTGCAGCATTGACAAGCCAACAAGATCACACAGGCGAAGAGGACCCTACCAACGAGGATGCTGTTGGTGGCGCTGATGTAGTGCACGGACTAGCTACAGAGGAGTTCCACACACCTAGTAGGTAGTGTAGCCCTACAATTCCCATGTTTGTTACTTCATGAGGAATAGCATAGTATGCACTGCTTCCGTCGTTTAATGATCATGCGAAATGGTTCCAAGGTAGTTTGTAGTGCGTAGAGTTCATGTAGCATTGTGCTCAGTATAGCATTGACCTGAACTTGGACATGCGCATGTTATAAATAAAGGCTTTCTATTATTGCAGTTCACTCAATATCTCAATGGATCGAATCTCCCTAGAATGGCCGTGTGACAGAAGGGTACTTGGACTTCTCTTTTGTCGAAGAGAAGATCAGGCTGACTCTGGAGGGAGACATGGAGATTCTGGATTCTTGTAGGATGGGATTGAGTCTTCCATTGATGGATTGGTTTGCTAAGTGGTTTGAGGGTGATACACCTCCTGGAACACTTATCTGCAAGTCTGAGTTTGCAGTGTCACTAAGGGCCCTTACTGATCGCTCTATTTCACTACATGCACTACGTGGGTTTTATGAAGACAACTCTTACATTGCTAATTTCCAGGACAAGATGCTGTTCATTCCTGTATTTTACTGCAGTCAATGGAATTCGGCAGTGATATCAGATGAGGGCTTCTTCAAGTTTGACTCTAGTTATCACACGAATCCGAACTTCCATGGCCCACAGCGTCTCCACGAGGCAATGGCGAAGTTGTGGTGCATGGCCAATGGACATGGACCGGGTACTCATGAGTGGAAGAGGGCGGCCTCTATTCAGTCATGGGTCCATGCCAATTGTCCACAGCAACCAGACAATTGGACGTGTGGATTCTATGTGGCGTGCTACATTGTGATGCTGAGTTCGTAGTTGAAGGAAACCACCGCCAACGAGAGGGACTGGGAGGATGCTGTAAGTATTCTGTTCTATGGGCTACTTGGATGATTGTAGTGCTTTAGTGACTGTAGTGCTGTAGTGTAGATCGTGTATTGTGTTGTAGTGATTGTAGTGCAAGTGGTATTTGTCTATTTACCAAGACCAGGGCTTAGGGATAAGGTTATCTTCATTTAATTTTTAACATATTATGAAAGTTTCCATGATGTATGCAGATGTTGGAGTGTTTTGAGCACAACGAGATCTTGGTACTACGGAAGGGATTGAAGGAAGCTACAGTATCTGCAGTACGGAGTGGAATGGCAGGTTGACGTAGTTGTAGTGTTTCTGTTGGCTTTTACGAGGATGGTGATGCAAGCCCCTCATCGTAGCAGGGAAAATTGGTGTAGTGCTTTGATGTGGTAAATCATGTTTTGCCGCCATTTTTTGGGTTCGGCTGTATATTTTGATATGTACATTTTAAAAAGAAATTTAAATGTACATTTTTGCCTGTACCTTTCAGGATATTTATATACATTTCCGCAATCGGTCCATGATGAAAACATGATAATTTCACAAATTAAATATAATTAAAAAAGAATTAAAAAACTATATGGTTACCAACGTTAAAGACTTTGGTGCAAACAAATAACCACATTGGAAAACAGATGAAAAATGAAAAAAAAGTATTTGGGGACTACATTAGGTACAAAGATTAGAAATGATTCAAAAGAAATAAATATTATGAAGAATAATAATAAACAAAGAAAAACTACAAGAGAAGATATAACTAACAAAGGAATTAAAATAAAACTAAAGAAAGGAAATAAAACCAAGAAAGTAAAAAAAAAAAAAAAAACGTAATAAAATAAAAACAAACAAAAAAATAGAAGAAAAGGACAAAACTAATCAAAGGAATAGATTAAATATACAAATTAAAAACAAAAGTATTAAAACCAAAATAAAAAATAAAAAGAATAAGAGAGAAGATGGAATTAGAATAAATAATAAAAGGAAAGAAAAAATAAGTATCATAATTACATATTATAAAAAATGAAACAATAATAATGAAAACAATAATGGAAATTTTGTAATAAAGATAAATAAGGGTAGAAGGGAATCTAAAATCAAAAACCATCAAGAGACAAGCAATATTAAAATGTCTAAAAATAAAAAAATCAAAGAGAGTAAAAAGAGATATAATAAATTAAATTGGAAGAAGTTAGATATTTATAAAATTTCAAAGGATTCAAATAGAGCAAGTAATACTAAAAATAAAAGAACAAAATCGGAGAGGATATGTAAGAAGAAAATAAAGGGTAAGATAGAAAACCATTATCATAAGAATACAAATAATAATAACATAGCAACAAACAACATTACTAAAAATAGAAAATAGTTCCTTAGGAAATCACAAATAAGGGATGGAAAATTAACCAAATAAGCAACGAGGAACACAAATTTATAGGGATACACACTATATTAAAAGGATTAAAAAATTTATAGAGAAACACACTATATTAAAAGTAAGCAGAAAAGAGATAGTTTCTGACCAAAACAAAATGTTATAAAAAATCTATTTTTTTAACTACCTCAATATATGTATCCAAGACAACCATCAATACATATTATTACAAATATAATGATATATATCATCTAATCAAATGTAGGGATATTGAAACCAACCTTGGCCCTATGCCAGATGTGTTTGAAACCCACCCATCAGCTCATAAACGTAGATACAAAACATACTTCATTTCTTGTTCAATCAAACTCCAACCTAAGTATCAACACCTTGCAAAAAGTTTCTCCCCCATCTTAAAACAAGATCACCAATACCACCAAATTACTATTAGAGACTTCCCACACTTAAACACATATCTCAACCGAATAAGAAACTACCCTTTAGCCTAAATACTATTTGCACTAATAACAACCATCAGCCCTAACATAAATTCATGTGAACACCAACTAATGAACCGGATTGGACCGCCAAGCTATTTAACAAGATGTCTACACTACCAAACCCACCCGAAAGGCATATTCACATCGAACACCCATATACACAATATATTACAAATAATCAAAAAATAATAAACCCCTCATCTAGTATACACAAAGAATTATATGATTTCATACACCAAACACAAAATGCGCCATCAATACAAATGCTAAAAATTAAATTTTCTTTTCCACCAAACAATCTTCTCGAAGGAACACTAAGAATTTATGAACCCCTATATGAGTACACACACCCCCCTCCACTGACCCATATCTCATCACCATTTCAATCCAATACAAATAACAATGGAATATACAATCAATCCAAAAATATAGAACTAGCCATAAGACTTCCACGTTTACAAAACATTTTTAGAGCTGAAATAATGGCAATATACACAACCCTAAAAATTATTACCTCCAAATACCCTAATGAACCTGCACACATTTTCACAGACTATCTAAATGGCCTGTACAATATCCAAACACAACTCAAACACCCCACCCAACATAATAACCACCCGGACAAAACCATTCTACAAGATATAGTAACACTTTTGCAACAAAGAACACAACCTACATCATTGTACAAAGTACAAGCTCACGCAAATATAGATGGCAACGAAAAAGCTGACAAACTAGCCAAACAAGGTAGAGACAAAGATTACCACAATGCAGCCCTACCACATGAATTTGCACATTCTACACCATATTACTTTCAAATTTAACCAATATAAATAAATGGATAAGTAACACTGACATTGACGATAAACTATCCAATGAATTTTGGACTAATAAACTGGTAACAGACTCCCAAAAAACATGCCTCCTAAAACTAAGACATGGTCAATATATGGGCAATGCTAGAAAACAACTATTTTTTGGCAAAGAATTATATCCATCAATCACATGCTCAATATGCGACTCCCAAAATCTAGACACATGGTTACATGTACTGCTAAAATGCAAGCAACACCATATACATGCGCTTAGAACAAAAAGACACAATAAAGCAGTTTGGAAAATAAAAAAACTACTAGTCTCATCAAAAAATTCAAGATGTTATATCCTCATGAATGTGGGCACATACAATGATAAACCACTAGAGAATACAATCCCTCCATGGCTATTACCATGTACATGCGTACAACAAAGATGCCAATGTAATGCACGACTAAAACTAGACCTACTATGCATAAAAGGACTACCCTACCAATCAAACCCCCCTACATCTCCCAATATCAATTTTCATGGAAACAATTTATAGAATTCACATACTGTAATGACAGATTCTCACCAGATACCATTGAGAGAAAGATAGAAAAATACCAACCTCTCATCAACGATATTATCAACTTCAGTTGGATAATTGAACCACTAATAGTAATTACAGCAGGTGCTAGAGCACCTACATACATCCCTCCTATGAAAATCCTAAAAACCAAACATAAAATACCAAAGAAACTTATTAAAAATACATTTAGAGAAATAAACACAATTGCTATACACCATGCCATGTCCATAATATTACATAAAAGAAAAATAGAAAGCGGAGAGCCACTACCAACAGGCGTACAACCACCATAAATCCAACTGTTCAAAAAAGTAGTGAAATATAACCACCTTTATTTATAATAGTAACCTTGTCACAATATAGGGGCCCAAGTTGTTGGAATTTCCTGCCCCTCTAGCTCGATAGCGCCGGATGATTGTAACGATGCTCAAACGAGAACAACGGGAATCAAACCCGGACCACCGCTACAACACAAATGGACAAAAACTCGAATTTCTATTGAATTTAGAAGTTATTAAAGTTTGGTGACAGTATTTGTGATATGTCTCACTAAAGTGCTGCACTATTTGTATATGTAAATGAAAATAAATTGTAACTTTTGAACCGTAAGTCGGAATTCTACGAAATTTGTGTCTACGCAAAGCTAATCAAAAGTTGGCATTTCAATAAAAAATCTCAGAAAATAATGCCTAGAATTGAGAACGTGGTACCTTACCCAAACTCAAAACGTCCCCCGAGGGGACATTGGTCCTTTAGGGGTTAAAAGGGTGAAATAAAAAAAACCATTAGGAAGTCAAGAGAATTCGACAACAATTGGTATTCCATAAATTACAGATGAATTATCAACAATATATCAATATATGAACGAACATGTGTTACTTGATTAACTTTACGATCTAGTTAGAAGCTTAATATGATTATATATTTTATTCGTTTTTTTTTTGGGAAACATCTAATTGAAAATGAAATTATTTTTGGTAAATAATAAATAGCATGCGTAGGTTTTAATGATCATTTCCTCATATGTACTCTCATGACCTTGGGCAATTGCAGAAATTTAAACATACGAACATACGGTTTCCAAAGTCTAGAGGCCTATATTTTATTGGAATCTTGGCGGTGGTTATTTTCTTTAAAAGTGTGAAGGGTGTGGAAGTGTCAATGCGAATTAGGGATTTCCCTGCAAGGCTGGGAGACATCCAACCGCGACTTTGGAAAATTATAAAAGCCACCACCTGTCTCGGCGGGTGGCTACTTCATATAGTCATTCGCCTTTGTAGCCCTGCCTTATGCTGCTCCTCGCATGTTCTGCAGGAAGGCCTGCTTAGCTCCAACGGAGGTGGTCTCTTCATTGGAGACATGAGTTGCACCTTTGCCAAACAGGATGTGGGGCGACCTCGTTTTGGAGCAGCGCTGGCGTGGGGGGGGGACCTTAGCGCGATCCTATAATCCTGGGTATAATCCCTCAGGTAGCATCGTTTTAGAGAGGACAGAGGCGGGGCGATGGTTGTGGCGGAGTTCTCTGTGAAGATTAAGACGACGGGATGGAATCAGGTGAGTGATAGAAATTCCAAAAGCAGGGGTTAGGGATGAGTGCGCCTTTGTATTTTCCTTCAGTGTAGCTTCATTTCTTGCAAGTGGGTTGTCGGGGTAAGACATGTTGAATGTCTGATTTGGGCACACAAGTGCTGCGCCAAAAATTTAAGTGTTGGGTATTGTGATTCGTCACCGGAGCTTGCAGATGAGTTTCTTCTTATACTGGGTTAGGGTTACTAGTGAATGTTGGGGCCTCCCGTGGAGGCAGGGAGGAGGAGGTCGGAATGGAGTTGCAGAAAGTTTTAATAGCGTTGTCTGGGTCGCAATGAGATCGTTTTCCTTCAGTAGGGTTCTTCACTGTCGTTTTGCTCCAGAACAGCTCTTCGTTGAATGTGGGTCTTTTCTCTTTTTCTGATGTACTGTAGATAACAGCCGCAGAGTTACAAGGGCAAGGTCGCAACAGGTCGCTGTAGGAGAAACTAGTATTGATGCAGCGATTGAACCATTGTTGGGGCTGCGAAATGGTGTAGGAGAAGACAGCGATGCTTCTACAGATACGGACCTTGTATTTGAAGAACCTGTGTCGGGACGGTCCAAACAGGGCGGAAGATGTAGCGGGGCTACAGCTGATACTAGACCACAATTGCCCCCAGCCATAAGCACTGGCTCCATATCTTTCCTAGGTGTTGGTGTGACAGGTCCGAGAATTCATTTCCCTGAGGACGAAAAATTGGTTATCAACGAGGACAGGCGCCTTATAGATGGTCTGGGACTTGCGACGTGGAAGATGCTACTGCTAAACGGAGTGCAAGGTTTGCAAGAGGTACGTCACAATTAGCAGAATAACCTGTAGCACGTCATTTCAATTGTGCACTCAATGTTGTCCTAAAATTTGGTGTGGGTATCTGAGGGGCTGCGTCCCACGTTGCAGGGGTATACAATTGGAGGCGAGAGGGTCTATAGAGCAGAGCTGAAACATGATAGAGTTCCATGCGCATGTCTCTATACTGAACAGGAATACAAAAGTCTGATAGTCGAAGCGCACTACACATGCCGTTATCACTTCTATGAGAACCGTGGGCACGAGAAGCGCTATTACTATTGGTGCAAGTATTGTCATGAAGACTTTAGCGAAAAGAATGCAATTTCGTATCATCGTTATAAGGATCAGTGTGATAAGTGGAGGGAAGTTGGAACTGGAGTGTTGAAAATGTATCCAACGTTTACTCAGAGTGAACAGCAAGTGCTTGAAGATATCCTACAGGAAGTAGATTTGAAATTCCCAGAGAAAGAGGGACGCCGTCCATAGAACCCGAGGGTAGAGCTACCCCGTGTAGTACAGCCGAAGACCAAAAAGGTTAAAGAGCCTGTTAAGGAAACCAGTCGGGGGACATGTGTGGGAGTCCATTCCCACATGGTTCCGGAAGTTAACCTTAAAATCCGGCAAAACAAAAAAAAAATTTAGTATTAGAATGATAGAAAGATAAGTTTAGACCATAGAAAAGGGAAATACGAAATAAGCCAAATAGGGGGTTTCTAAGATCCTTAAAAGCTTTTAGGAATTTCTGGAAACCGAACAGATCCAGAATCGGAAGTGACTCTTACCCCCGGATTAGTTCGGAATCATCCGGAACCGGAAAACAAGCTCCGGAAATCTCCGGAACCGGAAAAATCCGGAACCGGAAAAATCCGGAACCAAACGTCACCCGGATCTGGAGCCTGTCAGGAGCCGGAACCACCATCATGACCATAACGACTGTCCGTACACCGCCGAAGGTATTTAAGCAAGAAGTTAGGTTTTACTCCCCACACTTCTTGGCTTACTCTTCTTGCGTCACCCCTTCCGTCTTACCTTCTTGAATTCCTTAGAACGGAAGAGTTCCCGGTAGAGAGAGTGTGTGGTGAGGTCAGTGCGTGTAGGTGGTACGAGAGAGACGGTGAGAAATTCTGCGGAGATGGCGGAAGGAGAGCCTTCCTGAACTACTCGTGGGACGACGACGCAACCGGCGGTTCAACGGGTAGTCCCGATCATACCACAGACCCGGAGGAGAAGGCCGTCCTCGAGCACTACCTCACCAACATGGGTTGCCGCGGACTTCTCGACGTGGCGTGGGGTGCGAAGGACCCAAAATTGGTGGTGGAGCTGCTCGGGACGCCGGACAACCAGTACGATGGCACAATCCGAGCTCATCCCGAAACTTGGAGTATTCCGGAGTGGCAGCATACCTACTCCTTCAGCAACGGAACCGTCAAGACAGCGGAGCAGAGCGAAGACATACTTGGGGACGAATTCACAAGGCAAGCGGACCCGAAAGAAGGCTACAGCACCGACGACCTCCGGCATCAAGACGCGCAAATTGTGGTAAGATTCTTGAACCCGATCTTTCACCCGGAGAAACCTAAACGAGTGGTGTCTAAATGGGCCACCACCATATTAGGTTCGATGAGAGAGAAATTTAGTGTAGATTGGGCCTCGCTTATGAGCGAGATGATTAACCGGATGGTTAAGGGACTCCAGAGGTCGAAGAGGGCCGGAACCCCACTTCCCTCGTACCTCACCCCTCTCTACGCACAATATGATGTGCTCACCCCGGAGGAACAAGACGCGTACGAGCTGCTCTTGGAGATTCACAACTACGGAGGTCCGGAACCAGTGGACAACACCGAGGTTGTGGATGACGCAGAAACTTCATTGCCCGAGGTTGTCCCTCAAAACCGGAAGAGAAGCAAGTCTGTACCCAGGGAGTCGACACCGGGACCATCCACATCGATCCAGCCAACGGGTGGGCAATCTCCGCAAGACCCCCGGCGAGCTCCACGTAAAGGTCGCATTCCTCCGGCGGAGCCCCTGCACCTCGTTGGGCTCGACGGGCCCGACCTACTGGAGCTCATTCAACATGCGGGTTGGCGCGCGGCGATCGTGTGCCAATCCGAAGCACGGTTAAGAGAAGTCTTGGACGGCATCCGGCGAGAGCTGGAGGTGGAGAAGGTCGTGGAAATACCGACAACGATCCAAGAACTGTAGAAGAATACGCTCTGACTCCAAGCCTTGGAGATCCAGCAGACCGCTATCATCCGGAGTCGAGATCAGTTCGTGGCCCAGTACGAAAAGGCGTATACGGCATTGACAGAATCTCGGAAGAAGCTGAAGGAGGCCAGGGATAGAGCAACCGCGTCCGCTCACGCCTTGACAGAGGTACGCGCAGCGCTAGCATTTCCGGTTGACACTGTCAACCGGAGTCTTCTCTTCACAGATCAGCTGGAGAAGGAGGGCAACCTGAATAGGGTCCAGATAATATGGTTCTTGCACGACCACGGCAAGAAGATGGAGAAAACCTGGAGCCGAATGCAGGAGTTGGTGGCCAACCTGCCCACCGAAGGACCGGAGAACCGGAGCACCCAAGCTCTGGAAGACCTCACAGCTCCGGTCCGTATCCAGACCTCCCCGGACGAATCCGGACCCTCCAGCGTACAGCCGGAGACTTCTGGGAAGCAGAAAGAGGTCTTGACTCAGCCGAAGCCGACTACACACGTGAGCAACAGCCCTCCTGGAAACCCAAACACAGGTACCGGAACGCACTGGACGGAGTTACTAGCAGAGGTGAGTCCGGACGAAATCCCTTCACCTATCCGGCTTGCATCTACACCTCCGTCGTCAGGCCGCCGAAAGTCCACTCCACCACTTGCTAGGCGATTGGCGACGGATCTGCCCAGTCCCGGAGGCGAATTCCAAGGCTTTGCAGAAGCTCCAGAGGCCATTGTGTTGGATTACACCTCCGATCCCGCTCCACCGGCAGCATCACAGGTACCCGCTTCCGGAGCCGGATCACAAGACATTCCGGCAGCCACTACACCCCCGCGGAGGAGGGCCAGCAAGGCCAAGGCAGAGACTTCCACGAGGCGAACTAGCCCTCGATTCACGAGCGTCGGATCACCCCCTTAGGTAGGTTAGATTTTGTAGTATTAGTAGCATAGTGATGGGACTTAAGTAGTGATTAACGATGGGGCCCGGAGTTGCACCCGGCTACTTAATCCGGAAACTAAGACTTCCGGAAACTTGTAACCTTTCCGGAATTTTGCGTACTTTTTGGATGTCCGGAATCCGGACCCGGGAAAATAGGATCTGAGATTCTCTTTTCCGGATTTTTCGGGATAAGATCCTTAACTTTAGGGATAAGATCCTCTGGATTTCTTGCAGATAGGATAAGCCTTAATTTAGGAACGATTCTTGTACTTAGTAGATGGGTTTTAGAAACTCATCACCTTGTTTATTTTCCTCTACGTTGAATATATTTCAGAGCTTTTCTGGATTTGCTACCTAGTATTTGTGAAGAGAGTTATTTTACGTGTGAGGTTCAAGGTCCGTTGTTGTAGTACGTTTTGTGCAAGTTTCTTCGAAGAGAAGGATGCGTTGTTGTGCTAAGGAGTGAACCGACTTGGATATTCAGTAGGGGAGTGTCCGGAATAACTGGAGGAGGTTGCAGAGGTGTTCCTGGTCACCTTCAGAGTCCGGAAGAACCAGGAGGGGAAGAGATATATTGTAGAGGTGTTCCTGGTAGTCTCTAGGGCACGGAACAGTCCGTGTGAACCCGGATTCCGGTCCAAAATCGGAGTTTACCCCCTTGATAGGGAAAACCTGCTATGTGAGTCTAGAAGGAGTCCTCCCAAGTAGAACTATATCCCTATCTTCGTAGGGCTACAAAATTACTACCGGAACGTCGTTGTAGTCCGGCCGTACCTTTGTGTGACCGCATCCGGAAGGCCTTCCGGATGTCGTGAGAGTTACGTCTAGGACCAACACCCTATCACCGGTTAGTAGATTAGAAGAAGAGTGATTGTCCGGTCACTATAAACTCCGGGGCAGTGGGTGTCTAGCCACTTAAAGTTACGAGGCAGTGGGGAATCTGGCCACTTACACAAAATAGGATCAGTGGCCTTCCGGTCACTCGTTTAAACCTTCCGGAAGCCGCTCTGAGGAGGAACAGAGGTAAATCAAACTACCCTCCACGTTTCCGGAAACCATTTCCGGAAATAACTGTGAAACCTTCCGGAAACTAGATCCGGAAAGTTTTGCTTGGGTTTAGGAATCTGGAAGGATCCGGACTATCACTGACTAGATTGACTAACCTAGGTGATGAATAGACTAGTGATTTTGGGGTAATTTGAAAGGATAAATAGATCTCTGTGGGAACGAAACCAGAGTGGTTTACTTTGGAAGCACTTAGTGACGATTGAGTGCATTCCGGAGGAAAACTGACTTTGCAAACTACGACAACAGGTAAGGATGTTGTTCTTCCCAAGGAGAGGCCACGGAAGGAGGGACCTTGCACTACTCAACAGCCACAAGTGACAAAGGTGTACAAGAAGAAAGATTGCGTAGTAAAGGAGATGGTTGAGAGGGAGAGGACCACGGTAGTGCAGGACAAGTTCACGAGGGATAGCAAGACTGTAGTGCAGGCCGACCAAGAATCTTTTGATACGGGGGAGCCGGTTTTTCGGGTTAGGTATTCCAAACGAGATCGCCACGGATCGCCGCGTGCTTGTGCACATCCCAACGGAGATCTTAAAGGTCCTTCCAGGAAGAAGAGTACTTCGTTGGCAGACGCACGCAAGAGGAAAAATGACTAAGAGGCTGAAGAAGAGGTGCTTTCACGGATGCGAGAGAATCTCAAGTCCAGTAATCTGCATTCAGAAGATCCTGAGGACACATCCCGATTTCATACCTCTACACAGGTTGGGCCGCAAAAGGGAGCCCTTCAGTCCAATGTAGTGCATGAAGATGCGCCTATATCGTCTTATACGTTTTCCGTTGATTCTACGCGGGAAGAAGTACTGGAAGAAGCCCAACGTTACGGAGCCTCTCTGACGGTGGAGAACACGTATCCGAATATTGGCCCCCCTCCGTAGGTACAGAGCAGTCCCGGGCTGTATCACCTGATCCAGAAATCACCAGCTAGCACTATCATTGATCGCAGACTCCTACACAACCATGAAGAATGCATGGTCGAGCTTCGAATACTAGAATCACGAGACGAGCTGGGAGGCTGCATACTTGCCTCTATAGGCCCGTGGGTAGCATGGAAAGAAGCACAGGTACGCGCGTGTAGGACCCACCCTGACTCTGGTTTCATTTCACTTTCTTAATCTCACAGTCTTGTAGTGCAAGCGGGAATGCCTGGATTGTGACGCTTTATGTATTGCAGGCTTCGGGAGAACGTGACGCACTACATGAAGAGGAAGTGAACTTTGTCATGATGTCTGTGAAGCCCTGGAATTGTTACATTGGGTTGATAAACCACGATGGAAGAAACAATGAACTTACCAAGCTGGAGCAGTACCTGAAGTATCTCAAGGACAAGGCGTTGTATGTCTCCAAACGGCTCAATGCGGAAATTGCACTACAGGATCGACGCAAGTCACATATTCTAGGCCAGCTCCGGTTGTACGACTGCGAAAGAGAAATGCGTTTGGAGGACAGGGACTAGGGATGGTCCCCCATGTTTTGAATTTTATGCAAGGAAGGATCTCCAGGACTGCCGCCACGTCCTTGGTCTCATACGCAGGAAGAGTTAGACTGTATACTTGCTGCACTACAGTCGGATGTGAAGGTGGAGCCTATGTCGCTGGAACTGGATTGTCCCCATATTGTCCGTGCCCTCAAGTTATACGGCCGCATTTCACTTGGACGGCGAGCGCCAATTTCTCATCCAGTTACGGGCATGACAAGAGCAAATATACTTGCTATAGCCAAGGACGCAGTAGAGTCAAAACGCCTCTTGGCATGTGCCCAAGATGTTGTTGACATTGGCTGGGCACTTTTCCCATGTATTTTCGGTGGTTTCTGCGCTCCACTTCGTCGCTGTTGGGGAGACATGCTGGGACTAATGGGCTTTGAAGGGTGGAACCAGGACGACGTACTCTAGGTGATAGAGGAGTTTCTTAACCGTGTTGCACGCCGAGCAATAGTGGATCTGCACAGAACGGGAAGAAGTTCTGCTGAGCTTGCGGCCATGTGGTAGGTTCGTGGACCAGACGATCCTACAACTCTGCGCCTTCATTGCAACGAGGTAAGAACACCCTCCAGGATATTTGATTATCATTTACATAGCATACCTTCCCAGCTTCCCTGCATTGGATATTTACATAGCGTATAATGTGATTGTTCTTGCACTACAGGTGATGTCGAAGATGTTATGTATACGCGAGGATGTGGACATCGGATGGTCGTTGCTGGGCTTGGACAATCAAGAACCAGTCCCTGAGGAGTTGAGGGAGCCCGTACGTTGCGTGGTACAGTTGCTTCTGGAGCTTCATGACAAGGAGCTCCAACGCACTTTCACAGAGTTGGGTTTCCCAGGATAGGATGAAACGCCTCGCTCACCAACCATACTTACTGCCAATGTCATACCGCTGGAAGTTGTGGACCCAAGGGAGAAGACCGTGGGTAGACTTGCTGGTCAAGAGCAGTCCACGTCCTTAGATATGGTTACATTGGTAGTCGCAAGAACGCTTTCTAGCATACCCAAGACGGGGCACCCAGACGAGGACCGGGGCGTGAGGGAGAGAGAGCTTCTTTCCTTACATATAAGAAACCCATCGCCGCTAATCATGCGGGCTGGATCAGGCTGGTTTAGGAAGACTCCAACCCATATTGATTTTAGGTTAGGTCCACGCCGTGGGCGTTCAATGCTCTCCCCTATTTGTGCATTGAATCTGGTTTCATCCAATGACGCGTGCGAGGAGCAGACATCAATGACATTGCAGGACAAGACCCCCCCCCCGGGAGCACAGCAGTAGCTCTGTTTATGACCCCAATGGATTCATCTACTATAAACTGATGATGGACCGTATAAGACTGGCGCATTGCGACACAAGTAGGGGACATTTGGAGTTCCTTTTTTATTCGGGCAGTACAATCCTACGCCCAATACTAGACATGGAAGTCCTAGATTTTGAAGAGGGATTGCTCACTACGCCTCTCATGGATTTCTTTTGTATTTGGTTTCAGGCATACCTTCCTGACGAGGTTTTGCTATGCAATTCTCTGATAGGAACTAGCCTTCGTACCTTCATCAACGGAAGTGACTCAACTGACGCACTACAAAGATTTTATAGTAAGAAATCGGGATTTAAACGGATGAAGGGTAGGACGGTCATAGTTCCCATTGTCGACAGCACGCACTGGAGCTTAGCTATATTGTCGAGCCGTGGATTCCTCAAGTTTGACTCAGGTGTGGTAGACACACCCACTTTCCATGGAGGTCGTAAGCTACATGAGCTTACGTTCAGACCAGGATCTTACATCAAGAGTGTGTGCCTGTAAGTTAGAGGTTTCATGCGTACACAACATCTGAGATTGGTTTTAAAGTCTTAGTGGGATGTCTTCACGGTAGCTAGGGCGGGAAGGATGCACAGACGACAATGATACTCTGTCATGTATTTGTATTCCACGCAATGTTAAAAAAATGTGAAGTTCTGAGCAGTGACCACCTTCTACTTCATCTGACTCTATGCCTCTGTTATAGTAAATTGCATGTACTTTTATGTAGTGTAAAATATTACTCGCACTACATTGTATCGCACTACAAGAATCCGGTATCTAGTCACTGAGGGCTACCTTCTAACCTCTGCGACGCTTACCGGCCCTAGGTAATTCTAGTCTACCCGGTTTCCTTTTCAACGACCAATCACCTTCTCGCAAGGGGAATGTTGGGGTGGTGTCCTTCACCTCGTTGCATGCAATTCCACGTGCTATCATCTTCCTGTACTTCCCACGGATGTTCTTCAAATCAGCTACCAAGTGGTGGTGAATTTTAGTCTGCTTCTCTGCTGTGCAAAGGAGATCCTTTATCAGAGCAGAAGGGTTGTCATGTTTAGCTTTTTGGCTTTGTGGCTGGGGAACAGGGTTTAGGACAATTGGATTCTCTTCAGTACCAAAGCATTTCCGCAGTATCTCTTTAGACTTGTACTCTTGTGGCTGAGATACATCTCGGAGAACAATCGGATTAGACTCCGTTCCAAGACCCGCCTGATTGCTGTGCAGCCCGGCATGACCTCTACCTGACAGGGACGCAACACAAGCTTTGTCCTCCTCTGGGAGGCCTGGCAGATCCTCCTCCTCATCGTCAACGTAGTCCCCCTTGGATCGAAACGCATCCACCATTGGAATGGTCCTCTCAATCCCACACCTTGTCCCAGCTTCCCTAAGAATCAGTCCTTCATCAATCTCAAGATGCTTCATAAGAAAAACCTTCATAACATGCTTGCACATAGTGTTCTGTTGTCCAATAAAACAGTCACATTGTGCCCACTCAGTGTCGGTTCCATATATTGTCCAAATTTTGGGATAATTCTCAACAGAAACCACCAACGCAATATCTTCCCCCTCTGGATTCATGTAAACATACGAGTCCGGGATCCCATAGGCAAGGAAGATTGCATTGGCAATTAGAAACTCCTGTTTGGTATTGCGAATAAAACCGAACTCCTTCAAGGCTCGGGCATACCAGTAGTGTCCTGTAATCTTATTCTTGAGATCATCAGCTAACCAATCCAACCGGCGCCCTGCGAATCTTTGCTTCTCCAGCAACAGAATCCTCTTCAAATTAGCGTGGAAAGACTCAATACCAACATTTGTATTCTGTCCAGCATGAGGGACGTTCCGATTTGCGGCACACCACATCCCAATCTTTTTTCTCCAGTGCTTGTCGATGTATTCAGGAACTTAGCAGCCGAAGGGCGTTGCTCCTTGATCTTGTCGAGCTCCTTGTTAGCCCACGCCACAGGATCCGTTCCAACAACATGCCTCTTGCCGTACAGAACTTCTCCAACCTCCTTCAATGTATTCGCTCTATCCTCTATCCGACTTATCTTGCTCTTCTCATTTTCTTAACATGCCTTCTTAACATGCCAGAAACAGAGTAGGATCTTGGACCTCGGCCACAACTCCCTATAGTGCAGTATGGCCGTGAGAAAGATGCACTACACGTGATCATTCAGTAAATGCACATCCTTCAAATTCAAAAGAAATGATAAGAGAGACATTTACTTACTGAAGGACGTTCAATTCAGCTTGAGCATTGTCCACAATTACCGACGAGGGCTCCCAGTCAGGTTTGACAGATAAGGCTTTGTCCTTCAGTGCCTGTAGCACAGGTTTCAAGGCGTTCTCGGTGGAACTAGAGATAATGAAATAAGCAACCGGTATACCATTCCGCCATTCGTCAAACACCATAACGGTATACAATGGATACTGCATCAAATCATAACGCACAAGGAGTTTGGTATCAGAGCAAGGTTTAGGTACAAGTCACAGTAAGTATTCACCTACTCTTCTCGCACTACACATATACCAACTAATATTTCTAGGTACTCAAGTTATTTAAAACTTTGCTTACCCGGGAGTGACTTGAACCAAACGTGGCGTCTATGGAAATAGCACTTTGATGGCCAAATTTTACAAACATAGTCTTCTGCCAGGCTGTCTGAAATCCGAGGGTGAAGGGGGCATCGTCCTGTTCCTTCTTGTTAATATCCAACAGACTGTGTTCTTGATAAAAGAAAACCTCCTTGATGTTTTTGTCCTTCCAGAGCCTGATGCTAACGGTCTCCTTCTTGTGCTTCATCCAAGTCTCTTGTGCACGCTTGTTTGCTATGTTCCGGACGTCGTGTGCCTGGACAAACATATCTCTCCTCACTGGGGCGTTCGCCAGCGCCATCTCCATTACCCATGCCTTGTGTTGGATCATAACTTGAGTAGAAGTCAATCCCATGTCTAACATACTGCCCAGTTTGTTCTTCATATTATCCGACAACGATGTTCCCATGGAGTGCTTGAATCCAGGCACCGTGACACCGTGGCACTGCTCACCACGCACGTTTACGTGCTCAATAACCTTGTACACCAACTGATAGAACGTAGTGTCCATATAGTTCTGTTTTGCTAGGAAATGGCGCTGGCATCCTCGCTTCATAGACATGCCAGTAGCCTTCTGACCTATGCATGGCTTCTTCTGCCCTGTGCTTCTATCAATAGACATTGCATTGAAATCCGGGATAACCTTCTTCCCTTTGCGCTTCTTCTCTAATGCAGTTGTAACCCTCTTCTTCCTCCTTTGCTTTTCCGCTTGAAGAAGGCCCTTCAAGTCTTTAATGTAAATATGGGAATTATCTTCAGGTCCAAAATTACAGCTGCACCTGCTCAAGTTCAAACAAATAGTAAGATTAGTAGATCTACATGCACTACACAGAAAGGACTTAGCCTATTCTGAGTTGAACGTATACAATGGATGCACTACACCCAGTGCCCTAAATCCATTCCCAGACACACAGTATACACAATGTTGCACTACAACCAAAAACAACGAAGGGAGAGATTCAGGTCAAGTTAGGGACTCACTTAATAACCTTGGCAGCATTGTTAGCCCTTGGTAGTACCAAGCTCCTTGGCTTATTCTTCGAGACTGTCTCCTTGTTGAATCTACAAGGATACGATTTGTCCTGTCCCTCGCTCTCCCTGAAGTCTGAAAGTCTCTTCCAAGGGATGACTGTGACCTCGTGTATGTAATGACGGCCTCCGCCCTGGGTACGAATTGGTTCCCACGTGAGATCCTCCCTGCAAAATGGACCAGGTGGAGGAGTTTGCTTCATCTCTCGAAGCCCTCTAACTAGCTCTTCCTCACGCTCGGGCCCCTGGTATGGAATGTCCTCCTCCTCCCAATCCTCTGACAAGATATGCCGCATGGATTTGCTCTCTTTTTGGTTTTCCTTCTTCAAGGGCGGCCTGGTTGTTGGTTTATCACTTCTACTGCTCCTAGCCTTTCCCTTAGGGAAGGTCTTCCCCTCAACAAATGTGACATTCCTATCACTACTTACGTTGGAGAATTCTCTGTGGCTACGCTGAGGGCTTGACAGTACAACTTCTTCAACAACATGCCCTCTCGGATTGAAGGAAGGGTTCGAATTTGAGGTTACTTCGTACTCACTACCTCTGGGATCGTCTAACTTCTGTTTGTCACAGTAAGATGAACGTAATGTACAATCGCTAAAGGAAAGGTCAAAATACAGTGGTTGCGTGCTTGCTGTTGTAGGACACTGAGCTCCCAAGGACACATCGATAGACGTAACCGAACTTGTCTGGGACAATTCTGTAGAACACGACGATATATCTGCAGCAAAGTCTGAACCTGAATCCTCAGACCCCGTGGAAGCAAGGGAGGTCGCAGTTTGGATTGAGTCACTATGCCTAGGATGCTCAAGAGGAAACATTGCGCCAAGTAGTGATGGGTCTGGAGCACTTGTCTCACTACGGACAGATTGCACGTCCTCAGGAGAGTGATGATCTGGTCATGTTGGCAGAACTACTCGAAGTGGAAGTCGATCTCTCTCACAGCTTATATCAACATATGACGCTCTGTTACGAGGACTCTGCTTTCATCGACCTAGGAGCACATGACAGTCACTCTCATCCTCAAGATCGACATAGTTAAGCTTATAGGCTGATAATGTTGTACTTTCATGTGTTTCTGACGCAGTTCTACCTAGGGCATTCTTTCGCTCATAGTTGGAAGGGCCTGTAAGATCAATGAAATGAGGTACCTAGTGACGCATTAGAGATGGTATGCAGCATTCTTTGTTTCGCTCATAGGAGGAATCGAAGTGTGTATCATCTCCACCAGAACAAGTACTGCTAAACTCGACCACCGAGGACCCCTCTTTTGCCATATTCACCCTTAAACGTCAACCATGTCAACAACAAAAAACTAGCAACCTCTCCTCTACAAACTAGAACATTCAGTAGGAACGCTTCAGACAAACCCCAGGATTTAGGAAACATGGAGGACCGTGGAATAAGTGGCCCGAAGCATCAATTTATCCCTTCATTAGGTGGACGATGTGGTAATAGTTTCAAAATTCTTAGATCCGAAATTTCAGGCAGCACAGAATTGTCGTTGCACTACATATCCACCTTGGTTTGTAGGACAAATTGTTATACAATATATCATAATAGCCCAAAGGGCCCAATCCTACGCTACGCAGTACAATCCTACGAACATGACAATTTGCACTACAGCTATAGTTGCACTACACTAGGGTGAAAGGGTCCACTAAGCATATTCTCTATGCTGGGATGTGCAACAAATACCATCCATTGCATCTGTCATAAAAATATCGTCCATGGTCGAGGATGGACCCATCATTTGCATATCGGGTGCAAAAAGGGACCGGCCTGACATCCAGACACTTTAACGGGTCAACCGTCCAAACCCAGCTCCAGACCCCGGGTCCACTGTCGAGAAGAGGGACTCGTCATCGGGCAGCGGCGGCGCCCAAAAATAGAAGTTCGATTGGGGGGGATTAACGTGACGCCTACGCCAATCCATCCGCTTCGGGATGATCCCTCGAAGTAGTGCGGTGATCAATCATTGCTTGCTCACACAATGTTTGAAACTTATTCAAGAATTCACGTCCCTGGTTTGTGAGAACTTCCACTGGAGATCCAAAGCGACTCAAAACACGATCAAGAAAAGAGTATGCAGCCCCCTCACTAAACTTGTCAGGTAACGCCACTAACTCTATCCATCTCGAGAAGTGCTCGATTATCACCAATACATACTTATTGTGTCGAGGTGTCACTGGCAATGGACCAGCAAAATCTAAGCTCCACCTATATCCCAAGCCAATAATTGGCAATGGTTGCAATTGTGGCATCGCAGAGTTCAAAGACGCTCGCACACAATCACAAACCATACACTAGGCTACCAGTTGGAGTTCGTAGAGACAGTATTCCTCCGGAATGCACCCAATCGTCACTAAATGCTTCCAAAGTAACCGCTCCGGTTTCGTTCCCACAGAGACCTAATGTTCTTTTCCACTTACTCCCAATTACTAATCTATCACAACAATTGTTCAAAGATTAGCTATATTCATTACTTATGTATGGAAGATCCGGATCCTTCCGAAGTCCGGATTTTGTACAAAGGCTGCCGAAAAGTAATTTCCGGAAGTCCGGAGGCTAGTTTGATTTGTCTCTATTCTTCCTCAGAGAGTCTCCTGGAGCTTTTAAGCGAGTGGCCAGAGTCCACTTATCATGTTTTGTGTAAGCGGATGGATTTCCCATTGCCCTGTGACTTAAAGTGGCTAGGCACCTACTGCCCGGAACTTATAATGACCAAACACCACTCTCTCTACTTTGCTAAATGGTGATGTGATTGTTGTTGCTAGACTTAGACTCTCACGACATCCGGATGGCCTTTCGGACGCGGTCACATAAAGATAAGTCCAGGCTACAACAACATTCCGGTGAGTGCAATTGTGATCCTCCGAAGATGATGTTACTACCTCGCCAGAATACTCCGTCTAGATCTACGCATCAGGCTTTTTTCCTATCTTGGAAGAAAACTCCGGCTTTGACCGGAATCCTGGTTAACACGGATTTCTCCGTTTCCTAGAGACTACCAGGAACACCTTTGCAATTCGTCCCCTCCCCTCCTGGCTACTTCCAGACCCTAGAGACTACTAGGCACACCTGTGCAATAGCCTTCCAGCTCTCCCAGGCAATCACCCAACACGGATCTTGACCAGTCTCTCTCTTGACGAACTAGCTATCACCCCACTTCGGAAAGATATTGACACAAGTGCTCACAAAGGAATGGATCCGCTACTCACAAAGTGTATACTTCACACAATAAGTACCAGGGAACAAGTCTAGTACAAACGGGTGACGTATATTTCCAAGTGAGAATTCAAGATGAAGGTTTTTTCACAAAACCACACTACTAAGTACTAACTAAATCCTTGCTAAAATTAGCCTTCCTCCCAGCCACATCTACTGGAGATCGGCTAGATCTTATCTAAAAGATCCGAGAAATCCAGAAAGGTCCCAGATCGGATCTCAGATCCTATAATCTCGGAATAGTTCCGGCTCCGGAATTCCTATTCTAACTACAAAACTGGCAGTCGATACCGTCAGCAGTCGGGTGCACTTGGAGCCCCATCGTTAATCGCTGCTGATCTCGAATCTAAATCCAAAAAAGGCTAAACCTAACTAACCTAAGTCGGAGCACTTGGTCCCGGGTTTCTCCCACTCTGGCGGGAGAGGGAGATCTCCATCGAAGCTCGCTGCTTGCCCTTTGCTTTCTTCAATGTTGCCGGCAAAAGGGTGGTCTTCCGGGACGATGGTCCCGTCGCTGGAGAAACCCTAACCACCGGAGTCCTGGAGTCTGGCGGTAGAGGTGGCTGTTCCGATGAACCTTCCGGAACAGGAGGTGCTTGTGGTTCTGTCTCAGAAGCTGACCTGGTCACCTGGACCAGGTCCCTGTAGCTTCCGGACAGACTCCTTGGCCCTGGTGCCAACCTCCGGGACACGGACTTCAGCGCCGCCGGGAGGTTGTCTTCTGCCGGAGGATCTAACAGGCGCATGTTGGGTGGTGACAGCAGGTCCGGCAGCTTCTTCAGTATGTCACTCGTACTCGGGTTTGGAGGTACAATACCCTCCGCCAGTGTCCGAGATGACGGAGTGTCGAGAGACTCCGGATTTACTGAGGTACCTGGAGCTGGAGTTGTCTTGGGCTGTGGTGGTTCCGGAGGGGCCGTGGTCCGTTCCGGGGTCGTGGCGCCTTTCGGTACTGGTGCTGTTGGGGCTTCCGAAAGTACCAGGGTGAAGTTGTCGACCAACAGCTTCATCAGCTCCCAAGTCCGACCCATCTTCTCCGCCTGATCTAGGAGAAACTGGATGATGTTGGTCATGGTCACCTTCTTCTCCTTCTCCACTAGTTCGGTGAAGAGTTGGCTCCGGTTGACCATGTCAATCGGCACCTCCAGGGCCTTCCGGACCTCCATCAGAGCAGTTGCGGAGGCATTAGCCTTTGCCTCCGCTTGTTTCTAGGCCGTCACCGCTAGAGACGTCCCCTGAAGGTAATGTTTTATCTTCTTCTCCATCTCTGTGCTAGCCTTGTACATGGTGGAGATTTGAAGATGCAGCCCCTTGGTGTCGGTCTCCTTGCTTCGGAGTTCCTCCACCCTATTGATGGCGTCCTCCAGCCGGTCGACTTCCAGACTCCGGAAGTTCTGTTCCACGCTGGTGGTGATGATGTAGTTCGTCTCCTTGGGGAGGCCAACTCTCCAGCCAATCTTGCACGTGAGCACGTCTATCTGCTTTAGTTGACCCTTGGAGTCCCCCTGATCAACCTTCTTCTTCCGGCTGGTTTCCGCTGAGGGTCTGGACTCGTCCTCTCCGGACGATACGGAGGAACTGCGGATGTTCGGACTCTCCGTCATTGGCTCATTCCCTCGAGGTCTCTTCTGAGCCCTCCAGCCTTCCGGAGTATCGGCGGTTGTCGTTTCCGGCACGGGCTCCTTCCTTCCGGATTCTTCCTCCGGCTCTTCCCCTCCATACTTCTGGAAGTTGAGCACTTCATAATACAACCACACCTCTGCCGGAGTGAGCTGTTGGTGGTGCCAGTAGTGATGCACCACGTAGGAAGCTAGGAGGGTCGCTGATTTCCTCACCTTTTGGAGGTTTGCCACCAGCCGGTTGATCATTTCCGTCCCGCAGTCTACGATGATCTTTCCCCGGAGTGCTCCGAGGAAAGTACATGCCCACTTTGCCACCACCTGTTTCGACTTTTCCGGATGGAAGATAGGGTTTAAAAACCCTAGCACGAGTTGGGCATCCCGGTGCAGAAGGTCTTGCATGTTGTAGCCTTCCTTCGGGTCGGCTTGTTCGTCGAACTCCCCCACCAAGAATTTGTCCCGCCGTTCTACCACCTTGGTGCGGCCGGCTCCGAAGTCATACGCCTGGGACCATTCCAGAACTCTCCAGAGCTCTGGATCGGCTTGCAGCAACCCTTCGTACTTCGGGTCCGGAGTGCCCACCAGCTCCTTGACGTAAATCTCCTCCCAGATGCCCCAGGCTACCTCGAGCAAACCATCGCATCCCATCATCTTCAGGCTCTCCTTCAACATATTGTACTCGTCCACGTCCTACGGGATGTCCGGAGTAACTCGAGTCAAGGGAGGGAGCGTAGCGGTCGACTCTTCATCTCTCCGTCCGCGGCCATCTCTATCCGTTCTCTTCTTCTTTGCCATAGGGACCGTCTTCATGAGTCTTGTCTACTTCCTCACAGTCTCTTAACATTGTCCCTACACGCACCAACCTCGTAACTATTTACCCATTTTTTTTGTTTTTGCCGGATTTTTAAGGTTATCTTCCGGCACCATGTGGGAACGGTTTTCCACACTACCAAAGCTTGAACTTGAGTTTGCATTCCTCGCCACCAATAGTGAAGCCGGAGGAAGCTATAAGTCGGCACACTAAAGTGCCCAAGGTCTTCAAGCTTGTCTTTGATGAGCTTCACTCTCTCCAATGGAGTCGGCACAACCTTTTGCGTGCCACACCCTCAAAAGGTGAGTCATCTCCCACACAAACCGTTTGGCTTGTTGTGAGACCCAATCTCTCTCCTTAGCAGACCACGTAGGCACCACTTCTCCATTCTTCAAAAACTGCATCACGTTCGTATCTTCAAAGATGTCTTTGATGCCCCTAGATTCTTCACCCCCATCTTCATCTACTGTGGCCACAGTAGCTGCTCCAGTGTTATCTCCACGCATCACCAATACACTTAGAAAGGCCGAACAATGCCAACCTGGCAACGGATTGGCTTCATCCTCCCCGTGCCACATAGCGCCGGTAGCATCCGCTTGGTTTGGAATTGGATTGCGGCTAAGGCCGTCGGAATCCATATTCATCAATCTCGCTCTGTGCACCACTTTGAAGTCGTATTTCATCAACATCAAGGCCCACCGTGCTAGCTTGTCTGTTAGTTTGCCAGACTCCATCAACCACTTTAAAGGTTGATGATCCGTGACTTACAAGAATTCGTTAGCATAAAAGTAACCATAAAAATGAGAAATTGCCCATACGGCAGCCAAACACTCTCCTTCATACGAGCTTTACTGGGCCTCTGCATTGTTGTTGGACCAGCTGGCGTACGCAATGATAAACTCCTTTCCGCCGTCATCCATTCGTATCAATACTGCGCCAATTTCCAATGCACTCCAATCTGTGTGTAGCTGGTACGTTCTTCCAGCTACTGGCCTTTGAAGTATAGGTGCCGATGCCAAGCAGTCCTTCAACTCTTGAAAGGCCGCTTCTTGCTTATCTCCCCATATCCAAAGTTGATCATTCCTTGTCAACATGGTTAATGGCTTAGTAATAGCACTGAAAGTCTTCACAAACTTCCTATAGTAATCACACAACCCCAAGAATGCTCTCAACTTACTAACATCTTGTGGTTTAGGAATAGACATTACTACTTCCACTTTGCTAGCTACCACACCTAATCCACTTAGATAATTCATGTGGCCTAAATACTCAATGCGAACAAAGTAGAATTTGTACTTACCAGGGTGCAACTTTAATCC
Source organism: Bryoerythrophyllum caledonicum (assembly GCA_963971425.1). Classification (NCBI taxonomy): domain Eukaryota; kingdom Viridiplantae; phylum Streptophyta; class Bryopsida; order Pottiales; family Pottiaceae; genus Bryoerythrophyllum; species Bryoerythrophyllum caledonicum. Next base: position 18,499,275 of record OZ020514.1, read on the forward strand.
ATGGAGCCTCAATCTAGTAAAAACCTCCATCAAGTGTAGTCTATGTTGCTTTCAATTCCTGCTAAAGACAATGATGTCATCAATATAGCATCCCATAAAATCCAATCCCGAGAATACTCTGTCCATAACCCTTTAAAATTCGACTAGAGCATTCTTCAATCCAAACGGTAAAACTTCCATTGAAACAACCGATCCTTCTCGTCTCTGTCAATGCCCATAAAGCGGTTTTCTCCTTATCTTCATCTTTCAATCCAATCTGGTGGTACGTGGAGCGTAAATCCAACGTACTAAATACTTTGGCATGGCCAATGGCCTCAAGGTTATCCTCCGGAGTTGGCATGGCATAACGGTCTGACTTGGTGAATGTATTAATTCTCCTATAGTCACCACACATCCTTTTCTCAGTCCAATTACCATAAATGTCCTTGGATGGCATAACTGTTGCCGATGCATACTCACAATCTGGTGAAGCCAACTCCACCAGCCCTACAGCCATCAATTCTTTTATGTAATAGTGAAGATCTGTTGCTTTGCCGGTCGCAAAAATATTTGCGTTATTCCACATATTCCATAGGTGAGGTGCAAAGGCCCTCTCGTCTCCAACCACTTTGCTTATCACCCTGACAATGGCAAGTGGTTCTCTTGCCGCTCGTAATTCATAATAACTCTTGTAACTAGTCAAGCTAGAAGCTAAACGCTTTGCTTGGCAACCACTAAGGATACAATCAAAGTCAAACAATTTAAATCCATTGCTTGACCAAGTAAAAATCGTCTCTGTGGTTTTGAAATCTGAGGCACATCGGTGGTGCCAATAAGAAAGCCCATGGTTCTCTCCCGCTCATCGGCATTAGGCTCCACCATCTCCCGTGACAATGAATCCCATACAAGCCCAGGTCCATTATCCTTGAAAGCATTAGACTGTGCAAAACTTACCAATGTGGGCAAGGTCCTATGTGGTGCCCCCTTGCGATTGACCACTGCTAAGGGTGCTTGGTCATCGTAATACACGCGCCGTGGTGTCCTCTGAATGTCCAAAATATCATCCACATACACATCCGGCCGTTTAACCTAGTCCACCACAGATTGTAGCAACTCTGTCGGTGCCAAGTTTGTCCACCATAAGTGTGGTCGATGTACTCTTGAGTGTTATCAATTAACACTGACAAACCCAGAGTCTAATGGATGCCGTGCATACTTTCCAATGTCCAAGACCTCAAACTGCTCACCACCGGCACGTTCTCTATTATATAACGCGGCGGTTGCCTCTGAGAAGTTGAAAGCAACCGTAGCACTCGAATCATGTCAAAAAACCTAGAAGAACATGAGTCCTTTAACCCATTCTGATTGCCTGCCATAGACATGCCTTAGCAGGGCCATTTTACAATGACAAGGTCAACATGACCCACACAGTGAATGTCATTGTCTGATAGCAAGGAAATATCCCCCACAAGTGTGGAGAAGGAAGTTTTGATGGCAGTAGTGGCCAACAATTCTGGAGATTGTGTTCTTAATCTCCGTGAGTGACGTTTGGCCACATGCCTTGTTGCTTCATCCACATCGAGGTAAATGTAGCGCTTGACTTTGAATCCTGCTTGTAAAACAGCTGCCAATCTTATGCTAATTCCTCCAAAGAGTTCCAACATCACGATGCCATGCGTTGGTGCCTTCCAATGGATGGTAGAATTGTCTAAAGAAGGCCCTAGGTCTTGCTCAACTCCACACTCCTATTGCATCTATGGTAGCATAGAATGTTGCCATGCTTCTTCCACTGCTAACTTGGCGGCTTCCCTCAATTGGGTGGTGTTGCTTTACGCCGCCTTGATTCCAGGTTGATATCTTTCTTCTTCTCCATGACTCGTGTTGCCGATATAGACATCTACTTTCTCTGAAGTGTGGTGAGCAATAGAAAGATCCTCAAAACCTGCCTGAAACCATGAAGGTTTCATATTCATACATTGAGAGAAGGCAAATACGTCAGCAAGGTTACGAGTAAGAACTCAAACAAATTGAGCTGGCACCTGGACCTTCCGCCCATCTTCTGCTTCCCATCCTGGTCTATAGCTTGCTGACTCCTCCAAGAAATCCAAGGTGAATCCCATTGGATATAGCACCGCTGAGCCCACAAAGACATCATATGACTTGACCTCTGTGACTATTGCCTTCACCTTCATGGAACTGGCATCTCTTACATCACTTTGATAGAGTTGTAACACCAACACAACCCTTGTGATGCTTATAGCGTGCTTTGTACCGTCAATTGATGTGCTAATTGTCCATGGACACTTCTCCAAAGTATCCCCAATTAAACGCAACCCTTCAATAATGGATGCTCCTAGCATCAAAGGTTGAGCTCCTCAATCCAAAAATACACGTCGAGCAACAAAATCCTTTCCTTTAGGCCCAACGAGTTGGAAAGTGCCTTGGAAATTGTCAATCACCACCACACCAAGGGTAATGGATGACCTCTCAATTGCCTGAGAGCAGACCCTCTACATTGTCAGTCTAGCTCTTATTTGCATTGATTATCTCCGTCTTCAATACATTGACACCCATGGATTTGCCCTCCATAGTAAATGATAATGGCACTGACTTTTCGTTAATCTCATTACTTACATGGATGTCCAATTGTCTCGCGTGCGAAACTTCAAGCTCGCGCTTTGATTTCTCAAAGGCATCCACTGCGTTGTCCTTTGAATTGCTCTACTCTTTTGTTTGGAAGGTGCTTGTTGATCCACTAAAAACGGTTCATGAGGGTCGTCAAACAAGCTTGAATTATTGTGGAACCATAAAAGAACGGATTTTTTTGGAATCCCTACGAATTCCTTTGTGGAAAAGGGGCGTTTAATAATCTTCCCACCACAATAAGATTTGTGTAGCATTGACCAATCTACCCTCTTTTCCAAATAATATTCCGCTTACACAAATGCCACGATACTTCTAGAAATACGGCCATTGCTGCAAGTTTAAAATGGCACATAGAATCTCAAGGAACCTTGGTTTCACATCCACGTCTTTGATGTTGTGTTACGTGATTGCCTTCGTTGAACAATGTTTCTTGTAGAACTCTTCAAGCCGCCATCTATAGAAATATGCAGACTTAATATACTCCATTGCACTTGTGGCAGTTTATGGCTCGCGCACACTTTTCTATCCAATTTCTCTGGATTATCACGATTTTGATATACTTCAAGCTCCAAATCAGAAGGGTTCCTCTTTGGCTTCTTTATAGAACAAATAACTCCACCTCCACTATACATTGTGGAAAATGATTAGAAAACCGTATGGGCTTTCAAATCACAAAAAAATATTGTGTTTGAATTTATTATCTTGGCGATATCATCTATTGTGATTTGAGAGTTTCAAATGACTGCTCAACTACACTAGCCCTAAGATTACTTGCACTTCAAAATAGTACTGAAATAAAGTTCCAAGCATGCACCTCAACATAGTGCTACCCAGGATTGTTAAAAAAATGGCCTTCAAAGAATCTCTAATGTCTTTTGTACCTCTTCAATTGCTTTTGGGATGAAACTCCCCCTTGCAAGAATCTTGGTCCTAAAGAGGACTAATTTCCACCAGAAAACCCCGCACACTTGCCGTCAACGTGGAGGCAAGAGCGTCAAGGAGTCCTGATGAGTGAGAAAGAGTGATGCCACCACAAATTCCTCTGCCATGTATAACGCTTCGACCTAATCCGCGTCCCATCAGCTCCCCATCTGTAGTCCCTACCCGCCCCCATCCGTAGTTCCCACTTGCATCCATCCGTTCCCCATCCGCTCCCCTTCTACAAACTATTCATAGGTACCATCCACATTTCTCATCAGCAGCCCCTATCCGCTACTTATCAGCACCCTATTCGCTCCCATCCGCTTGCCATCCACTCCCATCTGCTCCCCATTGGTACACTGAAGGCAATTAGCATCCGCAGCTTCCATCCACAATCCCAATCCGCTCCTCATCCGTAATTACCATCCGCAAATCCTATCCGCCATCCCTACTTGCTACTCACCCGCATCCTATCTGCTTCAATTTGCTCCCATCCGCACACCAAAGGCAATTAGCATCTGCTACTTCCATCCACAGTCCTTGTCCGCTCTCCATCCGCGCCCTACCTGCATCCATCCCCCCCTACCCGCTCTCCATCCGCAGTTACCATACGCAGCTTCCATCCGCAGTCTCTATCCGCGCCCTATCGGCTCCCATTTGCAGCCTCCATCCACCTCTCATCCGCCTCCCATTTTTACCTTATCCGCTCTCCATCTGACCCCCATTCACCTCTCCACCGCGTAGTTTTTTTTGTTTTCAACCTAATCCTCTCATTTTCCAATCCGTGGAAGCCTATATAAAGGCAACGGGGCCACTATCAATGTCACTTTTTTCCCTCTACTCTTTGTCCAATGAATACTCGAGATCTTGTTGCATGAACAGAGTTGCACTGATTTGGAAGTTATAGGAGTTTGAAGTGACAAATTGCAAGGAAAACCCTTGCTAATTTTTTCCATAATCACTTACATACAAGTTGCACACCAGATGACTAATAAATATATTTTTCCAACCATGGGTGACGAGAGGGTGCAATATTAGGATGCAAACATGCAACTCCACAAAGCTTATCAGGTGGAAATGGCATCAGCTACTGCGGCTATCGACAATGTCAGAGGTAGTAGCTTTGCAAGAGGCCAAAGGAGGGGAGCTTGATCTAGCGAAGTGGCAAAGAAGGCATCAGAATGAACAAGGAATTTTTTGCACTAAGACAAAATAATACTCGTCGGTCATAATCACGTTCACAAGGTATACGCGGATTTCTAGAGGGGTCGCAAGAATTGGCGGGAAGGGCCACATGGAGCTCGGCAATTTTGAGGATCATAGAGTTTGGTTTGGGATCAAAACCTAGGAGGTTATAGTTCAGGTGGCTCTAGTGTCAAACTTGAGCGTGGAATCCCATTAGAACAAATGTCTTTACACCATGTGGTACAGACGGCATCAGATTCCTTAGTTTTCTACAAACCTTAAGATGGAGCAGGTTGCGGACGGGGCAAACGGCCAACTGTTGTAGAGGACTTGGGACCTCGGAAGAAAAAGCCAATGACATCTCATCTACATCAGATGAGCAAGCCACTCAAGACCAAGGTTGTGGCCGAATTATTATCATGGTAAAAAGATCGTGACTAAGGTCATTTGGAATGATGCTACTTGAATCGAGGTGCTACTAGATTAGAATTGTTGGAGGAGAGACTCAAAACTGTTGTTGATGGCGTTGCTAACAAAAAAACATTTTTTGAAGATAGAATTCGTTTCACATACAAGGAGTTGGTAAAGGAACACACCCTAAACGCCATTTATAACCCTGTGGTAACACTTTGAGAGGTATATGCCAAGATGTTTTAAAAAGAAGGCCATGTGATTCCAAGGTGGAAAGAATTGAAGGAATGGTAAGACAAATTCAAGTACAGGGTATCGAAAGTCAAGCCTCACAACGAATCTTGCCAAAATATCCCTTGAATTGAGCGTAATTTGTTCGTGCAGATTGCAACTAAAGGTCGCAAAGGGGTGGTGTGGCTCCCACTAGAGGCAGAATTAAAGGAACTAGATGGGAGGAACTATGAAGGTGGCTTTAGAATTGTGCGACGTGTGAGTATTGAAGGTGTGAGCTGCATTCCACCAAGTATAGAGTTCGCTGGAAAAAGACATCGAAAGAGGATTCGACGACGAAGAACCAAGGAAAACAATTAATTGAGGTGCTAGCGTGTGCGGTGGACAATGCAGGGGTTATCAAAATTCAATTCCTTGATTAAAGAACGTATGAGTCATATACTCAATGGTTGAATAATTGCTCACTTGCATCCATTTGGAGAATCGATTCGAAATACTATGAGGAACATGAAGATAACATTCTAAGAAGTGCTAAAATCGACCTCAATGCTCATCTAGAATTGTGCATTTGTCGCAAAAATTGGGCATATTTAGCATGGGCACTCATGCCCATCATGGATGTGATATATTCAGAGCGGTTGTTGCACAATGATTTAAGTCTCAACAATGTTATGCTTCATTTTTCAAAGGACGATACCAATGTGGTATAAATTAAGGTGTGTGATTGGGGAATGGCATCCGGGGACATCAAAGAGAAGATGTTGAACTACAATTGACTATCTAGTAAGGAGGTGCAAGCTTACAAAGGTAAATACCTACTTGCGGCCCTTGAGCTATCCCATGTGTATAGCAAGCGTGGAATGCCAACACTAATCAGGAGGATGGAAATAAAGCATAACCATAAGCATAGATCTGGGGCGTATGCGGTTAAGTACTTAGGCATGAAAATTTAAGCTTGTTCTTGAAGAACACAAATCCAAGTTTATTATTGCATTGGTTTTAGCAAAATATGGATGAGTTGTTGATATTTGATCCACTAGAGCAATCCAACGTCATGCATGTAGTGGACATGCTGAAAAGACCGACATACAACCTAGAGACCCTACAAGACTACTTCCCCAATGAATAGTATATTGTGATTTTCTAGACCTTATATTTTGCTCAAATTGTTGGATCTTGTTTATGGTATGAAGCATATTCTTCTTCTGTAATCCCTTTTTAAAATAAGAAAAATCCTTTTTGAACTTTCTTGTTGTTTTGAATAAAGGAATATTTTTTATGAAATGATGTTTTGGTCTTTCTTTCCTACCCTTCAAATCCTTACAAATAAAATACATATTAACTCAATCCACTATAACACAACCGCCTCTTTTGCCTCTTGTTCGCAGCCCATCCACGACAATCCGCGCCTAGTCCATGCCCCATCCGCATCCCTCCTCGCTCTCCATCCGCGTGCTATCTGGACCTACACTACCCGTCGGCTCTCCATTTGCGTCCTATCCGCACTTCATCCGCAATTTCTATCTGCAATTACCGTCTACTCTCCATCTGCGGCTCTTCGACGACCTGTCCGCAATTCTCATCCGCAATCCCCATCCGCTCCCCATCCGCGCATTATTTGCGCCCCAAAATTTTCACTCAAAGTTAAACATTATATCTTTAACGATAAAAGAGATGATACACACGTGTTGCAAGTCGTCAGGTCAGTATTCCTTTGGTTAGCATTTAATTTTCATTAATTACAACTTCAGTAAACCGCTCCGGTGTCGTTCCCAGAGAGACCTATTGTTTCTTTCTTGAATGAACAAAACTACCAATCACTACTCTACGGGTTAACTTTCCTACTCATTCCTCTGCTCAATATCAAGATCCTTCTCGATTCCGGAATATTTACAATAGCTTCCAGAACTAATTTTTCGACAGCTCAAGGAAAGTCTACCAGGTACACCTGTGCAATACGTCTCTTCTCCTTGTGACTACCTCCGGACCCTAAAGAATGTCAAGGCTCTCCCTAATCTCGTCTCCAGCTCTTCCGGGCAATCTCCCAATGCAAGTCCCAATTGATTACTTCAATTACAAACCCTTTAACACTCACCAGAAGAGAACTAGATCATCACATTTCAACCACAATGGATCTGTTCCTCACAAGAATACTCTCAATCACCACAAGTTTGGAATAAACAACATAGTAATGGATCAAAAACATTCTCAGCGAGAGAAACAAGATGATGAGCTCATAAAACTCATCTACTAAGTACTAACTAAGTTTCCTAATTTTAAGCCTATCTTATCCGCGAGAAATCTGGAAAATCTTAACCTAACAGCAGAAGGCCTTATCTCCAGAAGTCCGATAATTTCGAGCTCAAATCCAAAAATTTAGGATCTGAGATCCGGATTTACCGTTCCTAAATCTTAAGATAGGTATGAAATTTCTTAGTCTAGGGTTTGGTAGCCAGGTGCAATTTGGAGCCCCATTGTCAATCGCTACTAGACTTGAGTAACTAAGAATTTTCTAACTCTAATCCTAGATCTAACTAGGGGGTGTTCAAAATATCCTTGAGCCAAGGGCTTGTACGCCTAGGTGATTCCTCCACCCCTACGTTTTCGGTGTCCATTTTCTTCCGGAGTTGGTTCCGAGTCCTTGGCCTTCAATCCGGAAGTTGGTGCCCAAGGTTCTTCCGTTTGGTGGCACCACCTTCGTTGTCGGTCTTTTATAGTTGAGTTCGAGGTCCGTTCAACCACCGGGTGGAGTCAGGCTCATGATGACGGCTCTGGATTCAGGTATCGACCGGATGTCTAGTCTTCGCCGTATTCCGGTCTCTTCCGGAATAGTCCGATATTAGCCGGATTTCAGCTTTGGACGGATTCCAGATTCAGCCGGATTCCAGATTCTGCCGGAATTTGTTCTTGGCCGCATTCCGGATTAGTACTCTAATAGTACCGTTTAAGGATTCCGGTTTGGACCTAGAGTTCTTATCCACTAATTCTATTGGCTTATGCTATTCTAGACTGACTTATCCACTAAATTTTTATAAATGTCTCTTTTTACCGGATTTTATGGCTATTTCCAGAAACTTGTGGAAACAGACTCCCACAACATGTAGGATGTCATTGCCACCTAGGACGTTGACGCCGAGGTAACTAAGTTACCATTCGTAGGGGCAAAGTTTGTCTTTGATCCTACGTTGACCCTGTTGTATCGTGTCAAGAGGGTTTGTCACGATACAAGGTCTTAATGTCACAATGTTACAAAAGACAACTTTGCCTCTACTTCAGACAATTTTCCCTCGTGTAGCTCAGTCTATTTTGCATATCTCTAGTGCCTCAAACTTTGAATGCTGAGGCAATAAGTCAAAAACATATCGCTTGTTGAACAATAGTCTCTATTGGCGTTTTTCCTATGTACAAGTTTGGAATCAGAGCTTTGAGTTGGATAGAGGAATGCCCTTTGCCTATCCGAAGTGGCAATCATGCACTACGTGGCACAAATTGTCTTTCATATCGCCAAGGGTGCCCACATTCCAAATCCAAAGCCTACAATCCGTATTCAACACTAAAATAGGCTCAAAAGCTTAATGATATCCAAACATGGTCTAAGGTCTACACTGGAACCACTCTCCGCTTAGTCAAGTGAGGTGAGGCAATAATATTAACTTCTATTGCTTACCATTAACGGCTTATTGATTTCTACAACTATCTAGAGAGTAAGATGGCAACCTGCATTTGTAACCACCACCAAACATTGTAGACCGTTGATCATCGCTTATAGCTATCACAGTTCCATTGACAATCCCACAGAATGGTTATGTTGGTCATCACCTCGACTTTGCTCCTACGATAACTCTATCTGAAGCTAGTGGCAAAACAAAATGGGGCCACCGAAAAACTTTGGCAACAAAAAGCCTGCAACACCAAGAGATACCACAATAGAATCTAGAAATGAATACCAGATCAAAGAAAAATGAACAAGAAGGTCAGCGCCACTGCCACACGTGTCGTACCAGGAATTTAAAAAAAAATTTAGTTAGGTAGTGGGGAATGATATAATTAGATAAACTAGTTAAAATGGTGCTTTGATATAAACTAGAATTAGCATATAGGTAGAAATAACGTAGATAGAATATGGGAACTAAGTGATCCATTAAACAGCATAAGGAGGGGCCTCAAACCCGAGCCTTCAACCCTAGCCCATTCCGAAAAGGGGCAGCTCGGATAAGAAGAGCTCGGATAAGGGCAACTCGGATAGGGGCAGCTCGGATAGGGGCAGCTCGGATAAGGGCAGCTCGGATAGGGACAGCTTGGATAGAAGAGCTCAGATAGGGGGAGCTCGGATAAGGGGAGCCCGGCACAAGGAAGGAGGGGTCGAGGAAGAAGTCTCGGAAAGCACTTAGAAAGCAACCATCCGGCCCAACCAGGGTCTACAAAGCTGATCCGAGCACATCCGAGAGCAAGAGCCGAGAGCAAGGGAGCTGATCCGAGCAGAACCGAGAGGAAGAGCCGAGAGCAAGGGAGCTGATCCGAGCAGAACCGAGAGGAAGAGCCGAGAGCAAGGTAAGCACATGGAGCCTCGAGGGGGCTGGTCCAGCCTGTGAGTGCCGAGAGGATCTGAGGGAACCAGGTCCAAGCTGGTGAGTGCCGAGAGCAGTTGAGGGAACCAGGTCCGAGCTGGTCCAGCCTATGAGAGCCCGAGAGCAGTTGAGGGAACCAGGTCCGAGCTGGTCCAGCCTATGAGAGCCCGAGAGCAGTTGAGGGAACCAGGTCCGAGCTGGTCCAGCCTATCAGAGCCCGAGAGCAGTTGAGGGAACCAGGTCTGAGCTGGTGAGAGTCGAAAGGATCTGAGGGAACCAAGACCAAGAGGGTCGAGTGAGCTTGGGAGAATACGAGAGAATCTGAGGTAACCTTGTGTACACCGTGGGTAAAGAAGCATCTCCCGACCAAGAGGAATGGCGGCTTCCCACTCCACGGGCCCCATGGCCAAAGACATATCCCCGGCTATCCCCAAGGACCCTCAGGAGTTAACCAAACTCCAAGAAGACCTCCTTTGTATAGGTTGTCTATCCCTTCTAGATTTCTGTTGGAGTTTTTGTGTAGAATCCACTGTACAGGAGTTACGGCAAAACCCTTTGCCGATACCGGAAGGTGATAGCATCTGCGCTTGCCCGGACCGATGGACAATGGGAAGGTGGCAAGAGGTGTACGGATTCCCACGACAGGGAGCGGATTGGACAAGTTTGAAGAAGGAAGAATATGCAAAGGGACGTTTCGGCACTAAGGACGCCAAGAATGGGTATGCGGTAAGTGATTGCCTAGACTTACGAGCCAAACGGGTCTTCTCCTTCCTCGTACCAATCCTGCATCCGGAGAAACCTACCCGGGTCACCATCACCCTCGCTAATACAGTGTATGGCTCTTATCTTGGAGAACGAGTGGTGAATTGGGCGATCATTGTAAAGGATGTAGTTCTCCGTTTGATCAAGAGTATCCACAACACTAAACGTTCCCCTCTTGCTCCGTTCTTGGTCCACCTCTATCATCATTTCAAGGAGACTACCGCAGAGGAAGCCATGGCCTTTGGGACTCACCTCATGATGAAGAAGTTTGATGAGATGGAGTCGGAGTCTGAGATGGGATCGGAAGGAGGGAGCAGCTCTTCACCGTCCGAGGAGGATGTTCTACCACTCCCCAAGCGCCAAAGACAAGAATCGGGAGGAACACCCTCCACCCGCACCCGTGTAGCCATCCGTGCCGCAGCCATCGGACCGGCACAACTCGGAGGCAAGTCTTATCCGGCCTCAGAGCTAATAGAAGCCCTTTGCGTATATGTGGAAGACACAGATCGGACTTTGGGACAAGTGAGCAGCTTGGTAGGCAACCCTCCCCGTAAAGGGTTGATAGCGGCAATCAAGGAGAAGGTCGGAGGAGCTGGGGATCTCCGCACCATGGAGCAAAAGGTCAACCGACTCACACTCGGCATGGCAAAGGTGAAGAGCCGGGCGTCGGAGGCGGAGAGGAGTTGCAAGGTAGCTCTTCTTCAAGCCAATGCCTCGGCTGCAGCATTACAGCAGGTCGACGAGGCCTTACGCTTTCCTGCAGATGTAGTATTGAAGGCCAAGATGTTTGATGCGCGATTGGAGAGGGATGACCACATTTCCAGCAAGAGAGCGATTGCCTTCATGATGGAGCAAACCGTGAAGGTTGAGACGGCTTATGCGAACATGAGGTTATTGGTGAACAATCTCACTCACATCCTACCCAAGTTTGTGGAAGACTCTGACAGCTCCGATAAGGGCGGAGACTCGGGTTCGAAGACCAATCCGGAGGAGCGAGGCTTAAGTGAGCACGGTCCACGGAAGGAGAAGGAAGTGGTGGACCTTGATAGCCTGGATTTGCCCCCTCAACGCCCAAGTTCGAGGGTCCTGACAGGACCACCTCCTTCGGAGGTCACCACCCAGATGTAGAGCGGTGGGAAGGAACGCCCGGGGGTGGCGATGGAGCCACCACTCCCCGTGCCTCCTCACCAGCCGCCACGTAGTGATCCTTCTCGCACTACACCGATTGTGGCTCCTTTACAGAGAGGACCTCACCATGGGAAGACCGCAAGTGAGAGTTCCTCTTACTTGTACACCCCAGGACCAACATCCGGCCAAGAGGGCATCATGGGGACTCCGAGTCAGGTATTGGTTCCCCAAACACAATCCGGGCTCCATCCGAGCAAGACTACCGTGCCACCCACCCTGGATGGCCCGGATACCGCATTGCCCTCAAGGAAAACCTTGCTAAAAACACCGACGGTCCAATCCACGCCTTCCACGGATGTGTTTGCACCATTGGTGACACTTGCGGCGGCCGCAGCCACTCCGACTTCAAGCCGGAGTTCATGGAAGCGCAAGAGAAGAAAGGAGCGGAAGAGACTCGAGGAGTTGGCTCGGAAGTAGGCCAAGATCTTGGTTCGTAGGTCACTGTTTAGTCCGGGATTTGGCCCCTGGTTGACTTTGGTTTTGACTTGGTTTTGCCTTGGATTTTGTGTAATAAGTGACCTCTGACGGTGCATGTCGTGGGGAGTGGCAACACCGCCGCCAAGAGTAGTTAATGTCACCGTTTTTAGTTAGAAGGTATCATTTGAGTTTGGACTCTTGTGTGAGTCCTTCGCAGTATAAGAGAGGAGTCTCATGGCCTCTCTCTTCACTGCTTGATGTGTGTATTTGCTTTCAGTTTAATTCTAAACCTACGCTTTGAGAAGACCTTCGAGGGTTGGAGAGCTCGGATTGCATATATGACTGTGAGTGCCATTTCAAGTAGTCCACTCCTCAAGTCTATACTAATTGTCTAATCATTGTTTCCTTGTTCCATCAAGGAGATTAGTCGGGGTGGATGGGAATAACAGGTGAGGTGAGAAGATAGTTAGTAGGGGCGTGACTCCAACTCTAACCATACAGTTGTTTCCTTGTTCCATCAAGTAGATTAGTCGGGGTGGATGGGAATAACATGTGAGATTGTATGTGTCTAGGGAAGGACGAGGGGGGAGTGACGGATGTGTAAGGGTCATAGTGAGTCTTGAGTGACCTTCCGGCGTACCCGTTGGTGTCGGTTGTGAAGATTTGTATCATTCCCTGAAATATCCTACCTCATGCCGTATCGGATGTGGAGGGAGATTGAGAGGAGGACGGATAGTGGGCGGGTAGGCCCCTTGCTCACTTACAATACGCCACTCGTAGTTTCGGAAACACGGGCCTAACACCCCTGTGAGGGGGTCCCAGTGACACCATAACCATCCAAGGAAGTAAGTAGAGTTAGAATGAGAGAATGGGAGGAAGAGTAATTGTTACTTGTGTCAAATGCTAGAATCTCTTTGAGTCCATGGACTACCGTCCGTGGTGATATACTCTTTATCTGGGTACTCGTGTACTCCGGACGTTTATAGTGTGCATAGTTGTAAAGATAACCCCCCCCCTCTCTTAACCGGGACTCCGGACAAAGTAGGCTCCTACCCGAAGGTCCCTACCTTCCAAGCCAAGTAGGATCCTACCCGAAGGTCCCTACCTTCCGAGCCAAGTAGGCTCCTACCCGGGGAAAAACACTCGTACGGGGAGCGGGGTGGTGGATGTAGATAACGCTCAGGCGTTGTAATCTAACATTTTTCCTTTCTTTCCTTTGATGTAATTATTGTGATATAGGTAACATTGTGTACATCTAGATTGGTTGTTAGTCGTTGTAGTTCTCGGTGATTTTCTGTGGGAACGATTACCTTAAGGGTATCTTTGTGTTAAGATGTGAATACTTGCCAACACTTACTACGACAACATGCCTTCAGTGGATAGCCTCAAATTGCAACTTCTGCAATAACATGTATAAAATATCCAAGAGCGATCTCCTAAGTTTTACTTCTTAAAAATGGTCAATCTATGGAGGTTTAATAGAAGTAGAGAAATGATTGCACAAGCAAATGAAATACACAAGGTATTACAAAGAATGCTTGGAATGAGATATGGCCTCTATTAAAGGCCGTCACTTATAGTTCCAATTGGAAAGAACCTTTTCTAATACATATGGAACTACATTAAGTTCGTTTCACTTCTCTCCACTTTCTCCCCTTTATTTTTCCTTCAAAATCTACCTCAACTATTTATGATATCATAATTACAACGAGCAACTCTAATCTCAATTACTCCCACTTTGCGAGTAGTTACCTTCTCACAATCTGGTCACCTTTGCTTACCTTTGATGCCGCTCTTTTGCAAGTGCTTTTGTCAACACATCCGCCACCATGTCTTCCGTTGGACAATACTTCAAGTTTATCTTGCCACTCTCCAATTTCTTGCAAATGAAGTGAAGTTGCACATCAATGTGCTTCGTGCGTGAGTGGTTTGTGGGATTCTTTGCAATGGCTATGCATCCTTGGTTGTCGCACATGATGGTCCTTGCTCCTTCTTGAACAAACCCACATCCGCCAAAAGCTTGCAAAGCCAAATGGCCTCCTTCTAACTTTGGCTAGTTGCCATGTACTCCGCCTCCGTCGTGGACAAGGCAATGGTTGATTGTCTCTTTCAATTTCACGAGATGGCACCAACTCTAGCAAAGAACACATACCATGTTGTCAAACGACGCTCGTTTGCATCTCTGGCCCAATTTGCATTGCAATACCCCCTCTTAGCAATGTCCTTACCACCAAGGCACAATTTGTGGTCTAAAATACCTTGCAAATACCGCATGATGCGCTTCACGGCACTCCAATGGGTCCGATCAGCCCGAGACATGAATTGGATCACCATGCTCACCGCAAAAGCAAGGTCAAGTCGTGTGCCTACCATGGCATTCATCAATGATCCAACTCCACTCTTGTATTGCACGCCTCCATCTGACCTTGAATGGCTTGAAACTCTTGCTTCGAAAGCTTCAACAATTTGACATTCACATCAAGAGGGGTATCAATGGGCTTGCACTCTTCCATGTTGAAGCGCTTGAGCACCTCCTTAACATACTTCTTATGGCTCATGGTGATGGTTGTTTTACTCGAATATTCTTCCTCTAGTCTGTTACTCCATCCATGTTTTTAGAGCGATTGCCTTCAGCCGCAATGACTCTCTCCGAGGTTCTGCTTAGTCATGGTCACGTGAAGAAAGGATGAGGACCATTGCTTCCAGCTCTACGTGTCCCTAAGGGCTGCTCATAGTAGATGACCTAACCCTTGTGGAAAGAAGTTGTGGGGTTAGTATTGTGCGCTCCACACCACCATTTAAACAAAGTGCGCAACACTGGAGAGGTGGCCGGACAATGGTTGAAGAGCTCTTTTTGTTCACACTTAAGAGAGTTCTTCTGATCAAAGCTATACTTTGAGTAGGTGGCCTCCGAAACAAATTTTGGATTGGCATGTCTTCCGTTGAGTCCGGTTCTATTGCTTGAGGTTCAATTTGATGAAGGTCATGTAAGGCATCTCCATTGTCCTCGTTGTTTGCAGAGTTGTTTCTAGGTGGGCTATGATCAGACAAGGGGTTGTTGTCACTTGCAAGGTCTTCCCAATTGCCACCCATCTAGTTATAACCCCCATCATCAGATTCCAAGCCCTCGTCCTCCGTGGTTGAAGGAAGTCCTTCATCTCGATCTGACTCCTTTGAATGCATATTCTTGTCATACCATCAAACTGGCTCCGGTCGAGCACGTTCTCGGCGCAATCGACTATATGTATGTGACATTTAACTAAATCTGGACCTTCAAAAGTCCACATTGGTCAAAGTCCGTATTTAGTTTAATAATATACCATGTGGATTGCTTCATCGTATAAAGAGAGCATCCAATCCAACAAGCTCTTCCTTGAGATTTAAGCAGATGATTTGAAGCATCAAACATGAAACATCTATTAGAAGTTGATAGTAGTGGAAGCGATTGGAAGAATGAAACAAACGATACGGAGCATAGTACATGCATTTCAACGAAAACATCGGAGGCGCACCCGATCCGGATTGGAAGATTGGGGGAGCACCCAAACCTGGCGAGGAAATAGGAGGAGCACATGATCCAAAGTGGGAGACCAGGAGAGCAATCCGTTGGAAGTAAAAGCGTCACACATTAATAGCATACAATCAATTTCACTAGAACAGAAAGTGTTTGAAAAGGCTTCCTTATTTTTGGATTCAATGTAAGGCGATAGTGAAAATGTGTGTATTAAAAGTATCACTCTTGTGAATTTCGGATAAGTTTTTCAGGTACAAGATGAACGTTCAAATTCCTTGGACATACTAGGAACCATCGCGTTGAAGAAATCCTAGTAGAGGCGGGCTAGAAGACGACAAAACTAGGGATTTTTTGATCTTGCTGGGAAAAAACTATGCCAATCAAGGATCAGCTGCGTTTGCACTCGATCCCCTATACAAGATCAGGAGCGCACTCGATCCGCACACAAGAGATAGGAAGCGCATCAATCAAGGATCAGCTGCGTTTGCAGCATTGAGGTTAACCAGTGCTACAATTTGGTCCTTTTTTGGAATTGTCCGTGTCTTCGGATTTGCCTTAGTTGACCAAGAGGCATATACGACGCAATTACAATCCCAAAGACATGGACGACGACCGGGCTCCGATACCCACGTTGCTTCCTAGCATCCCGCATACTTTTATTTGTGCTCTTTTATAGAATTTCTTGGCTCCATGAACTAAATAATAAATTTAGCGTACTCCTCGTGACCTTGCTCATTATTTACAGATGAACATGCTCTTCCCATCCAGACAGGATAAATATCAGGGTCAGAGGGACGGAGGAGGACCCATGATCCCGCTATAATATGCCACCATGGATTCAAGGCTTCCTTTGGTCTCTCCTTGATTGACCCACAAAAAAACTTCATGTACCCGATCTTCATGTGTGACATCTCCATTAGTAATGAGGCACAAGGGAGCTGGAACCGTCGCTCTCCAATCATGATTTGGCCAAATGCCTTCTACCAACACGTCTACTGTGGAAGGAAGGGATTCATCAAGTTCTTCAAGTATTGCTTTCCAGTAAGCGATATTAGGCGGCATAGCCGTTTTGCATCCGGCGCACCTAACCATACCTCCCTCCGAGAATGCTATATAAGTGCGAATTCCAGACTAAATTATAGACTTCTTATCCAATGCTTTTGCAGCCTTCTCTTTGGCCTTGACTTGATTGCTACGTATGGAAGGCTCCTCGTCTCCCCACAATTGCCTGAATGGCAAAGCTTTGGGATACCATAATGTATCATAGGTCCCTTGTCAACATCGTCCTTCCAAAGCCGAACTCTAGGTTGGTTTCTAGGGAGCCAATGTGCATCAACTCCATTTTCCTTATACCGCATGATGGGCCAGCCGTCTTCATCTACGTAGAATTTAAAGAGGTGTTGATCTTTTGTGCCAATGAGTCTGTCACCACAATCACGTATATAGCCCTCCACAAATGATTTGAAATCAGCAACCTCTTGAACAAACTCAGGCATGAAACTCAAATCCTGCAACTTCATGAAGGACGACATCATATCAGCGACTACATAGGTATTCTCACTCTTCAACCTCTTGGACAAGTGGCTGATGTAAGCATCTATATCCTCATGGGTGTGCCCTACCAACAAGAATCCAACTTGGATTTCTTTGAACACCCCCCGATAAGTCAACATGGATAAAAATGCAAAGAGATATTGGTTCTTATTATCCTTCGCAGAGTGACAAGTACAAATTTGTTGGAAGAGGGACCGCGTGAGTGGAGTGGTCGGTATCTACTCGAGGTAGGAGGTCCATACATTTGGACTTCCCTCTTAGCATTGCAACAAACATCGAGTTTGCCGGCTCGAAAGAAAAAAGTTTGTCCGTTCCACGAATGGGTGGTTCTTCGAGACCCCGAAGCAATTTTGCGATGGATGAAATAGTGTCATTTGAGTCTCATGGCCACAAGTCAGTGGAGTAATGAGCATACGCACCGTCCCCATGACCATGAGTGACCATTCCAGTGACATTCATTGGAAGAGATCTGCATTTTGCAAAAGAACTACCAATCGCCTTTACCGCAACATTGTTGAAGAGATCCCTCTTCGTTCTACTAACAGCTGACTGTAATATCATGGGCAACCCCAACTCTGTATTTGTCTGTAGCAATGTCCAGTATTTATTAATCAAAAACATTGGCAACTCAAGCATTTCCACGTGTGCAAATCCATGAAGTCATCATACACTGCAAAAGTGAAGAAAATGATAGCTCAATAATCCCTTGGGACATAAGACCGGAGTCCAGAGACCGGGTGCGCACCCAATCTTTCTCGGACTTGCTAAATAGAGTGGCGTCAACACAATGCAATACCTCGTTAGTGTTGGCCCAGATCTTCTTCCAGCTATGTCCGGACCGCAGAAACTTGAGTGTATCCATCCGCCTTGGCACAGTCGACCGCATCTGATGAGGCATCTGATCAGCGTTCTCACGGATGATTGTTGTAATGGAACCCATAACCTGCACAATACCGAGGCGAGGACGTTTGACGCTTTTGTTCCAGTGTGTTAATGAGATGATGCCCAATTTATACTGGTCAATATATTTGTAAAATGTTGACTTTGCAATACCGTGAATCTTATACCATGCCATTGTGCAGACATCCCGACCAAGCAATGTTACATACTATCTTCTCCAAGTGTGGTCCAAGTAACGGAGTTGACCTCCAACAGATCTGGCATAATCTCCTCGATCGTCGTAACTTCTCAACCAAAATTTCTGCCGGATTAGGAGGGAATCCTCAGGACGGATTCAGCGGACGCATTGAGTTGGGCAACATGACTCTGAAGTGACCGCTTGAATCGCTTCCGGCATAGTCTTCTTGGAGTACGTGGCGAGGTTCTCCTCAGCTTGCTTCCGGCAATGGATAAACCGGTACGATGCGCTAGGATGACCACCGAGGTGCGCATTCGGGTCCGCTGGTTCCGGAAGTCAAATGGAGTGATCAAGTCTCTCGCTTAGACCGCGCCAACCTTTGAATGTGCACTCCGGAATTGGGCAACCCTGATGACGTATGATGTCACCATGATCTCCAATGAAAACGTCCAACACTGTAACGCCAACGATCCCCTCTCCTAGGGAAATATTCTGGAATGGCTTAGTAGCTAGGGAGCAGTTGACCCTGGTAGTGGCCGCTAGAATACCGCTACTGTTATAGCGCTTTACCACTTTACCCACCTACTCGATATGAGGTAGGAAAAGAATAGGGATTTGGGATTCAGAAGAAAGATCACCGTGTAAATGA
Source organism: Bryoerythrophyllum caledonicum (assembly GCA_963971425.1). Classification (NCBI taxonomy): domain Eukaryota; kingdom Viridiplantae; phylum Streptophyta; class Bryopsida; order Pottiales; family Pottiaceae; genus Bryoerythrophyllum; species Bryoerythrophyllum caledonicum. The sequence continues at coordinate 18,518,378 of OZ020514.1, forward strand.
ATAGGAACATTCTCTGATGGAAGGACAAACCTCTCTGCCATCGAAAGGACTGTCCTACCAACTGAATCAGCCAAGACGGATATGCCGTCCTGTTGCAGCTGTATGAAAAGATAACGGGCCTCCAGGATGATCTCAGACGCACTAATTAGCGTCACATTGGCCAGGTGAAGATGAATGTTTACACCAAGCTAGTGACGGTTGGAACAGCCTCAATGACAACGCCTTGTCCAACCACACCATGACATGGATAGACAAAGGAGACTGCCTTGCGTAGACCAAATTTGGAGCGCAACCCTGGAGGAATCTAACACACATCACACCAACTTCCACTTAGGCACTTCACAGTCACAACTTCCGTGCTCAATCTCATTTCATTCAATACTAACAGCACGCAGAGTATCTAACACACAGTTCAGAACTCGCTCATAGATTGCAACCACATAAGAACTTCTAAAGCAAAAGATAGCAGCCTAGTCTTTGAGAAATAGTGTGGAAATTTGAATTGTGTATTAATTTTCCATGTTGGCGGGAACAAAAATCATCATGACTTCCGACCCAAAAAGAGTGGTCAGGTCGCTCTCAATAGCATAAATGACGGAAGACCTACACCATAGCTAACATCATCTTCATTTGTCCCTAAACACAACGGGGAAAAATTAGATACACTGAGTAAAATATAATCAACCAGTATAGTTAAACCCGTTGTCGTGGTAGAGAGCTTATATTCCAAGAAAATACTGGATTTCTGGCTGCCACTTTTATTCAATCAAGTTCTTGATAAGAGAAACTCAAAATATATATATGAAGATTGTCTTTTTCAAGCGACAATCACTTCGATACACAAGTCGTTACAGAACAAAGAAACCCAACTATCTAAGAAAACTATATAATTTTACAAACCTTAGAAAATGAAACTAACCCGAATCCTAAGAGCTTGTATCTCTTAATCCAACCGTCTAAATAGATCCAAATTTGAGCAATAGAAGTGATATACTATTAAAAACAAATACACAAAGTTTCAACCGTAGATACCTCACGGATCTTGAGATATCACTGAAATACCTAGAGCCTCTCTAAAACCATGTTTACAAACACCCGCGCACCAAAGTCTTCATAACTCCCAAGAAAATGCTTCAAACGCTACGAAACTTGAGATATAGCTTGACAGCATAATAAACCACCTCTAAGAAGTGTCTTAGCTAAAAAATCGTCCAAAAGCCAAAGATATGGCCAAAACCGTCACCAACATCAAAGTAATAAACTTACAGCCTTAGAAAATATTTGTGCGATGTTCAGCTCCAAATATCTCCTGCATAAAACTTTAAATCCTTCTATTTTTCTGCGCAAAAGGTAGAGCTTACAAACACCTTTGCAGCCGCTTCTCCCGATCTCCAAAAGCTTTCTTGAAACTCTCGGGATGCTCAAAAGAGTGGCAGTAGGTTCCCAAATCGCCCCCTAACTTCAAATACTCATAACTACTTTAATCCCAACTCCAAATCCTAAGTTTTTTGTCCCAAAACTATAGCCCACAATCCCATCTATCCACTTCTGAACTTCTCTACCTTCCAATCGGTCTTGTAGTTGCTCATAACCGCCTAGCCGCCTCGGACAGCCCCTTGAATACTCATTGGTCATGGGAATTGGCGAATGGGATGAGGACTTTCATCCAAAGCCATCCTCCCTCCATCCCTTGCCACCTCCTTCCATCCCTTGCAACCTCCTCTTATCCTTCTATCCCCTTGCCATGTCATTTTATCTCTTAAAGTATCTTTATCTTCTCAATTTAAACATTTACTTCAAAACTCTAAACTTTAAGCCCAAATTTTTTCTTAAAGGCTTAACATCAAACATTTAAGTCTTAAATAATCTAGAGACTTCAACTAATTTAAATTGTACGAAGTGAGCTTTCTATATCAACTTCCAATTTCATTTATCAACTATTCTAATATACTTCAAACTTATAAACATATTATCAATTGTGATTGGTTTTTTACATATTTTAGATAACCATAGAGCTACAAACGCTTAATATACTATTGGATAATATCTACACACATCGATCACGACTAAGTGGGTTGGCTGAGCGTTCCGCCACACTAAACTGATTCAAAGTTTGAATCCTGCAGATTGTCTAGACAGGTGATGTGTCGCGTGGTCCGGGGGCTGTTGATACTTCAGCAGTATGACAGCCGGTTGATGCTCTTGAACCTTGAGCTAGTGACAAGATGCAGGAATAATTTCCAAGATAAGGCTAGTCCCGGTAAAGTATGACCCTGTGGTTGAGGATGAATCCACTAGTCATATCTTCACTGTTGGCCTAGACCATTTAATCATACTACTAAAATCATAATCCATGCAGTGAACCACGCAACGATCAATCGCGTTGTCAACCATGCAGTGAACTATAGGAACGATGCAGCCAACCGCGTAGTGAATCATGTTACTTTTTTTTAAATATAGTTTGTAATATAAAAACTACATGAAAATGGTTGGACTAATGCGTTCCAAAGCATTAGCTTGAGTTTTTGGGTGTGACAAATATGCAATAGTGTACTGCAATTTGTGCTTTTGATTACAAATTGGACGTTCAAAATATTTTTTGAGTTAAGCACGAGAAGATTGAATTGTAAATTATGAGTTTCAATCTTGGAGTGAAAAAGTTGTGAAGTTGGAGTTGTGATCTTGGAGATTGGCATACAAAGTTGGAGTTGCAAAATTGCATATTCAAGTTGTGAAGATTAAAATTACAAGTTTTGAGTTGAGATTGCAAGTTTTGAGATTGTAATTGCAAATTGAGTTTGTGGGTGTGTAAATTTGAGATTGGAATTGCAAGTTGAGTTTGTGGATGTGTAAAATTTGCATTTGTGTGTTGCAATTTGTGCTTATCCATAATAAATTTGAAACTCTTTATTACAAATTTGACATTCATAACATTTTTGAAATTCCATGTTAAAATGCAAATAATCTAAAACTTCATTAATTTTTTTCTATTCTATTCTATTACATTATTAAAATTCATGCATAGGTTTTAAAGATATATTTATATTTTATGTAGATTATTGCTACCTTTCTTTTTTTATATTTTGTGATATAAAAACTACATTAAAATGGTTGAACTAATGTGTCTCAAAGCAAGCGCCAACTGCTAGTACCCCATATTTTTCTATATTAATATTTGTATTTACATCATATACTCAATCACTTCAGGACACCGCAAAGGACCAATTGTCTCTAATGGGGACAATTTCGATTTTGGGCATGTACCTAAAATTCGGAAAAAATTCCTTTTCAATAGAAATCATATTCCTACATTGTACTTGGTAAGTGCTTCATGGAGGTCCTTTTCGTATTATCTTCGGATTCATCATTTGAAAGTTAGTAGCACTCAAATTAAAAATAGGGACTTCGGGTAGCTCCGAAAGTTTTGCTAAAAGTGTCTATTGACAATGGGATTTTTCATACATAATATAAAGAATGTTACCTTCTTTAGGAATGTCAGAAAACAATTCTTGTCTTTAGTAAAAAAAACATGTAAACTGAAGTCAAACATTTTCACACATTTGTTGGAGAGGGTACCAAAAAAGCTTCTTTTTTCTACATAAAACCGAGTGATCTTCATTTTTTTTGCTTTTTATTTTTTGGTAAAAAACATGTAGTGTAAACCTTCTTATTGACAGTTTGGATTATCATTATTGGAAAAAATTAGTTCCATTATTTTGCCTTGAAAGGCTATAATCTTCATATTCGTGCATTGGATTGCAACCAAAATAACATGGTAAGCTTATATAGTAGTCTTATTTAAGATCTTACGATTAAAAGTCTTAAATTATACATCAATTTAGTTCAATTATTTTGCCACTTTTTAATAGTGGCACTTTTGGAGTGTTTCATCTTGGGAAATGCCAATCTTTTACGGGTTAATGTAAGTATCGAGTCACCAGGGTAGGGTTTCTAGGTCTAGGATTTAGGGTCCTGGATTCATGATCAAGGGTTTAGGGACAAAGGATTTCAAGGTTACGGGATGCTTGGACTATCATGTATTTCTTTTCAAATTTTTTCCTTCGTCCAAGATTTAAATTATATTAATTTTGGGAGGTGAATGTCAATCAATTTAGAACCTCAAAACCATAATACACAAAGATCGGCAACTACCTCTCTTTGTGCCCAAATAAAAAAAACTATTTATTGTGTGATCGTGATTGTGAGAAAAAATCCATGATTGCTTTTTAATAAAATATGGGAGATATTCTTGTTTAAAAAGAGGCTTTGTTTGCAAAAAAAGAAAATACCTTTGCTTGTGTCCCCAAAAAAAAAACCTAACATTGCAGTTGTACACTAAAATCAATGATTAGGTACCTTTTCAACTAGTAAAACAATGTACATATATAGAGGTAAATGCTTGTTTTGTTTTTCTTGTTAAGCAATAGCGTAAAAAATACCAAATCCAACCAAATTGATTTCATATTTTTCATAATGTAAAGTATTAAATTTCATATTTTTCATATTGTAAATTTCTCCCCTTCTCCAAAATGTAAATTATTTAAATTTGGGAGATGAAGTACAATCTATTTAGAAACTCGAAGCATAATACACAAAGATCGGCCACTACCATAATAATTGTTTGTGTGAAAAAAGAAAATTGTTGATTGTGTGCTTGAACAAAGAAAATCTTTCATTGTTAAAACAGAAAACCTTCGCTTATTTTTTTTTAATGCTTTTTGTGCGTAAAAAAAACCCCCCTTCGCTTGCTTGCTTGTTCTTTTGTAGCGATAGCGTAAGACATACTAAAATATTACTGAAGTGATTTCATAATTTTCCAATGAAAATTGATTTAGATATGACTTTTTGATTAAGGCAGTGGTAATGAGATATGAGTCGTATGGATTTATCCCCATTTGTAAAGGCTTTGGGATAAATATGTGGTGTAAAAATGAAAAACCTTTGCCTGTCTGCGTAAAAATAAATTATCTTTGCTTGTGTAAAAAAATTGAAGGGTTACCAGGGTAGGGTTTTTGGGTCAGGGTTTCGGATCTATGGTTTGGATCCAGAGTATAGAGTCTTTGGTTTTTGGGTCAGGATTTAGAGTCTATGGTTTTGGATTCAGGATTTAGGGTCTATGGTTTTGCGTTGAGGGTTTAGAGTCTATGGTTTTGGATCCAGGGTTTAGAGTCTATGGTTTTGGATCCAGGGTTTAGGGTCTATGGTTTAAAGTCCAAGGTTTAGGGTCTAAGGTTTTGGATCGAGGATTTAGGGTATATGGTTTTGAGTCCTGGGTTTAGGGTGTATGGTTTAAAGTCCAAGGTTTAGGGTCTAAGGTTTTGGATCGAGGGTTTAGGGTATATGGTTTTGAGTCCAGGGTTTAGGGTCTATGGTTTAAAGTCCAAGGTTCAAGGTCTATGGTTTTGGATCCAAGATTTAGGGTCTATGGTTTTGGTCGAGGGTTTAGGATCTATGGTTTTTGGATCTGTGGTTTTGGATCTAGAATTTAGAGTCTATGGTTTTGGATCCAGGGTATAGGGTCCAAGGATTGGAGGATTTTGAGATGCTTGGACTATCATGTATTTCTTTAGAAATTTATTCTTTTGTCCAAAATTTAAATAATTTATTTTGGAAGTTCAAACGCAATTATTTTAGACCCTGGAATCGTAATACAAAAAGAGCAGCCACTACCTGTGTTTGTGCCCTTAAAAAAATTATTATTGGTTTCGAGAACGTGCATGAAATAAAATGACATTTGCTTGCTTAACCCCTAAAGGCCGAAGTGTCCCTTGAGGGGACAATTTTATTTGGGGCAGGTTCCATAAATTGGAAAAAAAACTATTTTTTATAAAACTTTATACTTGATTGTCCCTGATATGAGCTCCATAAAAAAAATAAAAAAATAAAAAAAATAAATAAATAAATAATATATATATATATATATATATATATTTATTTATTTTTAATTTTAATTTTAATTAATTAATTTATTTATTTTTAAATTTTTATTTATTTTTTCAATTTTGTTTGGATTCATGGTTTGAAAATTAGACTTAGCACTCAAAGTTAGAAATGGGGACTCTAAGCAACTCCAAAATTTTGCCTGGAGTCTCTATTAACATTGAGATTTTCCATGCATGTAGAGAATATTTCCTTCTTTGTCTTTAGTTTATTAAAACATTTTAACTCAAGTCAAACATTTTGAGACATTTTGGGCAAGCGCGGAAAATAATTTCATCTTTTCTGCATAAAACTTAGAAATCTTCATATTTTCCACTTTTTATTTCTTCAAAAGAAATATGTGGTGTTAACCTTTTTATTGACTGTTTAGATTATCATTCTAAAACATATCAAATTCTCAAGAAAATAAAATGTGAATTGACTCCATGCATACTTGTTGTCAATATGCTACACCCCTTCAATACCTCTAAAAATTGGTGGATAGGGAACTAACATCATGCTTAACACAATGATAAGAGATTTAGACCTTGAGTAGTGCAAAAATTTAACACCAAGTGAAGTCAAAGTCTGCTGATCCAGTCAATGTAGGGAAGAAAATGAACTATTTTCTTGACTTCAAACACTATAATCTTTCGGTCCGTGCGGTCAAAGGGTATGAAATTTCGTGAGTATGTTACTTAGTAAGTCTTAATGGAGATCCTATGGTCAAAAGGATAAATATAAAGTTTTATTTCCTACCTTAGTCATTGCACTAGAATGAACAATTTAAGTCTTTATGGAGATCCTATGGTCAAAAGGATAAATATAAAGTTATATTTCCTACCTTAGTCATTGCACTAGAATGAACAATTTTGAATTGTCTTTGGTGAGAAAATGCCTTGGGCCTATAGGAGTTTATCGAAAGGCCTTGTGTTTATAAGAAAAGAATGCCTTTGGTTGTAAACACATCAAAATACCAATCACCGCTTAGGGTACATATATTGGATGTTAAGTATTAGCCGGGTGTAATGGGAAGGAAGTGGGTTGGATATACCTGAACTGAATAGGCTTTGGAATACTAAAATAGAAAATATCATTGATTGAGTCAATGTCCTGGAATAAAGGAAATTGGATTGTTGACAAATAAACCCTTTGCTAGTGTCAATGCGTAAGGCACATGTTTTAATTCATTTCCACCCAACATTTATAAAAATAAAATAATGCATGGTCTGCATGGCGGGGATTTACGTTTAAGGTGAACCGCCTGGGGTACATGCATTCCAGGGTGTTGGATTTCACGTAATGTCATGAGTTTCTAGTTATATTTAAGTCCATTGAATTCATTTGGAGGCTCATCATTCGAGGAAGTACTTCTTGTTACCATAAATATCCGATTATCATTTGGAAGCGAACGACGTCAACTTCAGCCGACAACAATCAAATGCTAGTCTACCCTCACTCTCACATGCCACACTCACCTTCCTCTTCCTCTTCCCCATCCTTATTCTTTCTTTCTCCTCCCTTGCTCAAGCTTGCCATAGCCTCTCTTCCTCTTCGCCATAGCCGTTTTCTGTTTTTGTGGTTGTTTTTTGCCGTCACTCTCATCGCCTTTGCCGTCTTTACCGCGGTCTTTCTCTATTGTTTTTCTTCTTTCTATGTTCGCAATTTGTCCTGCGTTGTGTTCTTCATTTTCATCTTCATGCTTGTAACTAGAGAGCGCTTCGTTGTAACTAGAGACAGGTTGAACCGATGAGGCGCAACAAAGACGTGCGTCTGCATGCGAGCAGGAGCGATAAGGTGCAATCTTCTATGATCTTCTGTGATCTTCTTAGGTGAGCACTGTGGACGACATACTAGCAACAAGAAGATCAGATCTTGTTTTTAGGTATGTTGAATTTTCCATTCCTCATTAAAAATTATATTTGTTGACTAGATAGAATTAAGTGAGCTGCTTCTAGGTTACACTGTGTTCATTTCTTGGAAATTGCCTTGGTTTCTCTTAGTTTTAATTCTATAAATGGCTTGCATGCAGCAAATTTGCTAGCCATCTTGATATGCTGAGATGGTGTGTTGAAATTTTGAATTTCATTCAATACTAAGTTAGTTGATTGATTAGAATGAAGTGAACTACTTTCAGGTTTCATGTAAGTTCATTCAAAGATAATCGATTTGGTTTCTCCAAGTCCAAAGCTTTAGATGGTTTCAAGGTCTGGTGTTTAGAAATTGTGATTTGGGTCTGGAATCATCAATGTTGAGGCAACCTATTGAATTAGGTCTATACTCCGTAGAGTTTATAATTGGCAAGGATAGCAGTGGCGATCAGTGAATCAAATCCGACGCCGGAGTGGCTAAACCAGTAAGTATTTCTTTGTTCATTCATATTTGAACTATTCATATACTTCCATATACGTGAATCCGTATGTTAAGTGACCATATATACGCCCAAAATGTAGTCAACATCGGGCGCGCACCGAATGTCTCGGTTGGGATCAAGTGCGTGCCCGATACCTAAGTCCAAATTGGCAGCTCGTTCGATCTCCACTAAAAAATCAAGAGCACACCCAATCCCCCAATGGACATGAGGTGCTCTCAAAATCTTCGAGTGATGATCGGGAGGGCACACGATATGCAATGATATCGGGAGCACTCTCAATCTCTTTCGTAATAGTTTGCTCCCACGATCTCATAAGAGATCTCGAGAGTGCGTTTGATCAATAAAGTGGCGGTCGAGACCGCTCAAGAACTCCTTGTAAAGATCGGGAGTGCGCCCTATCTCTTGGTTGAAATCAGGAGCGCACCCGACTCCCATTTGACATCATTTGCAGTCCCAATCTCCCATTGATGATCAAGAACCAGCGCGATCTCTTACGATATTGACTGCGCCCTCGATCTCTAATTGGAAAACAAGTAATTGATTGATGTGACAGTGGAGATCGTGAGCGCGCTCGATCTCCTTGTGATGATTGGAAGCGCACCCGGTCCCAGATTTGATCGGGAGCAACCCCGATGTCTTGTTCGTAATCCGGTGCGCTCTCGTTCTCTGGCATGAATCTCAATTTAAGATTGCAATTTCAGAATCATGTGACTTGTTCTTAATAGCCTTGTTCTTGGTTCATTTTTGCAGAGCCAACCGTGAAGCGTTAAAGAATGTGCCAAAGGAGTTGCTCCTAGTGAGGCTTAAACCTGCGATCAGTTGCAAATTGCTCACAATGCCATATCAAGGAGACCCAAAATCGCAGCCTATTGCCTTTTACCTTGCCGAGATGACCAAGGAATGGAGTCTGGAGTTGGGGATGGAAGTGGCTTATGGAAGAACGTTTGTCCCACTGGTCATCCTGATTGAGGACAAAAAACAACGCAATGGACCGCCATGCTTATTACTGACCAAAGACAGTCAAGTTCTGGGACTGTACTAAATTCATTCAGCGAAACACGTCCTTGCAATCGTCACTGAAATTGTAGCATCAACAAACGCAACAAAAATGTTTGGTATAGCTCTACCCACCGCACGATAAAATTATTTGCTCTACAAAAATGTGGAGCAGTTGGGATTCTTTCCCGATGGCGACAGTGTCGACCTAGGTGACTTGTGTGATATCAGGGCTGAAATGATGGCGGGTGTCGTTGCAAAAAACAACGGTGAAGAAAGCCAGCGGCGTCCTTCAATCACCCTTCCAAAGCGGAAGAGAGCTGCAACATTCGGTGGTCCGGCTGTGGCAGAGGAACCGATCAAGATGAAGTTGGCCAGGAAGAAACCCGAAGCCAAAACTGCTGAGGGTATGACATTGGCCAAAGCTGTGAATCTTACCCACTCCGCTGTTGCGAAATTCACTACAAAGGAGCTCCTGCAGTTGCGTGACTTTTTTCGTGATGGAGTTTGCCCCGCTGCACATATTCGGCCAGCGCCCTTTCAAGATCAAGGACGATCCAAGTGAACCAGACCTTCTTGTCGATATTGAGAACCTATACAGAGCGCCGACACCAACAATCGTGTACCGGCCTCTTTTATTGGCGCGAGTGGAAGCTTTAGCCACGTAGAAGAGGACGATTTTCTCCTTCAACATGGCGCTGCAACATGTCTTTGTGATGTCGATACGGGGACCTCCTACTCTAGTTGATGACCCGAACACGGAAGACAAAGCTGTGGAGTACTTTAAAGAACAACCAAGACGGGATGAAATCAACAGGAATACACTTTTATATAATAGGAGGTCAACATGGTGTCGCAGCTCACAGACAGCTCCTTGAAGAAGGTAGCCTCGGTGATCGCGACGCCGCTAGTGCCCGTAAGTACTTTGTCATGATATGGTGGACCAAGAACAAGTCATTCAACTAGCTCACGCACTTTAACAAGTTCTTAAACCAAGACCTTGCTGGTAATCAGAAGGAAGGAAATTATTTAAATCAGATGCAAACAGCTCAAAGATGGTGGAACGAGCTCGGCAACCCGTTGCCCAAACGGAATGGTGCCCTGAACACGAAAGGATTCAATGTAAGTTGTACTATTCCATTCAGATATTTGAGGTTCATCTTTTCCACTCAGTTTTCCAAATTTTTTTATTCAATGTTTTTGCATTACTTCAGGATCGGGGGCTCGTCCGATCTTCTCTCTCAATTAAAAATGTAATTATTGCATTTCATCCTTTGAGGCGTTTCTTGAGAAGCTCAGCGCATGTTTCTCAGAAAACAAACCACGCACTCTGGATCTCGATAAAGGTAGTGAAGCGCCAAAACTGCCATTGCTGTACGTTCCAAATTCTCTCTTCCAACAATGGGTCCAAGTTAGGAAGTTATACATCGACGGACTACTTCCCAATCCATAGAACAATGATCCAGGAGTCCTTTTTGTGAGTGTTGATGAAAAAGACGACGACAAAACAGCCTCGACATTGACTGCATCAAAAAGTTGTTCTTTGAAGCTGGCGAAGAACAGGGAGTCTTAGGCACTGACAAAGTTCAATCTACGGGATCAGTATGGATTGACAAATGGTGAGTGTCAGAAGATGGCCGATATGGTGATGCGGAAAGTTATTTCCGTGAAATCCTTGAAGGGACTAAAGAAGTCGGCTGTTCTCATGAGACTTAAGGACCTCTGCTTCATTGAGAGGAGGCTGAGAGTATTAAAGAACGAGCTCATGTACGACTTTGAGGGGAAGCCGCTTCCACAGAAGAAGGTAGAAGAACCGTATATAAAAGAGGAGTACAAGAAATTTGCTGCTATCCAGAAGATTACCGAGCAAGTACTTCTGAGCTGGTACAACAGACTGAGTCAAGACGAGGGTGGTCTAATATTCTTTTCAAAGCGGACTGCCAATATGAACCCTTCTCATAAGACTGATGACATTGCACCCTTGCTAAAGACTATTTTCAGCAGCTCAAGGACAGTGAGAAGGATAATGCTGGTAGTCGCGGCGCATCTAGAGAAGAACCTGAAGAGTTGATCGAATCCTACTCTTGAGTCAAGACCCTGGATAGGAAAAATAGTGATTTGAAGATAATCTTAAGAGACGAGAGCCTGAGGAACATCAACGCGAAGAATTTGAAGCAGATCTATATTTACTACTTCGTCAACCGAGGGCAGCGCAGATTCAAAGAACCATCCGTCCCGAAGCAAGAGATAGTCAAATGCTTCACGGCAATGGAGAGTAGGAATAAGCATAATTTCAGAAGAGCGCGTAGTCTAGGTGTGTGTATTACTGACCGCGCTGGTTTGGTTGTGTTTGTAAACTTGCTCAATGATAAGGATCGGAATTATCTTCAAGGCCCTGTTTGGGATTATACGCCAACAGTTTACCTCACTTCGTTGGCCGAGTAGTGGCAAAACCGCTACTGGTTGAGCCAACCTTACCCCTGTACTTCAACTTCATCTTCGGAAGGACTCAAGACAACGCAGCTGAGGCAAGCTTTTGAGATTAATTCGGGCCCGATCTGCAGTTTCATCCTTTGTGAAATGTGAAGGACTTTGAAAGCGGTTCGCCAAATTGTGATCATGTCAAGCATGCCAACTTCAACGTTGGCGCGGTGGACAAATTGATTGGTGTACTTTGCCGTCGCAACGTTGTTATTATCAACGTCGGAGCTAGTTCTACGATTACCTGGATATCCTTGGTAAGATTGATGTCATCATTTGTCATTTTTATCATTCTTGCTCTTGAAGTCTTTAGCGGTGTTGTTCATGTACCTTCATTCGACACGAGTCTTTTTTTGCTGACCAAAAGGCACTAGAGTTGTGGAGGTTGTGTTCTCAGCACCAGACAAAGTCTTCGCTTTTAAGAATTCTAAGGAATTTTGGGATGCTTGTCGGAATCCGTTCCCACAAGGTTTCGGAAGTTAACCTAAAAATATCACAAAAACAAAAAAGACCCGTGTTAAATGAAGAGGTTAGAAAGATAGATTAATACAGTAGGAAAGTAGAAAAACTAATAAGACGTATAGGGGGAGGGCAAGTTCCTTAAAAGCTCTAACGAAATGCTAATTCCGGAGGATCAGATGCAATCGGATCTGGCAAAACCGTCACGACCGGAACGCTCCGGAAGCATCTGGACCCGGAAGCAATCCGGAAACCGGAAGCTCCATCATGACTGCAACAACCCTCAATTGTCATCTGTACGCCGACATGGGTATAAGAGAAGAAGACTATTTTTGTCATCTCCCACTTCTTTGCTCGCTCTCTATCTTTCTCTCTTCCTCCTCCCTACTTCTTGTCTTCTTGTTGTCTTAGTCCGGAAGTGTTTCTAGTAGAGAGAGTTTTGGGTGAAGTCAATGCGTGCAAGTGTGATTGGAGAGACTGTGAGGTAATAAAGACAATTTTATGTAGATATGGCGGATGAGGGACCTTCATAGGCAACCTGGGGTACTACAATGCTGCCATCGGTGCAGCGGGTGTCGCCAGTGCTACCGACGGATCCAGAGGAGCTCAGAGTCCTCGAGCACCATCTCGACAAGACGTGAAGGCGGCAGAGCGGAAGGACGAGATCTTGGGGGACTAATTCACGAAGCAAGCCGACCCGTAGGAAGGGTATAGCACCGACGACTTGCGGCACCAAGACGCCCAAATCGTGGTAAGATTTCTAAATCCCATTTTCCACTTGGAGAAACCCAAACGGGTGGTTTCTAAATGGGAAGCAAGCATCCTAAGGTCTATGAGGGAAAAATTGAGGATAGATTGGGCGTCGCTTATGAGCAATATGATCACCCGGATGGTAAAGGATCTCTAGAAAGTAAAAAAGTCTAGAATCCCCCTACCCTCTTAACTCACCCACCTCTATGCACGGCACGACAACCTTATGCTGCAGGAGCAAGACGAGTACGAAGAGTTGCTGAGCATCCAGACCTACAGTGGACCGGAGCCAACATCAGACAAAGAAGGCATGGAGATAGTAGAAATTCCAACACTGGAGCCAATTCTCCATCCCCGGAAGAGGAGCCGGTCTGTGCAGAGGGAGTTGGCGTCCGGACCCGCTACGTCTAGCCAGCCTGTGGATACGCAACAAGCCCACAAAACCCCCGCGCCAGTTCTTAGAGAAGGTCGTGTGCCGCCGGTGGAGCCACCAACACTCACACGGATAACCAACCAGACGTGCAGGAGCTCATCCATCACATGGGATGGCGGGATGCCCTCCTTTGCCAGTCTGAGGTAAGACACGTGAGCATCCTTGACCGTATTCGACAGGAGCTGAAGGTGGAGAAGTTGGCCGACATACCAACACAGATCGAAAAGCTCCAGAAGAACACTCGCCGACTTCGGACACTGGAGGATCAGCAGGCGGCCATAATCCGGAGTCTCGACTAGTTTGTAGAGTAGCTGGATAAGACGGAGACGGCCCTAGCGGAAGCCAAGGTGATGCGGAAGGAAGCGGAAGATTGTGCGAATGCCTCAGTCCACGCCTTGGCCGAGGTCCGAGCAACTCTTGCTTTTCCGGTTGACATTGTCAACCGCACTCTCCTCTTCACCGAGCAGCTAGAGAAGGAAGACAAGTTGAATAGGGTTCAGATCATCACGTTCTTCTACAACCATGGCAGGAAGATGGAGAAGATCTGGAGCCGGATGCAGGAGTTGGTAGAAAACGTGTCTCCGGAACGACCGAAGACCCAGGGTATCCAAGCACCGGAGGACCGGTCCTTTCCAGTCCGAGTCCGGACCACATCGAATGAAGACGGACCCTCGGGAGTGCATCCGGAGCCCACCGGAAAACAGAATGGAGTCGCAACCACGCCGGATTCCGTTGCACCGATGAGCTCGAGGCCCCTGGGCGACCCTAACACATGTACGGACAAGCATTGGACAGAGGTACTACCGGAGGTGAGTCTGGAAGAGACGCCCTCTCTTATCCAGCCTACACCTACCCCTTCCTCAGCGGGCTGCTGGAAGTCGACACGTCTACAAGCACGGCGTTTGGTGACGGATCCTCCGAGCCTAAGCGCGAATTTCCAGGTATTCGCTGGAGCATCGGAGGCTACTACGGTGGATTCCACCACGGAAACAGCTCAACCGGTGGGACCACTGGCACTACCTTCTGGATCCAGATCAGCGAGACTACCGGTAGCCACGACACCCTAGAGGAAGAAGATTGGCAAGGCCAAAGCGGAAGGGTCCACAAGGCGTACCAGCCCAAGATTCAAAAATATTGGATCACCCCTTAGTTAGATCTAAGATTAGAATTAGGAGCAGCTTAGTGATCTAGGTTAGGTAGCGATTAACGATGGGGCTCAGAGTTGCACCCAACTAGATTAACCCAGAAATTAAGACATTTTGTAAGTTCCCGGACTTCAGCAAATTTCCGGATGTCCGGATTTTGGACCTGGGAATTTTGGATCTGAGATTTGATTTCGAGATTTTTTGGGATAAGATCCTTACTGTTATGATAAGATTCTCCGGATTTTTTGAGGATAGTCTAAGACTAGGATAAGGAAACTTAGTCAGTACTTAATAGATGAGTTTTAGCAAATTCATCATCTTGTTTTCTTACGTCAAATATATTTCAAACCTATTACTAGATTTGCTTCCTAGTTCTTGTGGCGAGAAGTGTTATCTTTGTGAGGGAAGGGATCTGTTGTGGTAAGAATTATTGTGTAGAAGTTCTTTGGAAGTGAGTGGTACTTTGCTTTATTTAAGAGTGAGCCGGTTGGAATCTACATTGGGAGAACGCCCGGAAGAGCTCGAGGTGTATTGCAGAGGTGTTCCTGGTAGTCTCCAGGGTCCGGAAGAAGCCAAGAGGGGAAGAGATGAACCGCAGAGGTCTTCCTGGTTGTCTCTAGGGCACAATAGAATCCGTATGAATCCAGATTCCGGTCGAGGCTGGAGTTTATCCCCACGATAGGAAAAAGCCTGATGTGTAAGTCTAGAAGGAGTCCTCTTTAGTAAACTGTGACACGTGCTCCGGAGAATTACAATTGTACTTACCGAAATGTCATTGCAATCCGAACTTATCTCTGCGTAACAGCATCCGGAAGGCCATCCGGATGTTGTGAGAGTATAAGTCTAGTAGCAGCAATCAATCACCAATTAGCAGAGTAGGGAGAGTGGGTGTCTAACCACTATAATTTCCGGGGTAGTGGGTGTCTAGCCACTTAAAGTCACAAGGCAGTGGAGAATCCGGCAACTTGCACAAAACGGGATCAATGGCCTTCCGGTCACTTGTTAAAACCTTCCGGAAGACTCTTTGAGGAAGAGAGATAAATCAAACTATCCTCTGCTTGTCCGGAAAGTAGTTTCGGAAGCCATTGTATGAATTTCCGGAATCCGGAAGGATCCGGATCTGTAAAAAACGTATGAGTAGAATAGCAAGCCTATGAACGATTGATTGGTAGTTTTTTTCGTTGGACATTTTTTAAAGGACAATAGATCTCTGTGGGAATGAAATCGGAGCGGTTTACTTTGGAAGCATTTTGTAATGATTAAGTGCTTTCCGGAGGAATATTGATCCTACAAACTGCAACTATGTTCATCAGGTTCCTAGCTCTTTGCCACGCCTGTGGCTCCGCCGGCTAAAAAGAGGTTGTCCAAGGTAGAGAGAACTAGAAAGAAGTCTTGGGTCGTAGCACGCGCACCTGCCTAAAATGTACAGCCAGAGAGAAGAAACCCTCTCAAGAGAGCACGACAAAAGGAAAAGACTCCGTCAGAATCCTCAGAAGAAGACTACAGCACTGACCACGGTGGCCTTGAGAGCGACAAAGAGCACTACAACATGATACCCAAAAATGAATCGGACGGTGACAAAGAAGAAGACAACAATAGGGAAGGGGAGTTACGATCGAAGGCTACTCAAGAGGGCGCCCAAGAAAAGGATAGCAGCGATAGTGGTTTGGATAGAAGACGCACTCCAATGAGAAATCCGAACGCAGGGCTACCTGGACTTGATGTGAATCGGCCCGCCTATAAAGCAAACCTCACTCAACGCTACTCTTCCAAGACCAATGCCGATGCCATCGCTCTATTTACTAACACCAGGTGACAGTTGCATCTTGGCCTTGACAACACTGACATTGGTGGCAACGGATGATCCAACGACTTTTGTTTTACCATGGACTTAAACAATATAAAATTGACGTTGTACCAATTAATGCAGTGCGTGGTTAAACATCTTTGGTAGTTTTTTTTATCTTCAGTAGTCCTCCTTCTTGCAGGCATCACGGAGTGTCGGTGCCTACTGCACAAGTGGATCGCCGTCCTCAAATTCCATACAACCCACCTCCTCATTCAGAAGACGTAATCTTTTTCTGCCACAACGTCTACTGCTCTTGTAATGTCTCAATTTGAATACTCTAAAATTTTGGTATATTGAGATCAAGTGCGCCCCCGTATTCTTTGATCGGAGCGAGTGCGCTTCCGATCTTGCCGACGGGACCGGGTTTGCCCTTGTTGTCGTCTATCAGATCTAGTATGCGCCGGATCTTCTAGCTCGGATTGGGCGTGCCCCCGATCTCTTGGTCCGGATCGAGTGCGCACCCGATCTTCCAGTTCGATCTTTTAAAAAATTATAAATTCTATGGACTGACAAAGGTCATACATCCTATGGACAGACATACGAAAGTTGACAATCAGACCCCAAGACACCGCGCACTCCGTGGAGGATATGCACGTTGAGATGTTGTCAGGGCATGGAATGGAGGTTGGCGGAGTTGGGCAAGGCAAATGAAAGGAGGAGACAATGGAAGAAAGAAGGATGAGAGAGTCGGATGAGGAACGGAAGGTACTGGAGGCGGAAGAGAGGTGGTATAACAGGCCTCAATCCCCATCTAGGGAGCCAATTCGTATTCCGTTTGATCACGAGAGGGCAATGAGAGTTGGAGGTGTCGATTCTAGAACGAGGATAACGGCGAGGATTATACGTGTCCCAGCAGCGGTTACTGCTCCCGCAGACGTGGAGTCTCATGTGTCCAAGCCAACATTGATGCAGGTAGATCAGTCTTATCAATTTTCGTCTCACGACGCCACTGATGGTTACATGCCTGACCCTTGGCAGGGCCCAACCAAAGTGGAGGTGGTGGTTGTCGGCACACTTATTCACCTACGATCTCTGCAAGTACCTCCTACTCCAGGGCGTAATCTTTCATTGACGGATTCAACTTGCAAACGGGTAGTCGATGAAGGGGCTTACAAAGGCATGTTCGATGAACAATTGAAGCCTTTCAGCCCCGCTAACATTGCATCGGAGTCTAAGGGTGCGGAAGTCCATGACAGGTTAATCTCTGAAAGAGGTGTGATTCAAGCTGATGTCACGTCTTCCTTGGAGTGCTCCTCGCTTGCTTGTGGAAATTCCCTTCTCCCATGTAGGTATCTCATTCTTTAGGTTGTTTATTCATTTTCTTATGAGTTGTATATTCATCGGACTTGATCCGCAGTTGGTCACCTAGGATCCACTGGTGGGAATGTGAAAGCAGATCTCCAAGCCGTTGCTCCTAGTGGAAGCGTGTCGAAGCGTGCCGCAGCTTTGACCAAAAGCGGAAGCATCTGAAAGCAGCATTTATCGAGCAAACGCGCCGATCCGACGTCATTAAAAGAACGTGAGATTCCACACGTATGTTTCATTCTAAGTGTTTTGTGTTACAAGTACTTCATGTTGAGATCAGGGGCGCCCCCGGTCTTCCAGTGGTGATCGGGTGTGGAAGTCTAAAACTTCCACTTGGTTGCCCCTTCCAAAAAAATTAGTCAAAATAGGGTTTTTAGTGTTGATGAACTTGAAAAGTAGTTCGTATTGTGTGGAATTAGATTAGATAGCGGATAGCAAAAGTAGGGAAATGCTTAAGTAGTTAATTAGGTTTATAGTGGTGATAAAACCAGGTCTTAAAATCACTAGTTTAAGTCCCATAAAACAATTTCAAAAGAATTTGAAGAGATCCTGAGATGTAAGTCTAAAATCACCACTTAACCTAAATTAACTAGTTAAGTTTAAGAGGTAGTTAGAAGTAATTTAGATCTTCTAGATGCTAATTTTTGTTTGAAAAAATTAGTAGTAGTGGTAGAAAGAAAAAAAGAAAAGAAAAGACAAAAAAAGAAAGAGACAAAAGAAAAAGAAAAGAAAATTTAATTTAATATTTAAAAAATACATACGTGGGTATCAACCCGGGTATGAACTAGCCCAGGCATCAACCCCGGGTATGGGCTAATATCCGGGTGCCCGGGTATCACCCGGGCAGCTCCAGCCGCCCTCCAACAGTCCCCTTCCCGAAATTCCCCTCTCCAAAAGTTCTTCTCCCCTCTCCAAAACTCTTCTCTCTCCCCCTCCTCTAAAATCTTTTCCCCCCCCTCAAATTTTCTCCTCTATCTTCCTTCTAGTTCTCTCTCTCTCATAATTTCTTCCTCTTTCTCTAATTGGTCTTTTTTTGGAGTTGGGGTTTGAAAAAGTAGTCAAAGAAGTGAAAGAGAGGTGGTGCAACAAGGAGGAAGAAGAAGAAGAAGAAGAAGAAGAGGAGGCTTTTCAAGTGTCTTGGAGGTGGTGCAAGCTAGGGTTTGAAGAAGAGGTGCGCACGAGCTAGGATTTGAAGGAAGAGGTGCACGTTTCCTAGGGTTTGGTGGTGGTGGAGGAGGAATCTAGGGTTTTGAAGAAGAAGTGGTGCAACGTGGAGGTGGCAAGATAAGGAGGGGGTCTTTGCCACATACCTTCATTTCTTGTGTGCACAACTTCATTTTTGAAATCTCCTATCAAATCTCTCTCCGGGGAGATTGGAGTTTCTTTCTTCCGGTCTGGAGAAAAGTCCTCCGGAGGACTCTATCTAGACCACTTGTGTGTTAAGTTTTGACTCCTTGTGTGCATGACTCGTTTGTGTTTTGGTGTTTATTCTCTATTGTCTTAAACTTTCCTTCTCATTTTTGTTATCCTCCTATCTTCTCGAAGTCTTGTCCAAAAATCTTACTCATTTCTCGGTCTCCCCGGTCACCAAGAAATTCTCTTCTCAAAGTCTTGTTCTCTTGTTGTGATAGTCACATATTATGTTGTGTTATCAATAAGTTGTTGGATAGGTGAAATGCCTACATCTACATCAATCTAGAAGAATATTCCGGAAATGTGCACCGGTTGACAGATATAGTTATGTTTCCCGGGCCGGACCAGGACTTGTGATAAGTTGATAAGAAGGTTGTTGATATTCAAGGCACATCCCGGAGTAAGTCCATCCCGGACAATATGACTCCATCGGTAACACGGACGTTTTCCAAGATTGACCCAAACAAGTGGGAAGGGATTGCAGAAAGAGAATACTTCGAGGAAAGTGGTTGAGTTTTTAAACTCAATCTTCCTTCCATGGATCTACCGGGAGATAATTCCACTCTTCCGGATGAGTCTTCCGACTGAGTTTTTGGTATATGTTATTGTTGATTTACCGCACGAGTTGGTGGGATGATGTTTTAAGTTGCTAGATTTAAACACTAGGGTGAGAGTAGTGATGGGGCTCCACTTTGCACCCGGTCACTACCACTTGAGTGATTTCTCCGGCTACTTACTTTTGTTTGGGAAAGGTTCATCGGTCCCGGGACCGGGAGTCTTCCGGTTTACCGGTCTACCGGTAATCCACCGGTGACTAGGCTACCCTTGATTTTAGGATCTAGATGCCATTTTGTCCTTTTGTGGATCTTCTTTTGGAGGATAGCTATTGACTTTAGTGCACTCTTTAGATGCCAATTTCACCTTTTGGGAATCTAGTTTTAAAGGATAGCTAGTAGCCTTAGTGTACTTAAAGAGCCTTGGGCTCTTATGTTAAGTACTCTTGTCTTTGTTAATGTGCTCGTGTCTTGCCTTCATTGCTTGTGTCTAGAGTCTTTGTTGAGCTTGTGTGAGTAGACCGGGAGAGAGTAAAGTCCTCTTAGTGTCTTTGCTAGGTGTGCAAACTTGTGACTTGTTGTGTGCTATGTGATTGAGTGTGAGTAGAGACATCCCAAGGGTGTAGGATATCCAGGTTACATAGGTGGAGTGAGATCCCAGATCTATGCTCTAGACCCTTCACCGGTGGACCAAAAAGAGTTGCTTTATTAGATGGGATCCGGGAAACCCTCGGCTATTTATGATAGCCTCTCTTAAGTGGGAAGTGCTTGGATTGGTGGGGAGGAGGGGTGATATTCCCCCTCTTGGTACACCGGGAGAGATCCCGGCTAAGCCCAAGTTCGGAGAATTCTGGGGTTGTTACCCTTGTAGTGGACGAGTTCCGACAATCCCCGTGGAAGGTTGTCTTGCTAATTTGATTTGCTTAGTACTAATTTGTTGTGAGTTTTGTATCTTCTTAGTTTGATTCATTGAGTGTGGTTGTAGTTGGAACCTAGGCTTGCGTGACCGGTTTATCGGGACAAGTTCCCGGTAGATTGTGAAGACCGGTGAACCGGCTACGACCTTGTTAACTCTTTCAAGGTGTAGGATTAGATTGTGGATATTGTGGCCTCTGGACTGGAAGAACGGAGGGCGGTGACTCACCGCGCACTGTAAAAACTTGCCGGAAAACTACTCTGACGCTCAACACAGTTTAACTGAAACACATGTGGTTACTTGTTACCGGTTACTAACGTACCGAGGAAGCCATCCTCCAGGATGTGCTGTGGTATTAAATGTGAGTTGTTGTTAATATTTACAGAGTTTGATGCACGATAAAAATCCTTGGAAACGATCTGGTAAGGTGGGCTTGCTTCAGGTTAATTTTGGTTAATTTTGAGAATTTTTAACCACTAAACTACGACATCGGGGATGTGCCCGGTATGACTGTGGAGATCGGGTGCACGCTCGATGTTCCACTAGAGATGCCCTTCTCAAAAGCCCATTTCTATGTTTTGTCTGAAAGAGTATTGCTCACCTTTGGATTATGCTTCTCGTTTCACGTGGTCAACTCCGACCAAGTGAGCCCTGAGCACCTCGGGAATCCACGGTAAGGGTACCAGGATACACTACCGTTGTGGACTTTAATGGATTTCGAGTTCACAGGCCTGGCTTCAACCGCATTTGTGTTTCTACACCCGACGGCAGTCGTTTTTTAGAGTGGTTGCATAGTAAGGCTAATGTTGTCATATGGAGTTGTGCAATGTCCCGCAATGTAGATGATATGGTCACAGCACTTCTACGTGATACTAAACTGACGCGAGATCAACTTACAGTCTTGTCGTAAAATGATACGACAAAGTCCACATATCCTAGAGTGGACCATCCTACCAAGAGGTACAGTTTGAAGGACCTCTCTAAACTCGCAAGGGACCATGAGATCGTCGACCCCAGCCTGACGTTGCTTATTAACGATAGTCATGAGAAGAATCTCTTAAATAACTAGTTCAGTGCTATTCATCCACCTACGTAGGCTGGTGATATGGATGACAACTTTCTTCGCCACACCTTGCGTCCATGGCTGTCGAGTATGATAGCATCACGTTGCTCTGTACCTCAATATGTGCAGGCCAATCCCCTTTCCGGATTTATTGATTGTTTTGTTCTTAGACGTTCTAAAGTAGGTGAATGTATAGTAAAAAGATGCTCTCAATTGTGTGACCAACAAGCTCGTAGATTTATTTCAGTTGAATCTTCTCCGTCGTGAACAGAAGTGGTCTAGTATTTTTTAATTTGACCACGCCGGTTTTGTATACCTGCACGGCTTGTAACGCTCTTTTACGCTGTTGGCAGCGCCATGTTTAAGTTGTTTTGTTATTATTCCCCTAAATATTTTGAACATTACCTCGTCTATTGTGTATAACATTCTTTCTTTTGTTATGTTCACAGCAACACCGTGACTACTCAAAGAAAGTTGTCGTATTGTCTGTCAAGGGATTGCTTTGTTTTGAGCCATACCATAATCACAACCCACAACAATTTGATCCGAAGAGCATAATAGTTTGGCATGGTCTCATAGAATTCTTCAAAATCCTTCTAAGGTCCTTCTGTGTGGGTATATGGTCGCCCATGCAAGCCAAGCGCTTGAGAAAGGTTCTTCAAGTCTCCTCCTCAAAGATATAAGGACGGTACTCCTTTTATGTTTATGGACAAAATAAGTGTTCCTGGCCGAAGAGGTATTCTTCATGAATGAATCATCTAGTGAGGCTAACTCACGACAAGGCAACAAAGGAGTTCTGCATAAAGGACCAGGTATTGATGGTTGACGATTTCACATGGCAAAATTTGATGAACGGAAACTTGGCACCTTCTTTCCAAAGTCATGGCATGGAGAGATGACCTTATCCAATGCAAGGAAAATTATACCTGATGTTGCAACATCATTGCTTCCGTTCTTCCTGTTGCTGCGATCCTCATTGTTTGTAAAGGAGTTTCTTCAAACACATGATATGGATGGTCAGTGTAAACGGAGACTATGTCAGCAATGGCAATATGACGATATATGTAAGAGTAGGTAGAAGAGATGCAATCTCGGCCTTCGAGTTCGTAAGAGCACTCGATTGGGGACTGCAAGATAAGAGGTGGACGTGATCTAGACTGTGGGATCGGGAGAGCCCTCGATCGAGACTGTTTAGGGAGATTTTGAGAGTGTAGGAGATTTTTCGTGAGCGCTATTTTGAATATGTAGAGGTAAGCTAATATAGATGGGTACTCTCTCCATTTTTTGTTCCCACTGTTGTATAATCCGGTATTATGTGAATAAATTTTCAATGCCTTATTGGTCTTCAAATCATTGCATACATGAATGTCTATTTACTCTCTTTTATATTTTTAATTCCTTAAAGGTCTTCTATTTGATGCAACACATGAATGTCTATTTTCTCTAGATCAGAAGCTTGCTTGGTCTAGGATGTAACTTGGATGTACAAAATTTTAAGAGATGTTGTTTGTTAGCTAGTCAATTGTTAGCACGTTAGTTGTTTTGTTATGATTCCTTTAAAAAAAATCTTGGATTAGGAGCTCGCCCGGTCTAGATGTATCTTCGATGAGGACCTTCCCAGATCACGACGTAACCTGGATTGGGAGCTTGCCTTGTTAGACTTAACCGGGATGAAGACCTTGCCGTGGTACAACGTAACATGGATTGGGAGCTTGCCCGGTTTGAGCGTCCCTTGGATGAGACTTCTTCGGGTAACGCGGTAACTTGGATCGGGAGCTCGCCCGGTCTGAACATAACATGGTTCGAGACCTCCCTTTTCTGATTATGAAAATTTATCTCTAGTTTTCCACGTAAACTACATCGGAAGCTCTCTGGGTCTCGTAGTAAAGTCCGGATTTCAAAGTCCGGATAACAAATA
Organism: Bryoerythrophyllum caledonicum; assembly: GCA_963971425.1. NCBI lineage: Eukaryota > Viridiplantae > Streptophyta > Bryopsida > Pottiales > Pottiaceae > Bryoerythrophyllum > Bryoerythrophyllum caledonicum. Next base: position 18,541,953 of record OZ020514.1, read on the forward strand.
CCCTCTCATTATTGATTGTAATGCATCAATAATTATAGAGTAGCCAATACCCTCTCATTTATCAATAGCTTAATCACCAACTCTCCCGATATTAATCACCTCATATTTCTCATTCAATTGATAAGATCCAGAATTTAATGGCACTAATTGGTTTTCACTATTAGGAAGTAATTCAGGTAAAGTTCTCAATGAGTCATGAGGGATGTCAGGCCAACTCACATTCTCGGAAAAATAGGAAATTGGTGGATCCCAAATAGGTGATGTTGCTCCAAAGGGTTCATCAACAATAATGGCCCAACCAGTTGGGGAAGTGGTTCTTATCAATTGAAAATTATCTTCCAAATTTAAAACATCTCCAGTGGTATCCCACTGATCGGTTTGTAAACTTTTCTCTCCACTCAAGTACGGATTGCCTCCAAGTGGATCAGGAACAATATTTTGTGAGAAACTTGATCCACTTTCCAATTAGTTGGTCCTTGCCCTGTGTCTTATTCCAATATCTAATTATAGTTTTTCTCTTCTTTCAGCCTTCATAGATCTAGGTGTAGGTGCACTAATTTTCCTTATTTGATGTGGAGTGTCATCTTCAGACATAAATCATTCTCAATTTTGTTTTATCTCAATTGTTGATCATCAATTTTTCATTTTATTGAATGATCCAATAAAGTGTTCAAAAATCTCAAATCCTTAAACCTAAGTTGCTACTTCCATGGCAGCAGCGCCAAATGTTAAGTTGAAATTTTTATCCAAGTTGGAAATTCAAACAATGAGTTCAGATTCGATCACTAGGGAAGTGAGTTTATAGGTTGGTCAATAAGGTGTCATTATTGGACTTTTGAACTAATTATGTGTCCATATATAAGCTACAACACCTTCTATACACCATTTGGTGTCTCATATATCATATTCTCATTATATATATTCACGGATTGACTAACCTAATATCCAAGTAATTGGTAATAATTTCTTAAAAATCTCCAAGTTCATCATTCTCATCCTCATTATTATAATATTCTGCCAATTGCCAATACATTGCAGCTTCCAAGCTTTCAAATTCTCTTATGATTTCGGTCCACTCATAATTTTATTCATATTTAATTAACCATTGGAAATTTTCCTCCGCCAATATTTCTCCATCAGTGTATCCCGAGTTATCTTCAATAGACTGTAAATCTCCTCACATATTTTACGCTTAGTCTTCGAATTTACTGATTTTACAATTCTCCCCAAATAGTGCAGCCTGCCGTGCTTTAGTCTCAATAGTCCTCTTAATTTCTCCAATAGTTGAGACTAAAATAATTTTATTCCAGGCATATTCTCCAATTGATGTCATTCGACATAAATGCTCCATCAATAATTCCAATTATATCTACAACGACAATCCTTCCTTTCACGAACAATTAGGTGTCATCCCAATTTTGGATTCTTTGTCATGTTCTATCTTCACAAGTTCTGTTCGCTTCCAGTTGTTCAATCATTCATCAATTATTTTATTATCTTTTGATTCTTCCAATTTGGTGGAAGAGGGCCACTAATCTTCAATTAACTTCCACTTGTAACCAACTTTCCAATCAGGTCAGATTGCAATTACTCACATTCACGACATCGGTGAGATACATAACAAAGTTTACACCACACAGATGCACTCCCATTGGTTTCCAACTACTTACAACATACACAATAGAATACAGATCAATTCACTCCAATTTTGACATACACTTGCACAATTATTCCACAATGATCAAATTTTAAATTTTAAATTATATATTTACATAAGTATTTTTGTAATACTCCAATTCAAGTTCAAAGATCACAGCGACTTCTCCAAATCACATCAAAACTTCCTATCGGCGAAGAAGAAGCTCCGACACCACAGGCATGGAAAAACTAAAAAACCAACCGGTTCATCCCCATTACTTGTACTCTTTCCTAATCGGAACCACCGGTTCCTACCTGATCTTTCACCTACCAATTGGTTCAACACTTTCTAACCAAATGGATTGGTAACAACTTAACCAAAATGAGTCCATTTACACAAAATTATCTATCCTGTTGGTAATTGACATGTTCTTAACTAAAAATTTACCAATTTAAACAATTACTTCTGACATTGCATACTACAGAGCTTCCCTCTTAGTTGATTGCGTCCCCGCAAACATCTCTTTTTCTCCTCTATTTTATTTGTGGCTCCAGGTGCTTTTGCTCCACTTGTTCCGGCAGGTCCTGGCCGAATGCTTGATTGCCCCATTGGACTTACGCGCCCACTAGTACCAATCTTCACCAATTGAGCTCCGTCTGTCCATGAAAGCGGTAACCTCCAGGGACTAAAATTAGCTCCATTCGCAAACGATTGACAATTGGCCATATCGCATTCTTGCACCAACTTATTCCACTTGGTTCGACTTTCTCTCACCTTCTCTGATCGGTTATCATCCAAAAATTTCTTCATAGCAGTGCTATGAAATCCATTCTTGTCATCCAGCATCACACGATGGGCGCCCGGCAGAAACTGCGTTAACAACATCAATTCTAGCACCCGTTGCTTCCTAGTGCTCATGTAAAGCACCTTGGTGTAAACCTGCATGTCTTGTCCATTCCGCGCTCCTAGCTTGATATAAATTGTCATGTTGAACTATTTGCACCAATAGGCTACCATCAAGCAAAAGATCGCGGCTTTGTAATACACCGGGTCTTTGTGTCGTCTGTGGATGGCGAAAAACCTCATATAGGTTTGCACGCACCGCTTCGGAGTGAACAAATCACCCTCTACTATTGGCCAGTTATACCAAACAGTGTCCAATCGTGCATCAACTCACCAATGGTAACGCGTTCGGCACCTACGAAATCGGAGGTCCATATCTACCATATAGGGAGTATTGGTAACTCTAATGTGCTCCTCCTGCTAAATCTCGGCTTCAATATTAATGGCTGGATCTCGGGCATCATCATGATCTTTCCCAATCCAGTGAAGCGCATCCCAACTAAGTAACTCCGTTGGTCGTCAATCTGTACAAACAAGTTATTACATTGGCCCAAGAATCTCTCATCTGTATTCGTGGACATAGTTGCAGGTTGCCAAGCATCCGAAATTTTTGTGATCCCTATCAACCTTTTTGACCGATTATTAAAGTGGCACTTGTTGTTCACCGTCACATCTGTTGTGATATCCCATGGTAGAAGCATCGAAAAATGCTTTCCCTCTTGGACAAGCTTCAATCTAGCTTGTACCATCCAATAGGTGTAAAAGTATTGGAAAGGATGTATGTCTGATACCTTCGTATGTGTCAGTCTTTCTTGGTTCTGTTGAATCAAGTCCACCAGCCATATCTTTGAGTGGAAAAAACTCTCCAGCTCGTGCACTTCAAACATCCAAGCTTCAATCGGTAAAACATCCCAATGGCGTTCCAATTCCACTGCCACGACCTTGGAGAATTCTTCACACTCTAATTTTCTTCGATCCTCCCCATAGGCCTCTTCTCTCCGGCGATGCTCCACCTGTAACATTCTTAATTCCCAAAAATATAGTAACACTATAGCTCCAGCATCACCAACCACCACATAGGCTTGCGTGTTCTCTATCAATCGGAGATCATCCCTCACCAAAATCTCCACGAACATATCTTCCATCCGAAAATGCTTTGCCAATACCCAAGTCTTAAGAAATTGGTGGTGCACTAATAAATCCCGATGGGTCAACTTAGACACCAGAAAAAATACCTGTCGATTCCATTGGTAAATATGATTGGCAATTCTTTCATGGGGAAGATATGTCCTCAAAGCTAGTACGTCTTCAACCTTGATCATTCTTCCGATAAATTCTTCAGAGGTTATTATATCTCTGCCTCCACTTGAGTGTACCAATCGGTCATCTCCTTGCTGAATCTCAGAATATTCTAATCGGTTCGGTAATTGCTCGATCACAATGTTGTTTTCATTGATTGTCTCCTTGAGTTGACAAATCTCCCCTTCCTTTGCAACACCTACTAATTTGCATTGCGCCATGACTCGTCAAAAATCTGCTTCTGCTACTGCGGTTTACTCTAGCTTGGCCTTGCACTCTTTTCGTTGTTGTACTTGATGAGCCAATTGGTTGATTAATTGGTCATTAGTCCTGGCCAATTCCGCTTCATTGCTTTTCATAATTTTCGATTACTGTTGCTCCAGCCTGATCCGCTCTTCGTATTGTTGCGCTAGTGTTGACAATTGGAGTCGCAGCTCGTGTTCTTCGTTCCTTCAAGATGCCTCTATGACCCTCTTTAGATGTTCCTCGGCCGCTTGATACTCCTGCTTCACCTTACCTAATTCCCACTCCAATCGAGAATTCTTAGCCTACAATTCCTCAACCTTGACTCTTGTATTTGGTCTCTTCTTGAATTTGAGTAGCGTGTACAGCTAATTAACTAAGAAATTCTAGATCTCGCAGGAAATTGTCCATAGGGGGAGTGGCTAACGGTAACTCCGACTCTGTCTTGATTGCCAATGGTCCAACTTGAACTTGATCCATTATAATCTGGGATAAATAGTAACCAGGTCAAACTAATAGCACCTTTTGTCCTTGCTCTTACAACGCCTGTTCTAAAAATTGATGAATACGCCTCGATAAAAACTTTGCCCAATTGATCATCACACTTGGCTGAGCCGTGGCGATTGATGCTAACAATGCCTCCCGCGGAACGATGTTCTCTTCAAAGTCCAACATGAGCCTTCTTTGAACAAATTCTATCAGTTCGAGCCAATCTGCTTTAATCTGAAACTTGTCAACACGAGAGTAGCGTATCGACCTGGAAATGGCACCGTCAACTTGAAACACCATCCAATTAGTATTGTTTCCTCCTTCATTGTTGTCTTGCTCCTTCCACAGTTCGGAAGATGAAGAACTCTACCAATTAAGTCTGTTGTAAGTATGACTTTCTTGGTATACATTCTCCCCGTTCATGTGGTCACTTGATACGACTCCATGAATTGCTCCACATAATTTTTGTTGATCGCCTCCAGTAAGGTATCTTGCACATTAGCTGTGACGAACTCGTGCGGCTTCGCTCGCTCCAAATTGGTCATCTTCTGCTCATCGCGCAAGAAAGCTGCTGTTGATCCGCTCGCTTCCCATAGATGAGCTTCAATCTGTATTGAAGAAATCACCAATGGATCCTCCGCTCCACCTTGCACCGACGTCCCTGCCTCCAATTTGGGCTTCTTTAAGCGTCGCAATGTATAAACTCCTGGTGCTTCTTCTATAGTCCTTCCGATTCTAATTTGTCCAAGTCAATTGGTGAAGAATCCATCGCTCTCCAATCGCTCAGAACTAATTCGGACAAATTTACTCCTTCCTCTTCGTCGCACTTGATCTGAGTCTGCATTCGCGAGCTTCCTTCTACACATTCTCTCAACCTGCTTTGTTTACTACTTCTCTGTCAATGGGACATGGCCGCCTTTCTTGGTTCATACCCATCGGTTAGTCCATTTTCTTGGTATTTCTATCATCAGTTCAAATGATTTGATCCTATTGGCCTCATAAAGTCTTGTCAACTGACGAGCTAATGTCGCAACCTCACTTTACCATCATTCAATACTTTCTGTACCATTGGAGCTAATTTTAACTTCACTTAATCCTTCCTACTCATTAGAGTATGCTTTCCTTATTTTATGTTATTATCCATACACATAAACGATATTTTGTATTTTGTATAATTGCTTCCTAAATTTATTTATTTTTAATTATGTTTTAAAGTTTATTTTTAAATTTTAAGTATTTATTTAATACTATCCCCCCCAACCAAATTTCTAAGTCGTCCACGGCTTAAATATAATAGAGCTTAAATCTATATCCATTAATCACTGTAAGAAGAAGATTTCCTACAAAATCTTATAATTGAGCTGACCCATTGGGGTTGATGTTGTTTATTTTTAAAGGACCAATCCAATGCATTTGAAGTTTTCCTGGAAATTTAAAGAATTGTCTATCATAAAGTAGAACTAAATCTCCTATTTTTAACTACTTTTGTCGTAATTTAGAATCATAAAAAGACTTGTGCTTTTGTTGGGCTACAAAAGTATTACAATGAGCCATTATCCTATCCTCATCCATTGATTCCAGTTTCAAAAGTCGATCTTGTAAACTAGTGACATCATATAGTCTATGGTCCATAGCCACTCGTAAAGATGGAACTTCAAATCCTATAGGTAAAATGGCTTCTTGGCCATAAACTAATTGGAAAGGGGTGAACTTAGTTGTCACCTTGTAGGCTGTTCGATAGGTCCATAGGGGTCTCCATAATTTTTCATCCCAATCGGTAGCTGAACCTGCGATTGTTTTAGTCAAAATCTTACATAATGTCCCATTGGTCTTCTCCGTTTGATCGTTGGCTCGAGGATGATATGGACTAGTCTTTCGATGCTTAATAAAAAAGTTATTTGTAAGTTACTCAACAGTTTCATTCAATTAAAGGGTCCCTCGATCACTGATTAATACCTTACGGCATCCATATCGGAAAATAATGTTTTCGTAAAGAAACTTAGCCACTGTTTTAGCATCATCATGACGTGCCGCAGGTGCTTCAGCCCATTTAGTAGCATAATCTGTTGCTACCAAAATGTACCGATTTCGGTCCTACCTTGGGGCCTGCAAAGTCTATCCGCCATTTCTCAAAGGGAGACAATGCCAATAGGGGTTGCAAGGGCATAGCGGAGTTAGGAGTTGGCTTACCCACACGTTGGCAAGGATTACACTTACGAGTATAATAATTGGCATCTTTAAATAAATTGGGCCACCAATAACCAGCCAATAGGGCTTTTCTTGCTGTAGCTTCTCTACCAAAATGGCCACCGCACACATCCATGTGGCAGCCTTTTATAATCAAAAGTACTTCATTTTTATATACACATCGCCTTAAAATACCACCTTTTCCCCTTTTGTATAATGTATTATCAATCAAAGTATAGGGACCACATTTATGCACAAATGCACTAACTTGTTTTGGAGTAAAATCCAAGGGGACTTTATTTGAAGTCAAATATTCCAAAATTTCTCTATAGTCTGGCTGGATCACATCAACCTCAAACAATTGAGCATCCGACAGGTTGTCATCAATTGGAAATAGCTGGTTAGTTGGTAAAGGCTTCAATCGAAAAAGATGATCCGCATTGGCATGGCTCTTACCTGGTCTTACGACTATAGTGAAGTTAAATTCCCCGAATAGTAATACCCATCGGGCTAACCGGCCGCTTAAATCAAATTTATTGATCAAATATTTTAATGCATTGTGATCCACGTAAAAAGTGAATGGATAACTCAATAGATAGTGGCAAAATTTTTGAATAGCAAAGACCATTCCCAAAGCCTCTCTCTCTGTTGTTGAATAGTTCCTTTCCGCCGCTATCAATTTCCGGCTTGCAAAGTAGATATGATGATTCATATAATTTTTGTCCTTTTGGCTCAATTCACAACCTAAGGCAGTATTGGAGGCGTCTATGTACACAAAAAACAGTTCTTCCCAATTTGGTCGAATTAATATTGGAGAGGAACTTCATTTTTCCTACAATTATATAAAAGCCATTTCACATTTAGGTGTCCAGATGGGATTGTCACCTTTTTTCAATTTTTTTAATAAATTTGTGAGAGGAGCAGCCAATTGGGCATAACCTGCAACACCTCGACAATAGTAACTCCCCAAACTCACAAAACTTCTTACCCTTGTTACTGTTGTTGGTCTAGCTGTATTAACAATTAAAGCAATTTTATCGGGATCGGTGCTAATACCCTCCTTACTAACAATGTGGCCTAAAAGTTTCCCGTTCGAAACTATAAATTAGCATTTTGAGGCATTAAAAGAAATGCCATACTTATCACATTGGACTAGACATAATTCCAATTTTGCCATAATATGATCTTCTTTTTTTCTAAATACACAAAAATCTTCCAAGAAATTCTCCATGAAATGTCTTAGAAATTGTTGAAATGCCACGGTTAACACTCGTTGAAAAGTGGAAGGCGCATTACACAATCCGAATGGCATCACCCAATAGGCAAATGTACCCCAATCAATTGTAAATGTGGTTTTCAATTGGTCTTCTTGGGCGATCTTGACTTGATTGTAGCCACTAAAGCCGTCCAAGAACGAATAACATTCGTGGCCTGCCACAGCGTCCAATATGGTAACCGTGAAAGGTAGAAGAAAATAGTCCTTTTTGGTTGCTGAATTTAATCTTCTAAAATCTTGACAAATTTTGATTTTTCCATTCTTTTTAGGAACAACCACAATTGGGCTAACCCATTCACTAAAAGGAACTGGATATAAATCCAATATCCAATAATTTGTCAACTTCCTCTTTCACCATCGGTGAATATTTGGGATTTAACGGATGTTGACGTTGCCTTATAGGTTTACTTCCCTCGTGCAGTTAATGTCATGTTGACATACCTCCATTGGAATGCCCTTCAAATCTTTATAACTCCATGCAAAGTTGAAAATATGCTCTCTAAAAAACTCCTTCCAATTTTTTAAGTCTGAATTACTAAGTTCCCAATTATTGTGGATTACTTTAATATCTGCAGTGGTACAGATATTCAGCTCCATGCACTGGTCCTTGGGGACATGTTTCGCAATAGGGGTTGGATGTAAAGAATAATCCCATAGGGGTTCACTTTCATTGGGCGGTTTCAATTCCAAGAGTGGAAGCTCAATTGCATAAACAGGTCTATTGGTCAACCATGATTCAATGGCTTATGGGAGTCAGCATCTGCACCACATGGGATTAAAATCTCACCGGGTCCCAACTCCACATACATTCCCATAGGTGTAGAAGAAAAATTGATTTTTACATTGGTTTTAACCCAATGGGCTCTCAACTTGCCTTGTTCATCATCTGAATCATAACCCTGATTGGTGGTAACTTTGGAAATTCCCATTGGGTCTTTCAAGAGTATTGTTTTGGATACATGCTCATTACTATTTTATTTGTTTTTCCCCAATTATTATTAAATCACGTCCCCAATCTTCCATAGCTTTGGCTTGATATTACCATGGCGGTCCCAATAACATTGGATATGAGTTATATGAAGAACTTGGTTGTAATACAATAAAGTCAATCCAATATATCATACCTGCAATAAGTGTCTTAACTAAAGGCAATATTCCCATTGGTTTTACGCGGCTTTGATCAACCATTCTTAAGACCAATTTGGTTTTTTTCAATCCTGTCAAATGTTATGCCAACATTGTATCTCGGTTCATCACATTAACACTTGACCCTCCATCTAATTGGACACCAGTTACGGTTAACCCATCAACATTCACATCCACTGTGGGAGCTCCAGGTTCTAAACTTAGTGCAACCTCATTGACCATTGGTTTATTTCTTTTCCTTACTAATGTGGATTGTAATAAAGAGCGGCATATGGGAGCTATTCCCAATAACTGTCTGATGGAGATATTGGCTTTAATTTTTTCTATATCATCCAATAAATCATAGTGTTCAATATTGTGCATTATACCCATAGGTCTAGACTTTCTTCCTCTAGATCGAAGAACTTTGGTGGTTTCCTTTTCTGGAGCTGGTAAATCTTGTTTTTTTCAATATGGATGTTCAGGTTGAATTACCATGGAGGAGGTCTCTTCTTGGTTATCACGTACTATGGATAATACTTGTCTTCCAAATGGATGGTTAAATACTATTGGGGTTGGATTAAATTCTTGAAACACTTGACCGCCTATTGGATTTTAGGTTTTCATACCTCGTGATACTCTAGCGCCTATAGGCTCGACAATATCAATATGTACAAAATTTTTAGGTAAACTCATTGAAATATTATCTCTTAATTGTTCTTTTTCTATTTGAGATGAAACCATTGGGGTCTTATTACTGGATTGTGTATTATTATTTCCCATTGGTTGGCTTTCCTTCATCGGCCCTGTCATTATGGGATTTGCCACATCGAGCATAATCAAAGGTTGAGTCCCATCAGTTATCTCTATATTCACCCTTGCTCTCGTAATTACCCGTTCCACATTGTTTATTTTACCAATATTATTTTCAGTAGTCATTTGTGCCCTAACCACATCATGAAAGTGCTCTTTAGTAACCATCCCAACATAATTTACTACACAATTGTTGGTATTATAATAATTATTATTTGTATCCTTATTTGGATAGGTTTCTATTAACACCGGTTTGGGGTTGGTGTCTTTATTGTTAACCATCCCATCACTATCCCGTGGACCATTTCTCCTTAGGGCATTACATTTTGTCGTTGTATGCCTTTGTAGTTTACAGTTTCCACATTGTCGTATGTAAGGCACATTGGCTCTAGGATTGGGACAGTTTCTTGAGAAATGACCCCTTTGTTTGAAGTTACAACATTGAACATTAGGATTATTTTCCCAGCCAGGTTCTTGACCACCACAAGTTGGTCCATTCTGGTTAGGATTTCCAAATGGCATTGGTGCCCATCCTTGGTTTTGGTGGTATATACCTATTAGGATTCTTTTGATAACCCCCATTATTAAAATTAGAATTATGAAAATTTGGATTAGGATTTTGACTCCCATAATTACGACGGTCACGATTTCCATTATTACATTTATTATTCCAACTGGTGGTATTATTGTAATTATATGCATTTTGATTGTTAGTATCATCTATTTGGTAAACTTGACCATTCCAATTTCTCCCTCTCGCATCATCCTTTAAATTATTCCGTAACTTATTGCAACAAGAAATATCATGATGTCCTCCACAAAGTCTACATTCAAGTGATTGATTTAATGGGGAAGGACAATCGAGTAATATATGCCCATGTCCCTTACAATTGGTACACCACACATGAGATCTATGATCTATTGGTTGATCTTGCTTAGGCTTTAAGTTGGTTACTAAAACACCTAGTTCATCAAATTTTTTCATCAAAGCCAATTAATGGGACTCCATAGTTTGAAGAGGTTTAGGATAAACAATTGGTGAACTACCCACACTTGTGTTGGTTTGAACTAGGACACCTATAGTCAATTAATTATTAGGCAAAGCTAGTGGTGCCGAATTTGGTACATAATAGGGAGTTGACATACTCGATTTACGTGGTTGCAAATATCCCAAGTTGGAGTTATATGCATTAATTGCATTTACCCCATCGATACTTCTTGGTGGAAGAATAAACTGAATAAGGGATTGCACAGCCGCACCCAATAGGTTTTCATAAATAATTTCTTCCATGAATTTTGCCCTTGCATAGGCTACAGCAAAGTTGGTTGGTTGTCCTTCCTTTACACTTGTCTTGAATCTTGAAGGATTTAGTTCTTTGAGAAAATTCTCAACTTTTCTTGATTTGATATTACTTGTCGCTAGGATATTCTCATAATGATGTCACTGAATCTTCCATAGTAAGAGTCAATCGTTACTCCTTGGTTATGATAAGATCATGCAATTGATCCATTAACCTCCCATTAAATGCAATTGGTTGGAAAGTTTTCAAGAAACTATTCCTTAAAATAGTCCAATGAACAAAAAGTCCAGGATGTTGACGATTAAACCCATCCATTGCGGAACCTTGTAAGGTCCTACGGAAGATTGCTAGCGATTGGGACTCATGTCTTGCGTTATCAACATTACAAGTCGTTAAAAATTCCTTAAGATGCCAATCAAGATCTGCACGTGGCTAGCCTTAAAAAATTGGGTACGGTATGGTGGAATATGGCCATAACATATGTAATTACAATAATAGAATAAAAACAAAGTGGTTTTTTATTATATGAATAATCAACAACCTGCATAATTTTCTACTTTGAATTTGTGGAAGCATTATATTTCTTCAATTATATGAAGAGATAGATTATACTTATTACAGGAAAATACCCAAAACTTTTGTCAGCTCTGTTTTTTTTATATATGATGGCACATGGTTAACGTGAGATTATACTAATCATGTAGAATAGATTTAGTTGTGCAAAGCACTCATAATGCATGATGCATCGTATTAAGTTTGGTTGTAGTTATCAAGCTATGCGCCTAGGTAGGCGGATCTCGCTATACTAGATTGCACGGCTTTGGCTTTGTTCATAGCACATGCGACTAATCATACCACAATCCGTGAATGAGGATGGAAGGCCTTATATACTTAAATAGACTTGATTCTGAGACTGAAAGCTCGGGCCCTTTTTACTTAAGGATCAAGCTTAAGTTTATTTTCAATATTATTTTGGTTCCTGCCACTATAGTTGTTCAATTATGATAGTATACGATGTCAAAAAACAGCCTCGTGCTTGAAAATCTTGCAAGCACTTTGAAAAGGAGTATTTCAAAGGCATAAGTTTGACTCAATAATTGCGATGTTTGAGGGTTATTTATGATGAATGACTTGTTTTCATGAAGTATGATGCGTGAATATTGAAGCTATTTCTGCCCCACAAATTGGCCTATAATTATTCTAAAAAACTTATTCTATCAATTGGGCCTATCGACTCCAACTTCAATAGTTAAATTTTCAAAAAATCAGCTCCATTGGCATTATACCTATATAAAGACTCATTTAACTTGGTTGTTCCTAGAGCAATAAAATAAATTTACTAAATTAAATGTAGGTTCAATTTGATAGTAGAAGGGGGAGCTATCCATTGTTGATGCGGACCTTTCATGCTTTACATTGAGATTTTGTTTTGGTTTTTCAAAAGATCCTTCTGTAATCATTTGCCAAATATGGAGATAAATATTTAAAATAAAAATTGATAAAAATAAATTTGAGAAATTCTACCACAAATTCATTTGCTCAAATAACAAGTTAAGAAAAGTCCCCAATGCCACTAGAGATTCCTTGAGTCTGAATGTAAAGGCTTTGGTTACCAATAAATGAACTCAAGGATTTGGCAAACTACAAAGGAAAAGATGAAATAGCCTTGTAAGTTGTAAGTACACTTCAATAGACAATTATAACCTTAGACCTTCACAATGTAGGCAACATTTTATATAATTCCATAAAAAATAGTTGTTGACATGGTTCACTGGCCACCTCTCATGACGGAAAATCCATTTGCTTCCGTTTATTCCTTCTAGCCTCAATTCTATTAATTGGTCATTATAACCGAAGCGGCCATGGGAACGAACATCCCATCACGTGTAATAAGTAGTTCATTTTCATGATTATTTTGGCTTTTCATGAGAATTGGATAGATTATAAAGCCCTAAAAATAAAAGAGAACACAATAAGTCATAATCTTGGACTTCAATTTCTTTAACGTTTAAAGCTTTAGAAAGAATTATGTGTAGCTGAAATTTTTTAATTAATTTTAGTATCTTTGTTTAACTAGGGATCTTAGGTTTAAAGTTTAAAATGAATTTATTTTAAAGATTGCTCAAATAATGTAACATAAAACAAGCATACAAAGTTTTCATAATAATTAGCCATTTTGGCAAAAGGAGAACTTGAAGAGGTTATAAAGATAGTTGGTGATGTCATAGGTGATTTTACAACAATAGGGTACTTGGTTGTACGTGCACAATCTAAATCAAGGGAATACATTAGAATCATCAGAGCAAAGCCTAAAATTGAAAAGCTAAAATTTGATTTTCAAATACTTACTAATATTCTTAAAAACAAGGCTCAACTTTTAAGTAAGGCTGAAAAACATTAAATTAGAATGAACAGCCATGTTTAAATAATGTTTTTTAGCATGTAATACTAGCTAAATACAACAAAGTAAAAGTCAAGGTTTTCGCGCGACAAGATTCAAGATGTAGCACAAATGATAATGGAAAAAATGCCATAAGGATTATAGGCAGACCTTCAACAAACACCTAAGAAAAAATCATCGCCTAAATTATCTATTAAATATGTAGTCCTCAAAGTAAATTCCTTTGTTTTTCTAAGATATCAAGATGTTTTTGTAAGTTTACCAATTATATCTTTCTTAAAATTGAAGTCCTATTGGTTTAAAAGCTGAAGTTTTGTTTTGCAAAAGTATGACCTATGAGGTGGATTGAATCTCAGATCTTTTTATTTTTTGGGTTCTTACGGCATTATTATTGTAGAGTTGCCTATTATAATTCTAATGGGATTATTTTATCCTCATTCTTATGGAATTATCCTATCCTAATTCTTATAGAATTATCCTATCTTGATTCTCAACAAATTATAAATGTGGAGTTGCCTATTCTAATGGGCATCTAACCAAAAAAATTGTTGGTTGGCCCTTATTTTTGTGTTTCTTGTTGAAGAGCTAAAGTAGTTCTGAAAAAACAAGATTATACAAAATGAGTTGGAAAAATACATGGCTATTTCCAATTGTTTATTGTGACACTGCAAAATCTTGGCAATTAGGATTTCATGATGCAACAACATCTATGATGCTAGGAGTAATTGAGTGCTCCTAGATATATCATCACAGTTGGAGAGCTCTGCTCTTACTCTGCCACATTTGCTCAAGCAGACTATTGCCACAATGTGAGGTACACATGTGGGACATCCTTAGCAATAAGATTGCCCCAAAAGCATCATGTGAAAGTTTTAGAACATTAAGACTAACTTCACTAGCATGCTTTGACAAAACATAAGGAAAGATCTAGATAAAAAAATGTGATACATGAATCTAGTTAATATAGCTCTGGGCCGTATGTCAGAAGCAAAATACCAAGGCACAAGCGTGGATAGTATGCATGCAAAATGGCCGAACTCATGCTCGATATCAATTGCAAACACGAGACTTTAGTTCCCACGTGACACTCTCTCCATGAATAGCCCAAGAAAACATGCATTCACACAAGGAACTAGACCTTTAAAATCCGTGATGTTGGAAGTTGAAAAACTAATTTCCAGTATCAAGAGAATTTAGAATTCCGTAGTAAGAATGCATTGTTTTAGTTATTGAAGGGGATCATCGAAGACTGTTTCGTATCCTCTCTGAAAAAACAAATTACCGCATCGATGACTTAGTTAAAGAGCAAATAAAAGCCTATAAATGCAAGTATGAAGCCTAGAATGGACTATTACGCGCTTATAGATATCATTAGCTTAGCTACGTGTTACAAAGCAATCCGTTTATAGCATCAATGATGCCACTGCGCAATAGTTTGTAGAATAAAGTGAGAAATAAAATAATTATTCAATTGGAAAAAAAATATTTATATTTGAATATATATATGAACACATATTCATATATATAATTTTTATTAAAAAAAAATTGAATTTTTTTAGTAATTTCTTTTTATTGCTTCCTTTTGTGCAAGCTTTTTTGCTTACTAATTATTTAACACGTGCCTAGTTTGTTTGTTTTGCAAACAAAGATAGGCGCATGTAGCGCTGTTTTGTTTTATATTTTGCTGTAGAGGAGTCAAATCATGCTTCTTCGTCCTTCTTTGGAATGAGGTTCAAGCTAGCGAGAGCAATATGAAGGAAAACTGTCACGTATGCTTCTGAGGGCAAGCACCTAGCATTTACTCCTATCTTACATGTTGATTTTTTTTCTTACTAATCATTTTGATATTTGTATTATGGATGTTGGTTCACGTGTTATGGCATTTTTACCATGAAAGAAATCCAACCCTAGAAAGGACTATATATGGAACTATTATATAGATTATTTTTTACCATTCTTCCTAGTATTGTTTCAATGTATATTGCTGTATCAATTTTTGTTTTATTATATTCAATGGACAAGGTAGTACATCCAACAATTACTACCCAAGCTACTGGACATCGACGATATTGAAGTGCGCCTTTTAAAAAATGATGGAAATGAAACAAAGTTCAACAGCTTGAATTTGTGGTCTGCAAAGCTTCTAGCTTACCAAAAGAAAAATGAGCCACAAATTTTCTTTATTTGAGGTTGAAAGACCAAAAGGACTAAAACATGCCAAAAATAGAAAGTTAAGGTTAAACCCATAGTTTGAAAAGAAGACCTCCCAACTAAAATGCCTATGGTTATACTCTTTAAGTCGCTTGAGGTACACATTCATTTTTTTGGCGTAGGCATTATACACAAAATGGACTACTCGGCCTACAATGTCCAATAACAACGCTAAAGTATTGAATCTATTCGCACTACAGCCAATGGTATATGATTTTGAAACTTAGGCTTGGCCACATCATTTTTGGAATAGGAGATCCTCTAATGTTGGCAACAACCACAATCATGGAAAAAGTAACGAGCATGTTAGAGTAATACCAAAGTAATGCTAAAGTACCAAACAAAAAAGGACGAGCCTCTCAAAGGCTTGCTCTTTGTCTAAAGAGACGGAGTTCCTCTAGTAGGAAACATCAAGAACAAGAACTATACCAAAAAGAACCAATGCTTATACTATTCCAGAGTCATGGGACGCCGGGAAATTTTGGCAAAAACTCAAGGGTCTCAGAGATTTACTTAGGATAAAAATGTTAATATTTGACCTATTTGACTTAATAAAGAGTTATAAGATTGCATATTGCAAGATCAAATCAAAATTTAAGAACAATACTTCAAGAGTCGGTGAGTCCACTCTCGACGATTCAAGGCTTGAACCGTCTTATCATCCTTGATGAAACAAAGGACAAATTCTTTCAATTCTAATCAACCGGTATTTTTTGGAACATTAATAAGTTCTTGGAACAAGAAAAAAATTGTAAAACAATGAGCAAATCATAAGGCCTAGGGATTAATAAATAAAGCATAAGTTGTTGGCTAGGTCATTCCTTCAATTTGAACCATCACCTCTTTATTTGAACGTTGCACTTCTTGAATAAATTATATTGTAATTAGATATGTATTATGTGGTTAAGTATGAAGTAGATCCCATACTTTTTTTTCTTAAATGATCTGTGTGTTGCTTATATAAATACTGAAATTGCAAAAGCACATTGTTATAGACATATTAATAGAAGGACCAAAGTGTTGACCTTTCAAGGTTTCACTTAAGTCTTGGATCAATGAAACAAGAAGTAGAGTTGTGCATGATAACGCCACCTAAAGATCCACTGTAGAGAGTTTATTGTGTAGAATGTTTATCTTTGTGTTGTTAAGAACTAAACATTAATCTCAACTGCATTACTTAAATGTACTCTCTACAGCCTTACTTAAACATACTTAGTACTGCATTTTTTTAATATATGTTCTTTACTGCATTTATACTTCATAGAAATGAACCATATATTTTATTCTGAGTTTTAAAAGGAGTGAAGAGTTCTCTGCGGGAAAACTTGCTAGTGCAATTTGGTGGAAGGCGTATGGGCCCTTGGAACCAAGGACTGGCCCACAAACCAACCTTATGAGTATTCAGACTAAAACAATTTTGATGAACAATCACTAACTTTTGATAGTTATATGATTCGGAGGATGACTTAGAATAATTTCAATTGCGTTCATTTGAAGTAGATAATTGAGTAGTTGTACGAGAAAAAACTCATCTATGTATGATTATAACATCCGTTGATGTACTTCATAGCTTGATTGTACTCTCATTAGGTGTAAAATGTGATGTTGAACCTAATCAATTAAAACAATTTTTTTTTATATTAAATAAAGAGTGTATTATGGCCAATGTGGTGAATTTTGTTGAACTAATCATGCAATTCTGCTTGCGCCTAAATAAATCGGCCAACTGCTAAGTCCACTATCGATCAGTCGTACTTTATCAAACAAGAAACTTAGGTGGAAACTACCTTAAAAAGCCATCATCGTAATATCATGGCTAGAGCAATAGTGAAAAAGTCGGGGATCAATGTGCTTGCCTCCATTAGAGCTCCCCAAAAAAGCAGAGAATGTCGTTAGGATAACGAGTTTGAAATGCGGAGCCCGTCTTAAGCTAGATAGAACAAAGTCCCAAGCAGGATATATTAGCTAACGAGTAATTAATAGATTAATAGTGCAAAACTTGTAGTTGATGGAATTAGCTTCTACGGCACTCTAGAAACCATAAAGCACTCCACATGGAGCAAGCCTCAGAGATGAGAAGCCTGTGCAAGGACCTGAATTTGCACTAGAAAAGAAAACCTAATTTAGATCTCTGGAAGTCAAGGCTAAGCATCTCCATGACAGTGTCATGAAGGATTTAGAGGCCTTATAATATTACATGCTTATTCATGTCACGCAAAGGGGGCCAATTCAAGATCATACTTTACCTTTACTAAGACAATAGGAGCTCTCAATAAGTTTATACACTTACTTATGCTCAAGTTAAACTAGACAAATCTTGTTTGTCTCTCAACGAATATATAAGTAAGAATCTTCTAAAACAAACATGGCAGATACTACTCATTTACCTAAATAGTGATTGATCCATTATATAATACAAGGCTATTTGAAGAAAGCAAAAAAAATGATATCAAGATCTATAATGAATACTCTTTACAAAAAATCAGGCAACCTATGTAGTAAATAAGCCTAGCAAAACTCATTTATTTTATACACCACCGTAATTATGAAAGCCAAGCAAGATCATTCGAGGGAAGGCAACAACATCAAGTAAAAAATTGCTAGAGGTACTAGTTTTCGCCTATTTAATTTGGTCGCCCACGTAGCTTTTGGCCCTATAGAGGGGGCCAAAGATATGTTCCAATTAAATGCAGGGCTAGCTAAGGGCCAAAGGCCATTAAGGTTTTTAGTATGAGCAATTAGCAAATCCGCGTAAAATCGTAGATGCGAACAGTGGCGCCAAAGTTGATTCGCTCAGAGTAATTGGAGAAATATGCATAGAGATGAAAGACGTGAGAGCTCCTATGACTAGTGAAGGTACAAAATTGTTGTGTGGACAACAAATACCACTGTGTCGCCAATTGTTACTTGTGGATTGTGATGTAGATGAAATACTGTGAACTCTAATTTTTATCGAGAAGGTTGCCTAAGGTCCAAGGTTAAGATCTAGGGAGATAAGTTCTACTAGCTGAAAGACTTCCATATTGTTCGGAGGGTAGAAGTTTTTTTATGACTGCTATTGCTTGTTGTAGAAGTTGTTTCTTTAGATGACAATGTTTCTTAAGTATGAAATAAATTAGACTAAATGGAAAATACAAGACAAATTATGAGTGTTTGAAAAGCATGCTTATTATATAATAGATCCAAGTTTATGGCCTCTATTAGATTTATTGGGAGCTTTGGAAAGTACTATTAGTGGTTTTGTACATGCACTCTTTCACGGGAAATGGAAAACTTCTTAGCTTAGGCTTGAGAATGATCCTATATACTATATTTGTATGGTGGCACAATGTTATATATATATCCACTTACAAAAGGAATCGTACATTTGTAGTCCAATTCGGACTTTGCTATAGTATGATTTTGTTCATCGTATTTGAAGTTATTATTTTTTTAGCTTTATTTTGTGCGTATCTTCATTTTTCTTTGGCACCTGCGGTAGAAATTGGAGCCATTTGGCCTCTTTAGGGAATTGATGGATTTAATCCTTGGAAAATTTCTTTTTTAAATATCCTTATTCTACTTTCATCTAGAGCTGCCATGATTTAGGCTCATCATGCTGTATTGGCTGGGTTCAAAAAACCAATTCTTTATGCTTGAGTAGCAACTAACAACTATCAAATCACCAAGGAAAGTTTTTTTATTACCTTTCCTAATCATATCATTGCTGATGCTCACAATGAAACACATGCAACTTATTGTGTAAACCAACCAATACAATAGAATGTTGCAAAAGGAAAGGACAAGGTTGACCAATTGTAACGAACTTTTTCAACCGTGTCTTATCAAATATGGCCAAATGGGTTATACATGAATGTGAGGCATTTATGAGACACAAACTTGAGCGTGTTTGGTCAGGTTGTTAATCAATCAATATTATTTTAGTGCTATTCTCTCCATGGTAGAATAGGAGGAGGAGGACCCAATTTCAATATGAAAGAAAAACACTGGAAGCACCGCTAATTTTTTGTTCGAACTAACATCCATTGTTGGAAATCTTATGTAATTTAATGCAAGTATAAGAGTACCTTGGTAGTACCGGTGATCTAGGTAGCCATTATCCACCTATCTATGAAGGACTTGTAGTATCTTTCTATTTGAGAGAGGTGGCAATAGTAAAGCATTTGACAAGATCTTATTTGATGAAGGACAAAGCGAGGAATCTAAATATTTGTACACAAATGATTCTCATTTATGGACTTCACGTGATTGCCATGGAAAATTTGACTTCATGTTTGGATCGAATCAAGACTAAACCTTTTTTAAAACTACATGTCCTATGGAGTAAAATATCTCGTTGGTGAGATGGGTGATAGGTAACTATCTTGCACGGTTCGAATTACACTTCATAATGTTAGGTAAGTAATCGGAGATCGAGTTGCATGACTTTGCAAAGTAACTTTTATCTTTGACATTTTGTTGGCTCTAATCTGTACTGAGATTCAAAAAATAGGAATATGTAGAAACACCTTTCATGAGGACCGTTGGTATTTATTATCTACCTTTTTTTTAGCCACAAATCTTTATGGTTTTTATGTCATCATAGATACCATTTTCTAAACAATATCCGCTATTTGTCAATATCTAGAACATTTAACCCAAACAGATCCTTTTCGCTTGAGGCTACAACTTGGTACCGGCATTTTCTTGACGTGGTTTCAAAAAAATCCTATTTGTATCTATGTATTGGTGGAGATGTAATTTTAAAAAAGATAAAAAATATGAAAGAGTTTTTTCATTAATCTAATCATACTCTACTCAAAGATACAATTCACTTAAATTAGTCTATTTTTTTAAGAACTCGGCTTGTAATTATGGTGGTATTTGTAATTGATTTTAGCCGTTCTAATATGGATCCTAGTACTTCTTGGAAGGAATGTATTCATATATCGATGATGTCAAGAGATAAATATTTTGAAAGACTTATAAATTATCAATAACTTAATTATTACTTTTAGTGGAAACTCAAGGTCTATAAAAGGCATTATGATGTCAATGCAGAGAGCATAAAAGGAGTCCCTAGCCTTGCCGCTGAAAAAACATGTTTGCTCTGCCCTATCTTGTAAAATGCAACCTGCCTTTTTTTCAACAGTAGTTGTATAAATAAAACTGTAGCTTAAGAGCATATATTAGATTTGCATAAGTAAGCCAAGAAGATGGTTTACCATTACTGTGCGGCACACGTGTGCTTGTCCTAAAATTGCTTCATTATTATACTTTTGATATATATACATACTTCATTATATACTTCAATATATATTTCATTATATACTTCGTTATACTACTTTATAAACTCCATTATACTTCATTATACTTCATAATACTGACTTGAATCAAAGCTTTCCAAATATTTTGTAGCTAGTACTCTAATAGGACTAAGAAAAATAGAAATTAATGCATTATTAGCACGTAAGTGTTTTGAAATGCCTAAGGGCAAAGAGCTATAAACCTGCACAAAAACTATATTTATAGCTCTATGGATAGGTATTTGTTTTTCAATCATAGCCAATTTAAGATGTCATATCCATAATCCTTCTGACATTTAACAATTTTATTTTTAGGCTACCATTCATTTAGGCTATTTAAAGCAACTTAACTTTCAATTATTTGCCTTATCATGTTAGTCTACAATCCACAACCTACGGTTTTATAAAGCTACTTAAAGCAACTTAACTTTCAATTATTTGCCTTATCATGTTAACCTACGATCGACAACCTATGCTTTTATAAAGCTACCATAAGAAATTCATATATATACTATTTTTTAAATTTTAATTTTCAAAAAATAAATTACAACAACTTTTTGTTTGAAAGGAGATAAAAAAAAGCCAACAAAATGTAGTTGTATATCATTGGGATTTCAGCACTTGGATTAATAATACCCCTTTGACTAAGAATAGTCTTTTTTGTTCTAGCTAAACATAAAGTAATGGCTTCTATGCAACATAGAAAAGTTCCTAATGAAGTCAAGCTGTTTGATAAAAGAACCTATTTTACCAAGTAGTGTTAATTTATTTGTTTTTATTATGGCTCCAGGAGTTACATATATGTTGAATTTGTTTATTAGGGTTTGTATGCACCGCACTGTGCAAGGTAATTCTATTGCTATGGGACTATATGTTAATGCCCAATCATCAATCTACGTCAATGGAGTAAATTACTCAGTGATAGACTTGCCGCAATGCATGTAGAAAAGCATTTGGAAAACCAAGTCACATGAGACCTTTATTTCAAGGAACGACTTGGAAGATATCGTTGGCATTGACAAGACTTACAAATCCAAATTACGTAGCTACTGAAATTACGTAGCCACTAAAACAACAACATTCTCCAAAGTAGTGGATAAGAACTTGGTCCCAAAATTGGCTCTTTTGGTAGGTATCACAGAGGCCAAAGACTTTATTTATTTATTTTTTCTAAAGGAATTCTCAAAAAAGAAATAATACTATGCAAACATCTTACCTCAATAAACATGTAGAAAAAATTCAAGACGTAGTGACGAGGTCAATTTACTATTTAGTGAGAGTGTTGGCAAAGTCAGTGTAGTGAGTAAATTGATAAATCAATCAATCCAGGTACTGAAGGGCGGCAGTCATGATTCAATGGTAGAAGGTCTACCCTTTCCATTGTCACAAATGTTGTGGTGAAGGCGGCGATGCTTCAACTCTTCTAAGAAGACGGGTTCGTCATGGTAGACAGTCAAATGCGGCGACGATCACATTCAAGACGTACCTCGTGAAGCGCATCAACAAAATTGGTATTTTTTTTTTGTTGACGTGCTTTAATAAATCATTAGCAAAGAGCTTTATGACAGGAAACTGTCACATATGGCTTGGAGGGCGGGAATATCTCCAAACCATACTTTTGATTATGATATGGTATTATGAAATTTAAGTGTAGGCATACTTTTTCTATTTGCTATATCTTCGTTAGGCATTTTTGGTATTATTACAATAGATTGGTCGAGTAATTCTATATATGCTTTTTTAGAATCATTACAATTTGCAGCTCAAATGGTTTCTTATGAAGTTTCTATCGGTCTCATCATTTTTATTGTACTCTTTGTGTAGGTTCGTGCAACTTTAGTGAGATTGTAATGGCGCAAAAGTACGTACGATTTGGCATTCCCTTGTTTCCTATATTTATTATGTTCTTCATTTCTTGTTTAGCATGAATTAATTGAGCTCCATTATTTCCACGAGCAGAAGTTGAATTAGTCGCAAACCATAATGTGGAATATTCTTCCATGGATTTATCAATTTTATAGGAGAATATGCTAATATGCTCTTAGGAAGGTGTGGAAGCTTTGCATCCCACATCCATTGGGTTCTTGCCCTTTGCAAGAGCGAGCCAATTTATTTAAGGGCCTTGTGTTGTTAATCTCATCTCATCCACGGTAAGTGGATACACCTGCCAAAATTATATGTGACAACTACAAAGGTGGAGGGGGAGGAAATGGTACACCATATCTGTGGATGAATGTAAAGTTATTGAATAGAGATAATCATTCTCGTTTACCAGGATAGAACTCATCAATAATAGTAGACATAGGTTGAAAGTTAGGCATAGCAATCTAAAGTCACCATGGCGCAAAGCGCAACACCTATCTTATTGCAAACATTAGACTAATACTTGTATCCTATTATGAGTGACTTCAATCTTAACAAAGCAACTCGAAACTTGATGGAATTTTTTTTTAAATTATTCTGTGCCAATCATCCACAGACATTTATGCGAGGCCTTTGTAATACAAAAATTTAGGTGTAGCGATTGTAAGAGGGGATGATACTCAATATTTTAGAAAGATGCCATATGATGTAGGAGAGTCAAGTACGGTTCTTTGAAAGGTGAATATCTATCAAGGGGCCACAAAGCATTGCCATACTCTATATTTTTCTCTTTCAAAGAGGTTGGTTGTCTATCCTAGATATTTCTATTTTTTATGTGATTTCGAGTTCTCTTTGGTTTAGTGTAAAGATTTTTTTCTTTTGTTTGTATATGTATGGATTGTGCAACATTTTCACAAAATTGTCATAACCAATTAATGAGATTTGATTGGAAAGTATTCCTACCTTTATCAATAGCTTAGGTAGTTTTTGTACTAGGTGTTTTCATAGCCTTTGACTAGCTCCTTTAATTCATTAAAAAAATACACTGTAGAATAATTAAATCATATATATATTTATTTAATTACAAAATTTGCTAAATTTTTGCTTGAAAATCAAACGAATTAATTAGAAATAATATATAATAGTATATTTTATTTGTTTCATTAACTCCATAAATGCAGGCTTTTAGCAATGTAGAACAATTGATAAAACATTTTTTAATTTTTAATTTTTTAAATCTATGATCTTGTAAAGATGGATAAATATTGCTCATATTAGATTGCGTTAATCATGACGTTTTCAAAGTTTTCATGATATCCAAAAACAAGAAGGCACGAACATTAATATGTCAAGACGACTATCAATTCTTAAACAACCCATATTTTCTACATATAACAATTATTTTATTGATTATCCAACCCCAAGCAGTATAAGTTATTGGTGGTGTTCCGTTCGTTGGCTGCTCTTTGCTTGTTCATTCACTTATTATTATAGGTGTTTATTAGCAATGCATTATACACCTCATATGGATTTAGCTTTCTCAACTGTTTAGGAACGATGGTCAAATTTGGTCGTTGACAGTATCCATGAGGGTCATAGATCTTTCTAACAAAATCCATGACACTCATAGATTTTGTTAGCGACAAGAATCAACCATCATCTTCAAAGTGTTCAACGTAGAATACATCATGAGATATGAAAGACGGTTGGTTAAATTATTATATGCATGCAATGGAGCTAGTATGTTTTTACATTGTGGTTTATCTTCATATTTTTTGTGGTCTATATTATAAAAGTTATTTGAGTCCTAGGAAATTAGTTTGGAGTCTTGGAGTTGTCATTTTACTTTTAATGATTATAACATTTGTTATCGAGTACGTAATGTTGTACGGTCAATTATGCCCTTCTTTCTATCAACAGAAGAATTATAAAAGCCTTCATTAAATGCAAAAAATTCTTTATTATTGAGGTACTTTTTTCCATAAGAAGCCTAAAATTTATGGTTTTTAGTGGCGATCCTTGGAATTTTAGCCTTGTTGGCTTGGGCGGGTTTAAATTCTAAATAAAAATCCTTAGAATGTCATCATAGAGTAATTGCAAGAAAACTCTTACTACATAAGAATAGACATCTTTGACTTTGGAAAATATAGCATAGAGATTTCCTTAGAGTCTACACGTGCAGTGCCCATCCTATCATAGATTTTTGGCTAGGTAACTATATAGTCCCATTTCTGTCCAAAAAATAATATCTATTTCATTCTAATGAACAAATAAGGCCCCCGCCTACTAGAGTCTTATGGTCTATTTAAGCTCTATACTCAAATTTAAATTATAAGCCTTACTTAAGCACCTTTGTAATCTTTTGTCATAATTGATCTAGGAAATTTTACTAGGATTTACTTCTAGTTCTTGCTCCATACGTATTGAAAAAATACTCAACTTTACAAATATCAGTAATGTTAAAGGTCTGTCAATATTTAAGATTTCAAATCAAACCCTTGGTAAGACTGAACTACTTCATGTTTTTGTTTTGGGCAGCTAAGTTAATTTTTTTAGATTATTGACTATTTGACTTTTAGTGCGTTCGCTTATTGGCTTATAAATAATTAGGTTAAAAGCGCACAAGCAAATACAAATTTATCATACAAATAGTTTTACCAAAATATTGGAAAAAATATCGACTATCTAGTCTTCTTTTTGTAAAAAGTACTTAAAATTGTTGCTTGAGATTCAAAGTGAAATGTTGAAATTAAGAAGAAAAACGGTGGAGCCTGAATCATTCATAATTTTTTTTTTAAAATGGTATAGAAAAACATTGTTTGGAGGATTTTAGGCACATGAGTATTTGAGAAGATATAGTCATTGCAAGCATAGCTACTGCAATAACTATCGTAGAAGATACCATAGTGACCTAGCTTTGGGTGGATAATACTTCGTCAAGTCTATTTTTTAGCGTGCATTACTTACTTCCTTTTATAATAGCTACTGCTCCTATTAGTTATCTTGTTGTTTTACTTCATTATAACTCTAATAATCCATTGGTGTTAGTTCTTTTGTAATTAATATAGTTTTTTATTCCTAATTGAACATAAAAGATTTAGAATATTAGGTAGCTTTTGCCATTTTTTTCTCTTTTAATTTGGGGCATCCCGACAACTAATAATTGTGAATCCTATGTCAACTTTGGCTCATTTAGTGCTAGAATAATATTTCTTCAATTTTGCTATGATGCCCATTCTCCGCTAATTAGAAGCTAGAATAATCCAAAACTCTAATGCTTGCAAGGTCTTAAGTCCTTGCAAGCGTTTCCACATTTTTATGAACTTGATTTATGTTGGAAAATGAAAAGTTATAGATTTATTAACCGTCTTATTATCAAATCCCTATATTGGCCTTTTGCCTATTATTTCTTTGTTGATTAGTGGTGTGTTTTCAATTGCGCCACTTTTGTTAAACTTTGTGAAGATTGAAATAAAATCATGGACAAATATCCTTGCCGGGGTTGCTCTAGCAATTGCAGCGGGTATTTTAGAAGTGTAGCATCAGTTATGAATTCTTAAACAAAATTTATGTCCAAAATTCTTGACTTATAAGACTTTGCCAAAGTTTATGTGGCCATAATTCACACAAGATTATGACCAACAAATGAAAATAAAAGAAGAGGTTTTGCGTTGTGGTATCATTTAACCAAATTTGTCGGAGCTTTTGCCTTGGCAAAATATATCTTAGTTAAAAAGGGTATAATGGGCCAAGTGTGCCGTTGTCTTTGATCTTCTATGGCTTTTGTTCTATCTATCCTTCATGCATTTGCTGAGATTTTGCCAAGTTTTGCTACGGCCCAAAAAATGTTTATTTCCAGAAGTACTTTTATGCGCACATCTATTATGGTAGCAATTTTTATAGCAAGCGTATCTAATAGTTTTTTTTTGTTTTTCTGGTTTTCTTGTAGGAAGCACGTAATTCTACGAACCATTGTCGTCTATTCTTTTATCAAACTTAATGATTTGCCATAGTGCAAAATTAAATTGACTTCTTTAAGTCTATCCTAAAAATTATCATTACATAAAATAGTGTTAACACGACAGTGGCTATTAAAAAAATTGTTTCTAGTATTAGAGCTCGACTCATCAAGGCTTTCGTAGCTTCCTCAGTAACGACCGCTTATAGCAAAATATAGTAAGTCATGGCTTTTTGAAGCTTAATAAATACGGCATTGCCCATAATTCTCCTAGTCATGCGCAACATTGTGCCCACATATTTACACAAAAATTATCACAGTTGTTGGTATATTGCTCAACGAAGAAGCTTTGACCTCTTCATCACTCTTATAGGCAGCAGCAATTGAGTTAGTAATAGCACAAAAAGCCTTTGGCATTGCTTGATAAGGACCCAATTGGAGCTTTATATGTATACTATACCATCTAGCTCATGTTCTAATGGTTTCTTCCGAGAAAAAAAGATAATTTGTGGATAATTAATCATTTTAAAAATCTTCTCTAGCTACTTAACAACAAAAAATACATCAATTTTGAAAATCAAAACATAAAATTATATTGTATACCATTTATATTTACCTATTTCAATTAATACAATTTTTGAAATAACTGACCAACATACGTTTTCAAGACTTAATTGAAATTTGTGGAGTTGATTCTTTTTCCCTGAAACAAAAAGATTATTATTTACTTATAGCAACCGCAAAGTCACCAAATAAAGTGCACATTTGTACCAAATGGATGAGACGTTGTAGAAGGTCGCAACAAAATGGGCACAACTTATTTGACGGATATGTTGCTAAAAACACCCAATGGAAGGAACTTCCAATGAAGAGTGTAGCCTATCATGAAAGGAAATCATAGAGAATAGCCAACCCATAGGTGATAATCAACCATGTTTTCGTAACACAATTGAATGGGAATTTATTATTTATTTATTTTTTCATTTGTGAACATAAGGTGTAGCGGTATCTTAGTCCAGGCGCATTGGGCAAGACTCAAATAATGTATCGTAGCGTCTTCTTTGTACAATGGAGCTTAGTGACGATTGTACCAAGACAACAAAGGAACCAAGATTTTCAAAAGTATTTTTTTATTTTTGCTCTATTTATGAAAAACAAAGTAAAGAAATTTTTTTAAAGGCACAACACTTGAGGGTATTTGAAACACCAAAAGCGCACAATGCAAAGCTACTCAAGAGCATCCAATTACAAGCATTAAGTGGAATTGGTGAACCATGCATTTTTCTAGAAAAAGATATGTGAGACAGAGGGCTCGTAGTACCCGCCGACTCAAAACCTACCCCGCAAAACAAAAACAATAGTACAATATGACGAAGAGGAAGGCGCCTAAATTGATGTACCTCTAGTCAAGGGGTATGTTGTGTACTCAAGTAGCATGAACAAATGGATATTGAGCTAGTATAAGACTAAGCAATTAAATAATAAAACAAAATTTGTTGATTTAGCAAATTTGGATTGTCTGCATATTTTTTGGAAACATTCATGTTTTATAATACAATTTCAACTTGAAAGCCTTTTTTCAATGGCTCCTAAAAAAGGTATCAATGCGTGGATTATTGTCTCTAAAAAACTTCCATTTAAACCAAGTTTGAAAAATGGTGCTTATAGGAAAAATTATAATATGCGACACTTTGATCAAAATAGAAAATACACTTGAAAACTAGATAATTTACTTCCAAATTTGTTTTTAAAAAAAAATGCTAAACGCGTGTAGTAAATAAAAAATTATGTATGCCTATAGCTTAGACTTAAATTGAATAATTGAAGTACGCCTTTAGCTTAGACTTAAATAGGGTAGGACCTTAATAATTAAATCAAATTTATAATATTTCTTTACTTGGATATTATCTTACTTGTCGCAATTTAGACACTAACCTATAAGTTTTTGACAATAATAGGGCGGCTTTAGATAAATAGAATCCATAAATTTTGTGGGCTTAGCTTATTAGTCAACACGTGTAAACTAATAAACCGTCTGCAAATTTCATGATAAATTAAATAATCCAAAATTCTTTTTTGTTTTTTTAGTATTGTGAAAGCTATTTGGTAGTGCACGTTAATCTCCACTGTACCTTGTCTAGCCAATTATAAGTATTTGAAAAATTCTAAAAACCAATGTGTAAAGCACCGCGCTTAAGCTACTTACTACATATTTTATTGGCTAAAACATATGCGAATTAACGTAAGAAAGGCATAGATTGCTCGAATTCTATAACTCGGTTGTTTACAATAGTTATCACAATAAGCAATACGAGAGCGCAACACCTCCAAGAGCCATATATGCTGCTATTTTTTGCTATAATGTAAGACCACGGATGCTCCATGGATGTGAACAATATATCATTTTGCCGGAAAAGCCCGCGCTTTGAGTCACATCATTTTGAACAACCTTAGCTGAACTTGGGTTGGAGAGCCATGTGATATGTAACTATCTTGCACGGTTTGGAGATCACTGTGTCATATCGAGAGAACGGAAAATTGCGGTTCTGCGATGGAATTTTTGACTCTGTGTATTCGATATAACTCGAGGTGTTGTGTACAAACCAATGTGTTCGAAATAACTCCAATTTATTTAGCAACTCATATATTTGTGTCGGTCGGGTGGTAGAAACAGGAAGTTTGGGATATGTTTGATGTTTATTTTTCAAAGCATCCTGATTTATGCCGTATATTCACAGATTATAGTTTTGAGAGTGATCCATTATGAAAGGACTTTCCCTTAATTGGGTACGTGGAAGTTCATTATTATGAATCAAAGAAATGCGTGTTTTTTTAGAACCTACAGAGATGACTCATGAAATTTAGTAATTTGATTTAGCTAGTCCTTGGGAACAAAGTTTGCGTAGTGACAAATCAAGTGAAAAGTAAAAAGATCTGGCTTATAGCCATTCTGATAATATTAAATTTTGTAGTAATAACTTATTTGGCTTACTTCTATAGCATACTCAATGATTCCCTTTGCTTGTTTGAATCAAACTTGATCGTAACAATGTGAAACAACATGGATGATGACCATTTGTGAAAACGCTGCGCTCGGATCATGGAAATTTGTAAGAATAAATTGGACCTCTGCTACTTCATTGGCTCAACAAAAAAAAATTGGAAAGAAAAAATATAAAAATATAAATGTAGAAATGCTCTAAAGGTTTTTCTTTATTTTGCCTTTTATCTTACTCTTATGTTTTATGAGCTTGAAAGAGTTTGGCCACTGAATCTTCCCCTTCCCGTCTTAATTTATCATTTGAGATGATAAATTGAAACAATCTAAAATTTTAGATTGTGGAATTATTTTTAAAACCTAGTAAAAGGTTTTATTGATTTAGGAACAAATTAACTGAATATAAGTTGGATGGAGCAGAACTATCTATAATACTAGAACAAAGAATTATCAATTATTGCGCCAAATTGCATGTGGATGTCATTGGTTGAGTGGTGTCAATTGGAGATGAAATTGCAGGAGTCTAGGGATTAAACAAAATTCAAGGTGGATAAATGGTTGAATTTTCCAACAATGTGGGAGAAATGCCTTTGAATCTTGAAAATAAGAATGTAGAAATTGTTATATTTGGTAGTGATACTACCATTAAAGAAGGAGGCATTGTCAAGCGCATTGGATCTATTGTGGGTGTTCTTATAGGGAAGGCCTTGTTAGGTCATGTGGTTGATGCCTTAGAAGTACCTATTGATGAGAAAGGTGCTTTAAGCATTGCAAAACAAAGGAGTATCCAAGTTAGAGCTCCGAAAATTATTGCACATTAATCTACGTAAATCTCATGCAAATAGAATTAAAAGTTGTAGATGGTCTAGTTCCTATAGGTCGTGGTCATTGAGAACTTATAATAAAGGACAAAAGAATTGGAAAAAAAACAATTACTATTGATACTATCTTGAAACAGAAGAAAATCTATACCAAGGCACCTCAAATAGTGAAACATTGTATTTTGTGTATGTAGCGATTAGACAGGAAAGTTCAACTATGGCGTAATTAGTTAAGATTCTTTCAAAAGCAGGTGCGTTAGAATATTGTGTTATTATAGCAGCTGCTGCTTGAGATCGTGTACATTTGTAATTTTTGGAGCCATATTCGTGTTGCGCTATGGAAAAATATTATTGAGATAATGGAATGCACACATTGATCAATTATAATGATCTTTCGAAGCAATCATTGGCATATCAAAAAATGCCATTAATATTATGTCAACCACTAGGTTGTAAGGCATTTCAAAGAGACATTTTTTGTCTATATTCTTGTTATTTCGAAAGAACCGCTAAAATGTCAAACCACAGTGGTGCAAGTAGCTTGACTACATTACGTGTTACTGAAACACAAGTCGAAGATGTATTTGCTTATATACCTATCAATGTGATTTTAATAAGAGATGGACAAATCTTTTTGGAAACATAACGTTTTTATTGTAGAATTCGACTTGCTATCAACATAGATTATCTGTAAGTTGTGCAAGCATGGTGACGTCTACACGGGATCGTTGAAGTTGGAAAGCCCGGTGTAGGATCCTTGAATGCGTAATTTGTCTTACCCAATCATAAGTAGATGAAAGCCGATAAGTCATGAACTAACTATTGGAAGTTCAGAAAACAAACCTTGATGATGGTTGCCTTACTTTTAAAGGAAAGACACCCAAGATTCTTTCTATGTGAACTTGGAATTTGTATTGTCTACAACATGAGAACTTTTACTATACAAGAAGGAAAAGCGGAACATTCCGTTGGAAAACACATGAATTTTACCACCATGAACGGGTCAATCAAGGCTCTACAATTGTTTTATACCTAAACGAAACTTTCAATGGAAATCCGGACTTATCAATAGAGGCCGCGATTTGTACAGTCCTTGTGGAACCACCACAAGAACTTTTGAGGAAGAAACCTTGTTGGTTTGGCAATAGATATTCACAATGGTAAGTTGTGATGATGAATTTTTTTGCTAATTAAGAAAGTAAACATGTTAAAAACTCATCTAGACATGATTCTAGTATCTTTCAGATTTCTCCACGGAAGAGAATGTTGGTATATAGTCAATGAACCTTGCTCTCTCTTCAAAGCTAAACCAATGATGATCAAAGCGCCATAATGTCTCTTTAGACAAAATCAAGCACATCAAGTTGTGTGAAAATTTCTTTATCTACTACAACATCATAGAAGAAAAACTATAAGAAACCTTACGTTTTATACAACCAAAGAATGTAGAGAATTGATATAAGACTTCTTTAAAGAATGAAAGTCAATTCCAAAAAAGTAGAAACTAATGGATAAGCCAGAGAATAAATAAATAATAGGCTAACTCCTCAACTTGCATTCGTACATTCAAAAACTCTATATATTGGTGAATAGACAAGTTAAGTGTAAATTGAAAGCTAAATTGCGTTTTTTCAAGAACTTCAAAGATTTTGGTAACATGCTTGATTTTTTTATATTTCTATGTAGAGTAAATTTGTTATGTCTTCCATTTTTTATTTAGTGTTTGATACAAAGTTTTGTGAAAAATGTGACTAGTGCATCCTACAATTTTACTTTATCATAATTTAATGACAAAAAGAATACAACACCATATTTGATATATTGGGAGATTTTTCACGACTTTGAAGATATATGCTCTTTAAAATATAAATTTTAATAGACTCATGTAGGTGCAAAGCAATAGACAATGTGCTCAGAATACTATATTTTGTTCTATGGAGGGACCAAACAAGCCAAACGTCCAAAAAATTGGTAACGGGAATAAAAGCTTACTCCATAAACCCAACCCTTATTTAAAACTTCATGAAAGAAAATCACTCACAACACTCATTTATCCCTAGGCAAAACACAATTGTACTATCACAAATAAAATTGTCTAGGATCTTTATGTTATGGACTTTATGTGTGTCGTGTAGCAGTACTCAACTTTAAAAGTGTGTTTTTCTGGATTGTATGTGGCACCCGTTGTACAGAAACTCCATGCAAAACGTCTCCGCCCACGAATTCTCCTCAAAAATATTGTTGGAAACAAATTATCTCGTTCAGATCCTACTTGCCGCTACTTGCTGCCAAAATTAAACGTTGATGAGGTGTGTAGGCAGGGGTTGGAGCGTCTTCTAGATAGCCCACTAATGCAAGAAATTGGAGCAAGGAGGACTTGTCAACGTTAAAGGGCTTTTTTGAAGTTGGCTTATGGAAAAACTCACCATCAACGAGAGTGAGTACGGAGCATCCTTGAAACCATAATATAGAATGGGCTTTGTTAGGGAACATATCTTTGGATTAGAACGCGGAGACCCTAAAACTGAACGAGGCAAAATATGGGAAGGTGTCCTCACCTATTAAGAATGGTTGTCGAGCGACAGAGCTTTCAACAACTCCCTTGTCCACTGTCATTGTCGAATAGTTTATGGTTGACTAAGCTCTTGCAGCAAAGTGCAATAGAATATTTTAGGGCTAGTTTAGGGCCTACTTCAATTGGCAACGTAGCCGAGTGTTTAGACACGCAAAGAATCCGGAATTTCTTTGGCCTGCCACGTTGGCTCACACGTGCATAGAATCTCATTGAGGTCAAGCACAACATTCAATTACCCGCCCTGAAAATCTAATGGGACTCTAGATATTTCTTCTACATTACTAAACCCACTCACTCATGCTTCACAAACCTAGTTAAAAAATGCCAGGGGAACAAACGACATTACTATGGTTCTATAAGCATCGTTTGTTTAAGAGGAAACACAACGCAATACAAAAAATAAGGGGCGGAGATGAAGTGTAAGGTGCGTAGAGATAAATACCTCAAAAACTTCATTGTCTAAGTGAGTTTCTTTCTAGACCTCCAAAGACTCCAAAGAGCCATGGACGTTGTCAAGGACATCAACCTTTTCTTCAATGAGTTGATGACATGTCTATGGAATGAGAGAAGGGAGCTCTAGGACAACAACAACATGGACGACCTCTTCTAAGACTAAGACGGAAGCTTGAACGACCTCATCTATGACTGATGTAGCGACCGCTTCAGTACCGAAACCTAAATTTAGATATTTCCACTTTAAGACTATCACGCCACAAACATTCAAGAGATAGGTACAAAAGATAGTTATATAAATGGGAGCATTTTAGCTCAAGCCAAGCTAAAGTGCTCAACAAACTCAATTTAATATTCACAAAAAATGTTTGTACAAAAGCTGACATTCACAATAATTGCCTTGCTTGAAAAATCGACCCTACTCTACACTTATTCTGGGGAGGGACATTAACTTGACGATGAGTCCGGCATATCTTTGTGAGATTGAGCAAGCGAGGGCAAAACAGAACGGAAAGGGCAAAAGGCAATGCCAAAGTGAAAACAAGAGCACTTGGAGGCCCCATTAAGAAGGTAGTAGGGGACTGTTAAAGAGAACCATGGGACTGACTACTACTCCGTTATTTCCTGGACTATTGAGGCTGGGCGATTGGAGAATGTTGTACCAAAGGTAGAAGCTCGGTATGAGGCAACTTGCTCGCTATCAAATTCTTCAACATCATCATCATCCCCTCATGTTGCTCTGCTTCCATAATTTTGGTGTCCTCGTCTCACTGTGCTTGAATCCTTCTCATCTCTTCGTCCCGCTATGTTAGACGTTGCTCCATCAGTCTCTGCAGTAGGACCTCCTCTTTGAGTTTTTTCTCGAGGATGCTAAACCTAGTGTCCTCTCCAACGAAACTTGTTGACGCCGATGGAGAGCACCCCGCGGTACTAGTGACCTTTCCATTTCTATAGCTCAAGACGAGTACATGACGTACCCGACACAAGAGCTGATTGAGGTATATGAGAGATGACCACCAAATCCAAGTCAAGAAAGTCCAAACGATGAGGGGACATGCACTGTTGGGTGGCACATGTCGTATCATCGGCTTCGGAATGCATCCCGCTATCATGCTTCAGAGGAGCAATGTTGTTGAAGTCATTACTTGATTCAGCTGCCAAGGTTCTTGCGCTTGGACTTGAAGCCCCACCGTTGATGCTCAAAGTCTTGTCATCCTCTTCCTCGCCCACTATCCCTTTCCCCTTCAAAAGTGCCTTCCTAAGGAGTGGGAACACCTCCTCGCTGACTTGATATCCACCAACCAAGAAATCTTGCCGGTCAAGCGTCAATCCAACCTCTGCGGCTTCGTCAAAGTCGGACTTTTTACTAGCGTGCACGATGCAAAAAGCTTCTAAGTTCAACATCTGCACACGAAAGAAACATGCACACATGTTATGCCTTTGGACAACTCATATAAGAGATCAGATAGGTCTAGTTGGCGATCAGCGTGCACTTTAGCTTGAGTTGAGCTGAAGTGCACAAAACAAGGCTAATTCTAAAGATGCGCTACTTATGTATTTCTAATTGCAATCCTACGCCTCAAACAACAAGCGCACAAACAAATTTAAAGTAAGAGGTTGTTTTGCACTTTAGCTCGAATAAAGCTTAAGTAGTGTAGTAACAACTAGAAGGGAAAAGACTTGAAATCACATCTACCCAGAAAACAATTTTGAGAACATTCGATTAGATAGGACGACAAGAGGGAGTAGTTAGATAGCCAGGCTTATCATGGCATGAAGTTATGTGCATATTAGCTCGAGTCCAGCTAAAGTGTAGGCCGACTTACCACATCGGCACTCAACAACTTTGTCTCCGCAAACATGCGCACCACCGCTTTCTTGGCTTGCAGAATAGTTTGAGTTGTTTGACGATGAATTCCATCTTGTTCATATGCATGAAATACTCAAGCTTGTTGTATTTCCAATGCTTTTTGTACAATACATGCTCCGTAGCTTTGTACACCTTCTTCACAGCCGAGATTACTGTGAGCTCTTTCTTGAAAAGTAAGAGCATTGGTACAAAATCCAGCGCAAGTTTGCTCTAGGCTGAATGTGCTCCAAGAAGCTCACTGAAGGCGAAGATGTACTCCAATGGAAGAATGTCGTATACTGCGGAGAACGCCTCTACGTTTGCAAATGCCTATACTTGCTTATACATCTCGACATTGCCGGACATGAAAAGCCACGTCAGAAGTCTTGTGAGGGACGGTTGCCTTGCGGAGGAGAACATATTCAGGAACTCCCAAAAGCATGACTTTGCTAGAGACACCCTTGACTTTCCTCCGAAGCTCAGATTGTTCCAAAAGTCGATAATTTTGAGCTTCACATTACAACCAAGAATTTGCCGGATATTAGAAGGCCACGTACCCAACGAATTTGTCTCCAACTTGTAGCCACGGAAGTACATAGCCCTTTGCGCTTTGACGAACTACGCTCTCTCATGAAGACTCAAAAAAATTCTTTGGCATAGGGAGAAAGGTCCTCACATGTGCAATTTTGGAACTGCGTCTGCTTTGCATTTGCATAGTATAAATTTGTCGGGCCTTAGTCCAAGAGGGCACGCATCGAAG
Source organism: Bryoerythrophyllum caledonicum (assembly GCA_963971425.1). Lineage (NCBI taxonomy): Eukaryota > Viridiplantae > Streptophyta > Bryopsida > Pottiales > Pottiaceae > Bryoerythrophyllum > Bryoerythrophyllum caledonicum. The sequence goes on from OZ020514.1 coordinate 18,578,342, forward strand.
CCTTTCACACATTGTAGTCGGTCTTAAACTTCTTCCATCTTGACTAACCGTAATCCCTGTGGTTGTTGAACAATTCCAACTCCGGATTGATGATGTTGAGCTACGTGCGCGCAAACTCCTTCCTCTTCCTCTGTTTAGCCCAATCCTTCACAGAGTAGCAATTCTTGACGACATTTAGAGGCTGCTTCACGACGACCTTTGGATATGGGAAGCACCTTGATTGTCCGGATTGATACAGGATGTGCTTGCACATCTTTGCGTGGTCAGCCTTTGACATATTGCCGAGAAACTTGAAGAACTCACGATTAAGCATTCCATTCTTCTTTGGTACCGAGTACTTGGATTCATTGAACTTCTTCATCAAGGAATCTTTTGAGTCGACGTCGATAAGGTCCCCATGAGCAATGACAAAGATGACTTCTTGCTAGAGATTGAAGGATTCGTTGGACGAGGTTATGATTTTCACCTAGTTAGTAAGGTTGAGGCCCTTGGCTTTTTTGGCTTTCTTCATGTCAGCTTAGCTTTTTGCCACATTGATCACTGCAAATTGTTTGCAAGTGGCGGCAAGAAATCTTGCACTTATGAAGAGGTAGAGAGTTGATTATTTGATCCATATTGTCAAGGGAGAAGTTGCTACGAGTTCTTGGATTTTCATTCACGCCAGGAAATCGAACACTTTAGCTCAAATTGAGCTAAAGTGTGATCAAGGTATAAGTCAATGTAACATAAAATTATAAGTCATACTTTACCTCGTTTAGAGCTAAGTCGAGGGAGTTGGTTGTGGTGTCTTACCTCGTACTGCCTGTCGTTCTCAACTTCTAGTGGGCTACTTCTCTCTACTCGATGAGATCTCCTCACGCCGGCAGCATTGTGTTTGGGCATTGATTTATCCATATGCAGCCAAATGGATTGAGCTCCAAGGACGTTGGTTGCCCAAGTTGACATGAACTAAGTCAAGTGATTCACGCAATTACAACATGCTGAAATCTTCCTCAACTTCTCGGTGTCGTCCAATCAAACGATGAAACAATTCTTGGTCCGGAAGTGCTCCTTGATAATTTCCGGAACATCGCCGTTGATCATCGCCATAGACGTAGCTATGTTATCTTGGCCATTGATGATGTAAAAGTCAGAGTCCTTCATCTCCTCCGGCTTTGATGGCTTGATATCCAACTTTGCCATGACACACAGGATCTGCTTCTCTATTGTTGTCGTGCATCGGGGTATGGTAGGGCATCAACTCCTCCATCCCTTGTGCCTTGAATGCACGGATAATCCATATAGGCAACGCGTTGTACTACCTCATCACGCCCAACTCCATCTTGCTCTGAGGGTTTGCTAAGCATTAGCATTCTCGACAATTTGTTCAAAATTTTGCATAAATCTGCTACACATTGCCATAGTCTAATTTTTTCCGATATCCGAGCACCTGAGGAAGTTCCAAGAGTAACAAGGCCTACTATTTGATTGGTCCTCCTTCATCGCCAACTTGCTTTTCTTCCTTGATAAGCTCTCGGGCTTTTTTGTTGCAGCGCGCTTCGTAGCAGTTGAAGTCAATTGCATGATACGTAGATTCCTTTGGCTCGTGCATTTCCTAGGTGTCTTAGCTTGTGCGGAAGCTTAACTTAGCTCCTAGCTTTTGGTTCCTATAACGACCAAAAGTGCAATTGGACGCCTCTCTGTAATGGTTTTTGCCATCTCTAGTGCGGCTAAGGTACTCATCCAAGATAGGACAATGGAAAGTTTATTTGCTACTGCTTTGGCTTTAAGTGGGTGTCCGTTGCTAGTCTATCATTATTTAATGGAGTTATCCTGCTCTATCTGAGCTACTCTATCATCGAACTTGGACCCTCTAAGACTCGCCACAGAGTCTTCTCAACTGAAGAGAGAAGACACAGGGTTCACAGCTTATTATAAACATATATGGTTACAGACCCTTAGCGGTTGTCACGTAAGACACCTTGACAACCTCATTATCCTCGTGAACAACGTCTAAATTTTTTATCTCAAAACATATGTGTTGTGGCTCTGTTACATCGCCGCTAAATGTTAAGCCAAAATCCATGTTAACTGTCCTTGACGACCAATGTAGCATCCATTTCTTTGTCTCATCTAGCTCCTTGAGGACCCAACAATCCAGAGAGTTGTTGTTGTCTCCTTCATCGTCATCCGAGTCGATGGCCTTAGGTTGGAAGAAAAGCTTAAGTCTCAATTCGATCCTTTTCATTATTCCATCAAACAAGCCGGTAAGTTCAGACCGCAAATAAGCATATCGGCCATATCTCTTGATTTTCCTATTGACACCTTAGCTCAAGTCAAGCTATAGTGCAGTTGAATGTTTCCCTACTTTTCAGTAAGTGCCTTTCCGTTTCATTATTTTGGATGATACTTTAGCTTGGCTTGAGCTTAGCTGTAATAATAAGTAAGGATTAGATTTTCCCTCATTCAAATGTTTTGGTTCCATATTAGGTGATGCTTCATCGTTAGCTCGAGTTGAGGTAAAGTGTGGCAAAGACGCACTTAATCAACACATGTCTGATACGACTCGCACATTCATCAACAAAGACCATTGATAGACCCTATGAATCAACTCGTGCCTACTTCCAAGAACTTCCAAAAATTGAAGAATAGTTAATAAACCGATTCAATTACTCACAAACCTCATCCTCTGAGGTTCTCAAGTGGTTGGAGCAGGAGTGAAGCTCATGCACAATTTTTGAAGTTGTATGAGAAGCAGACATGAGTAGAATAACCTAACTATGCTTTTACTACAGAAGTATCATTAAAAGCACCCGATGACCAACATAGTCATCTTGGATGACATTTTAGCTTGACTTGAGCTGAAGTGTTGCGGTAATCAGAATTGCTTGTTTTTTTAGTTTGTTTGATTTGGTTCCTTACGAGCTGATGCATCATCTTAAGCTTGTCTCGAGCTAAAATGTGTCCAAATTCGCACTAAGTTGGTACACTTTTTACAGGACATATAGTCATCCAATATTTGAACTCGTAACTACTCCGAAGCGATTTCAAAAACCATGCAAAAATGTTTTGTCAGATCAAATCACTATCGAAGCCTCAATAGTGAGATTCTCAAGTAGTTAGATTGGGAAGAAAATTATTGCATAATTTTTGAAAACGCAGAAGAACCAGGCACAATCAAAATTCATAATATCATTTGTAGTTTTCAAAGAACTTTCATGAGATGTCCTTGGCAATTCTAGCTTCAATACTATTTAATGTTTTGCTTGTATTGATAATTAATTCCTCGTTCATTTCCTTTGTTTCACACTTTTGCTTGAGTCGAGCTAAATTGTATAGGTATAGAAGAATTCAGCCACTTCTCTGTCAACAGTTGTGGTTCCAGATTAGTTGATGACTCCACTTTAGCTCGAGTCGATCTAAAGTGCGGCCAAAGACGCACTAAGGCAATACACTTTAGCTGGAGTCAAGCTAAAGTGGAGCCAACAATGAGCCCTCTTGGCCACACTTTAGCTCGGCTCGAGCTAAAATGTGGTGACACAAATGCATATTTTATCCAAATTATGTTAAAATTCTCATTTGTACGTGTAGGATTTAAGGCTTAGCGCTTAGAACTCATTGACGAGAGTATTGTATTTACCTTTTAGACATTTTTAATGAACTTCAACCAAAAGTTATTTCAAGCTGGAACTTGGCGTCCTGCAACAAGAATAACATTCCAAACTATTAGCAACAAATCCTACTCATGAATCATATCACAAACTCAATCAACTAATCAATCATGAAGACAAACAATATAACATGAAAGAAACACACACAACATCAACACAAAGACACATAGCCAAACCATAACCGACACAATCAACCAATCTAGAACACCAAACCAAAAAACCAAACCAGAACACACACAATCAACACGCATTAAGCACAAATACAAAATAAAAAACAACATGGACACACAATGTGTCACAAGATAAACACAAAAAAGAAACACACATCCAAACTTAAGGCAACACATTGAACATTAAAATCAACACACGCACTCACAACGTATTCCAATACAAACTTAAACAAAATTAATGGCTACTCTGCCTCATTCACCAGAAAAAATAACACATACAAAACTAACATCAACACACCTACAAAAACAACACCAACACCATAAGACCACACTAGCATGAACAAATATTACACACATATTAGAATTGAAGACACACAAACTAGTCTATAAAACACAAGAAGCTGTTAATGAACTTTATTCAAAAAACCAACCTCAACTCATAAGCATGAATTGCAGATAATAAACTTCACACAAACTACACAAAACAAGCATAAACCAAACCTCCAAAACGCTACACAATTAGCCATCCAAACAAAACTTCAAAACAAAACAAAACCTTCATTGAAAAACAACTCACATACAGAAAGCAATGAAAAAACAATGCATTCAAACGTCAATGTGTGCACATACCTTAACTGTCAAAAATCTCGACTCCTTCGTTGCACGTCTTGCTCCTTGTTGCACGTTCACATTGGTCCTCTTCGCACGATTAACAACTCTGTACGAAGTTGCTTGTAACTCTACGTGCTAATAACCTCACGCAACATTGAACCTCAGTTGCGACAAACCTTCCCTGTTGGAAACCAAAGCGCTGCAAATAAGAATGCGCAACAAAACCTAAACAAAAGAGCTACAACAAACACAAAACTCAACAAACCCTGGACCAAACAACATGAACACAAGCGGCTACCTAAACTCAAAGAAAACAAGCAGCAACAATCTTAGCAACCCACTGAAGAATGAGAGAGAAGACCCGCTCGCAACCCAACCTGTAGGTGAACTCACTCGGGCACCTAAAGCCGTGTGATGGTCAAGCACCTAAAGCCGTGTGGTGCTACGGTGATATCCTTGGGTTACATCCTAAGATATTAGGGAAATATCCTAGGGTATAAGTGGTGGATGCACCACGCATCATTGAAATTCTGGATTGATACCCGCAATTTCAAGAAGTGAATTGAGTTACCCCACCTTAAGTTCATGAAATTATGCGAGTATAGGAATTAGGTACTCCTAAATTTTTTAGACAATTTAACACCATAAAAACTTTGAAAGTGTTGATTCCGGAGCAATGGGTAGGAAGCAAAGAAAATAAATTATTTCCAATTTCAACCTTTGGATCTCAATTAAGACTTATAAATTGATAAATTCTCAATAATTCATAAACTTTGATTGCCAAGAAGTGGAAGATTATAGTATTTAGTGTTAAATAAAAGATCAATTTTCTTCCATGCTTTGACTTGACTTGGTTTCAATTTTTGCACTACACAAGGTCTAAATTCATTCCCATCATAAGATTTAAGTTCCTCGTACACCAATTATTAGGCGTTAGGGAGAGGTGTAGCATATTTACAACAAATGTGCAACAATTGAAGAGTCTAAGACTTTGAATTCAAGTTTCATTTTTTTGTAAATTTGATATGTTTTAGAATGAAAATTCGACGGTGAATAAGTACTACTAGGTTTACACCACATCTTGTTGTAGTAAAATCATGAAGTAAATGCCGGCACACGTTTTAGCTCTTGTAGAGCTAAAAGTGCAAACTTTGTTTTTGATTCACTACACTTAGTGATGGTGCACACTTTAGCTCTAGTGTGTGCAATGACTCTTTTACATTCACTACTCGTAGTGATGGGGCACATTTTAGCTAAAAATCGAGCAAATGTGGGTGCAATGTGTATTTCCACTTCTTGGAACCATCATTTGAAATTCTCTACTTCTCTTTATAGTTACGTATCCCACAAGGTGAGCTGGAATTCTTTTGAATATAAATATGTATAGCTAAATCTCCAATAATAAAATAAAGCAAAAATATGACAATCTCTAGGTCTATGTGGATATTAAAACGGTACTCTTAGTACCGTGACCAAAAATGTGTGACAATGTGTGAAAATGTATAACTTGGGATATAATGTTATTTTTCACTCAAGAAAGGTAATGTTTTTCAACAATATGAAACTTTATAATATTATTTTCTAGTATTGAAAATCTCACATTCAATAGTATGTTTTAGCATAAGCTTTTACATTTGCTCGACATGCCCACAATCGAGAAGTTGCTTTCAGGCAAGCATTACTTTTATTTAAGAGGTTCAATGAGAAAAAAATTACATTTCAATGTGCCTCATGTCTTCTATCAGCCTTCTGCAAAATTTCAAATCTTTAAAGTATAATTTGCAACTGTAGAAATGTGCCCTAGAACTAATTATTTTTCTATTGTATGTACAAATAAATCCAAAGTTACTTACATAATGATCATAAAATTATGCCTCATGCATTTAGTGTATGTTTCTTTTTTGTAATGGTTATGTTCGATATTTTGTTATTTCATTTTTTTAAGGAACATCGTCTATTCATTTCTTGTTTAAATCTTTTAATATTGTTCCATTCTCTATGTTTTACACATGACGGAGTTTTTATTTTTACGTCAAAACATTAATAAATATTGTGTACTGTCAATAATTCTTATATCTTTCATGTCATGTATACGTAGTCTGTGACATTATTGGGTATTTCTCTTACATATCACATTCAATAATACAATATAAAGTCTTTAAGTATATGATCCTATAATAATATCTCTACATCCTCACTTTGGCTCCTTTATTCAAATAAAACATGCTTATTTGCAACATACTTTAAAATATAATAATATTGTCCATACTTGTTAGCCTTTTTTAATCTACTTATAATGATTTTTAATTTGAAAAGTTTTTAATGCTTCCAAAACGTAGGCTACTTGAAATTTAATGGATAAGGTATCTTTTCATATGCATCAATTTACTCTAGTATAAAATTGGATTGGTCATTTAGAAATGCACGGAAGAAATTAAGAAACAAATTTATTGCTTAGATTGTCACCTCGTGAACTCATGATAAGAAAATGTGAACTAAAGAATAAAAATATTTAATCCAACTATTGGTTATTTTCCAACATTTTTAATCTTTGAGTACTTAGAGGATAGTAGGCATTTTCAATTCCAAATCCATACCATGGAGACACTAAGGATTCTTCCAAAGAATGAGCAGTCTAAACTGATCACAAAATTATAACATTTATGCACTTTTTTTAAACCTCAAAGAACTCGTGTCTAAGAGCATAATTGTATTCATTCTTTTTTATCCCAAATAAATGTGCGCATACAAAAAAAATTGGTATTTTAATACAATATATTTGACAAAAACTTTGCTTTCAACTTTATAGATAAGTCTTTTTTAGATTGTAATACAAGTTCATGCTAATCATCTCGATATCTTCTCTACATTTTCATGGTCCTTAGTTGAATTGTTAATATTTGGAATATCCAAAGTATTAGTAAATTGCAGTGAGATATCATCAGAAAGGTAAACTCTAAAAAACGGACCCTAAAACCAAAATTGTGAATTCTAAATCCTAAATCCTGAACCCTAACCCTTATTCTCATTATTACATCTGTACTGGTCCTACCTACGGATACATTTGAGGGTAATACTCATTCTTAAATAGAAGATTTAGCTTTGCGCCGAGATTTTAAATTTGCACTCTTTAAAAGGATATGGAAAAGTTTTCTCTCGCCAATCTTGAAATTCTCATCGCCAATTGAAACGGTCGTGTGTCCTTGACTGACCTCGGCGAACCTTGCCTTGTTTCTTCTTTTCTTTCCTCTTCAGTTCGGTTGTTGTACAAGTGTCGTGGGTGGGAAGCTTGAAGGAGATACAATCGCGAGACGTTGAGAAGGGCAAGGTTTAGATTGGGCACAATTAAATAGGGCGCTTGCGCGAGGCAACAACGCACTAGTTGTCTACTTTCTAAGGTAAATGAAGTATGCTTCTTGCATTCTCCATATATTCTAGCATTTAGATTCTGACTACGATGTTTATCGCTCTAGTTTTAGTTTCTAGTGTAATCGTGAAGCAGCACTATCAGTTTCTCAATTTTTAATTCCAAGGATTTGGGTTCTTATATACTGATATGTTAATTAATGGGCTAAAGCATTGAGGCATATTATGCCCAATCTTGACGGCAACTATCACGAAACGACAGTTTAGCTCGACTTGAGTTAAATTGTCTTCTTCAACAGTGTGCCAATTTAGATCGAGTTGAGTTAACCTGACTTACAAAAAATATATGATAGTTTAGCTCAAGTCAAGCTAAGCTGTCATTCTCAACGGTGTAAAAGTTTGGCTTGATTCGAGCTAAACCAACTTACTGAAAAGGTGTGTCAGTTTAGCTCAAGTCAAGTTATACTGCCATTTTGTATTGTTTAGCAATTTAGCTCCATTCGAGCTAAGCTGTCCTTCACGATCTTTGTGTCCATTTTTTCCGAATCGGCCTTATCAATTTGACTCTAAATTTGTTACAATTTAGCTGGATCTCAAGTTAAATTTCTATCAAGTCATACTAACATATTTCCTCACCTGGATATTTACTATTTGATTGAGTTATATTTTCGCAATTGTAGCGTGGACATGAAATAATATTTTGGTCATGTAATACCATTTGAGATTACCTCGACTCAAGATAAATTTTCCTGTTCCAAAATGTCAATATAATTAAATGCAAGTCCTTTTATTCAAGTATGTCACTTTCCATCAATGTCCAGGAATGTTCAATTCCTCATGATTTTTTATTCCAATGACATTGTTGCATTCAAAATTGTGTCCAACACTACCCTAGAGATAAAATAAAAGTCCTCCGGACGCGCTTGTACAATGGGACCATTGTGCAATGTCGAAATTATATCAAACTTGACATTCACAGAAAGTTTCATAGAAACGCTGCGGGTAGGAAGGTTATGACTCTAGAGGTTGTGGACGACTGTGCCCATGCCTGTATAAAAATCTTGGGTGTTAGTTCGAGTACTTTCTATTGACATGCAAAGGACACTGCCATTGGTGATGCGACTCAACACCACAAGAATATTAATTTGCGTAAGCCTAGAGGTCATACGATTGTAGCTACTGCCGCTCTTGGAGCCATCCTCGATAGACATGCGGACCACATGCGTCACAAGTTTTGTGTTCTCCCATCTGGCAAGAAGGTTGTGGCAAAAGTCCTCCGTGCAAGTTTTAAGTGGATGGATCAAATACCGCTTCTTGATGATCTCATTGCTAAATGTGGATTGCCGCCAATCTCAACCGTCAAACTTGAATAAGATTTGGCGAGTGAGCTTCCCTAAGTAGTATGCCAAGAAAGGTGGAGACAACTTTGCCCGTTGCTCTACGCGTGACAAATTCCAGGATCAAAAGAAGCTTACTCAACCTGGAACACAAGCATCACTGCTACAGCAAAAGAAGATGCAGGTCCACATTGATTCTGTTTTTGCACATCGGGACTTGTACTACATGAATCAATGTTGATCAAAGTTGTCGCTTTAGAAGGTTCTGAGTATTATGCATGATAAAATGGGCTACTCAAAGACTGCCTCCCTAATTTTTTCTCATAAGACAAAGTACTTAGATGGGCTTTTGAAGTTGCCTCTTGCAGTCATAGGCATGCTTGTCCATGGTCATATGGACCAGCGTTATGCGCATTACGGCCTTGATTTATACTCCATCATGCCAATTACACGGTGAGGTTGTTTCCAAAACTGTTGCGGAACTTGGAGGCGCCTCCAAAATCATCGTCTTGTCAACTCTTTCCAGAATCTAGTTCTCCTCTATTATATGCAGCAGTGTTGCGGGGTGCAGAGATGTGTTTGGATCCATTAGACAAGATTCCATATATGCCCGTTCTAGAGAGGACTTTGCCTCTAATACTGAACATGCAAATGGACAATGTTGTTGGTGATAACAAAAAGAGGTTTGTTTTCTATTTTTGGTCTTTCCTTGATGCAAAAAGCATCTTCCATGAGGTATATGTCAATTTCATGCTAGTTGATCACACACATGACGATATAGATGCATTGTTTGGACCTTGGAGTATAACATTGAGGAAGGAAAGTTGTCCAACCATTCCTCTGTAGATGAGATTGTTCATGAAAAGTAAGAGTGTGTTTACAATCTCGCATCTCATCCAAGAGGTTCATCTAATGACTAAGAATTTCATTGGAGATACGATTGTAGAGGGTTGTCAAGCTTTGAAGAGTCATACAAAGGCTCTTCGGTTCAAGTTTTATCTAGACTCTAGTGGTTGTCCAATAATGAAGTATAAAATCCTTTGTCATGATGAGGATTGGCTTCCTAAAGGAGGAGAAGGAGTGACATTAAATTGTGAAAGGAAGATTCTCAAGGAATAACTTTATAGCCTCGCGGAGATCTAAATGCATTGAAGTCTTCTACAACGCGGCATCTCCCCAAGGTGGTGAAGGGACTTTTAGAATTCATCGATGACCGGAAGCACTAATCTCGGGAGTCTGTTAAAGCCATTTTACATTTTGAGCCTCTATCTTATTATTGGCGCGATGTTAGAGATGCTCTAACTCTTCCAATGGATATGCCCATGTCATTGGAAGACGACTTTTGGCCAATGACACAAATCGCCCATGCCGTTGAAGATGAGTTCTTAGCGGAGGGTGAGGTTTGCAAGGAATACGGTGAAGATGGCCATTTTGATGGCGAGAGGCGCAATCATCCTCCTCCATAATTTAGAGTTGGTCGCAATCTTTTTGCTGCCTACTTTGTTATACTGCGGCCTTACGATGGAGACAAGCGTCTATTTTGGATTGCTCAAGCAATTTCAGGTTCAAACTCCAACGCGGATAAGCCAAACATCATTTGTATCCAATTCTTTTGTTCTATATTGCGCGATCGGGATGTCTTGAAGTTCTCTAAAGATTGGGATACAGATGGCAACCTTCGCTGAACAATTAAGAAGGGTATAGCGGTAACGTGGGAGAGTACCGATTTTGTCTTGACGACATGGAAATCTAGGTCTTCAGAGAGGGATGGAAGTCGAGTACAAGATTCAACTACAAAAATTTTGACAAGGCAAGTAGTGATTATCAAGGCCTCCTTGGAGACAGTTGTTGGGTCTGAATTTTAATAGAGTGAGAAAAAGGATATTTTCATTGATAGGGTATTGGATTGTAATGCGTAATACTTCATGTAGTTTGGTTAGATTCATTAATGCTAAGATTATAGATATTTGTATTCGAATACGCTCTGCATGACTATATTTGATGCTAGTGATTGCTATGAAGTATTGATTAGCTCACCTTGTAGTTGATTCGAACTAAATTTTAGGCATGCTATTCTCTCAATTATTTTTGCATGTCAGTGATTGCAATATGTTTGTACACTATAAGAAAACCATGTTTTTGGTGTCATCAAGGCTGTTACGTGATGTGTTTTATGTGATGTCACACGTTAGTCAAAAAATTGCTACAGTATCTCGAATTAAGTTTGACGTTGCATCAAACGTGTTCCTGTTAAAAACAAAATGCATTGATGTCACCGTAGACATGCACGTTTTTTGTAACGTCAAAAGAAACGTGACCACGTCAGACTGTGACGTCATAGAAAATACGGGATGTCCACGTCAGCCACAATTGCATATAATTTTACTGTGGAATGACTGCAACCCGTTGCCCAAAAGCCAAAAATTGAAGAAATGGGCAGCTTTCATCCGTAGTGGATGAAATATGTCGCAAGGAAGGAAGAGCCGAAGGGCGACTTACATAAAAGCAACCTCCACAGCATCTACACTTTACTTTTGGGAGTGGGGATGAGAGCAAATTGAACTTAGATGATAAAAGTAGGAGGTGGGGAGCGGCGAAGCTCACTTCAACGCTAAGAGGAGGGAGATTAGGAGAACAACAAGGAGTAGAAAGAGGCAACTTGAAAGTGATGGAGCAAAGCTACGGCGGCTATGGCGGTGGCTATGGCGACGGCTATGGCGGCAGCTTTGGCGGGAGCCATGGAGCGGTGACGACGGAGCTAGCTAGGAGCAAGGAAGGTGATCTACGGCAAATCAAGATGGCAAGGGGAGAGCTCAAAGGGAAGAAGAACAATGGCAGGGGGAGCTTTGGCCATAGCCGGCTAACCGTAGCCATACCTAACCTCAGCCATGGCCAGGAAACCCTAGCCATAACCAAGTTCAGTATTCGCCACCGCGGAGAGGCGCTGCAGTAGCAAGGCTGGTACGTCCTCCACTTACTTAGAACTCGTGAAGCACGTCCTGAGGTCTTCGCATCGAACTGCAGGTACGTGGTTCTAACACAAACTTGTGCGGAGCTCCACCTCGCAATCATCTTCGCGCTGAATTCCTCCTCGTGGCGCAGGTCGCGCCAAGCTGCAAACCGTAGCTCTCCCATCCACATAGCGCCGAACTCCAGCTCTGTAGATCCTCTTGAGCTCCAAAGTTGTGACCTAGGTCGTTGCACATCCATGACGTAGTCTGAAGAACAATTTTTAGGCATCCTAAATCCTTCCCGAATGCCCATGCTTGTTCATCAATTGCCGCAACAAGCGCCAAATCACACACACTAGGGTTTTGATCATTTTTAGAAACATGTTTAGAAAAACGTCCAAAAGAACATGCTAGATGTTCAAGTGAACATGATCTCCAGCATGAAAAATGTCAATGACAACATATAGGCAGAACGCGCCAACGTCACGATTGATGTCATGAGCAATACAAGCATGTCAAAACGAACGTCAAAGCTAACAGCCTTGTGTGGACGAAAAATGCTCTAAAAGCATGACGTCAGCTGACGTGGGTTGTCCACGTCATGATTCTTCGGGTCCAAGTCAACAACTTTTAAAATTCCACGTCTCTGCTCGCTCAAAATGGAGTTGGATGAAAAAAATCCCGCGTGGCATTGCCCCTTTTGATGTTCAGGCATGTTTTTCACCGTGTTACAAAAAACACAGGTTTCTTATAGTGTGTATTTCCTCTTTCATATAACAATGTGGAAAATTGCCTCTACACTTGGAACAATAAATCCGGTAATTGCCTTTATGCTATATGATAGAAAGTAAGTGTTGGTGCACACTTTAACTCCAATGGAGCTTAAGTGTGTGCAAATTTTCTTTAGAGTTCATGATATTTGATGATGGTGCGCGCTTTTTGGTCTAGTGGAGCTATAGTGTGTGCAATTACTTTTTTTCAGTTCATTGCACCTAGTGATGGATACATTTAAGCTCCAAGTGAGCTACTGAATGTGCAATTTTTTTTCCACTTCTCAACACCATCATTTGAAACTCGCTACTTTTTATTAGTCAGGTATTCCACAAGCTGAACTGAAATTCTTTTGAATTTAAGTACAATTTTCGGAATATCCTTAGCTAATTCTCTTACAACCGGCTATTAGTCCGTCATGTAGCTTGCTTTGAGCTAAATTTTGTGAATGGTGTATATCCGGATTAGTAACTTGGAGTGAATTTTGTAAATTCTAATGCACTAGTTTGAAAATTAATTTATTCATATTTAATGAACATATGTGGTATAAAAGAAGTGTTGACTAATATGTTCTTTCAAATATTCTAATAAGATTTGTAATGTAATGTTATTCCTAGAACCTATTGTTCTAGGGATTTCCTTTGTAAACATTACCTCCTAATTCAATGGAAACTCATATCCCTCCATAGTGTAGAGTTTAGATGTGCACTTTAGATCTTATGCACTACATGTATTAATTTGGAAGTCGTTTAATCTCCCAATATTACAAATATGGTGTTATATTAGTAAATATATTACAATCTTTCATTGTAATGGTATAAAAAATCATTTAAACATAAGTGCATATCCAAAGAAATCATTGTACTATACCTTGTTAAGGAGACAAATAAATGAGATTGATTATTGGGCTATCAGATCCCATTCCAAATAGCTCATTCATATATGAGCTCGATCATATTATCAAGTTGTTTAAGGAAGCGGAATGCTTGTATTAAAACATGCTAAGACACTCATGCTTCATTTATTATGCTTGATGAAGGTGAAATATCTTCATAGTTGCTACATAGTGGAAAGGATTTTCAAAGTGTTTCGCGATGATTCACCAAATGCATGCACGTGTTTCATAGCAACCGGGTAGCATTTGAGCTACATGAGTAGTGTTTGAAATAGTGATTTTGATTATCTAGCATTATGCAATATAGAGCTCTTACAAAAGATTCTCAAGGGAATTTCAATACCATTATTCTCATGTTTAGGCTTCACCTTCACACTTTATGCTGAGTCCCTCAAATCTTTTGAAGCCACCTTTTCAAAGGTCTTTTTAAATCCATCAAAAGAATTTGCAACAAATTAGAAAGTCCTTAATTTGCACCTTATAAGCGCGAAGTCCTATTTTTTTAATTACACTAAAAACCTTAAAAAAGCTTAATTTATACCTATACCAAAGTAAAGGTAAAATGAAGCAAGGCTTTTAAAGTGAGATCTTTTAGAGCTTTGTGAGCCTCCACTTTGGTTTACAAATTAATATTACAAGAAGCAATGCAAAGTAAATGTAATTAAAAAATAACTAGGAATAATTGCATAACTATTCTACTATAATCAAATGTTTAAGATTTATAAAAAAAACCCACTCGTAAATATAACTCAATTGATGTGGAAGTTGTTGAAAGCAAGAAAATAATAAAGAATGAAGGATTTTGAGCAAATGATTACGATATAAAAGGATTAAAGGATAATATTTGAAGCAAACTATGGAAAAAAACAAGTAAAAGTCAAATGGAGATAGAAATATGATTGAAAATGTAAAAATTACTACTCTAGAAAAGGATAACATTATAGAGGGGTACGTGTAGGGTGTCTATGAGAAGAAAAATATGAGACAGGTAGGACTAGAAAGTAAGAGTTGTAAGTTTGAACTGAAGATTATGGCAAGAGTAGAAATAAGAAATTTTGTAAGGACACAAAAGATAAAAATTAAGATTTTATGAACCTATTGCCCGTCCACTTCCAACCTTGGATGAAGCAATGGTAGGTAATAAAACAATAGGGGCCCCATACAATCTTGGAGCGCCAATTTCAATCAAAGATATTTGAAGATTATAAAAAAAAAATTTGGTGTGTATTATATTAATCAAAAGTATTATTATTTTTAGGCTAAGGTGTGCCTCATTTCAATCACAAATATAAAAGTTGCAATTGAGTGAAGTGCCAAAGAGTCTACTGCCAACCAAATCTAAAAGATTAATGTTAAACAAGAAGATTTATTTTGTGGACATGACCTAGTAGTTAAAGCTTGGTGTACTGAATGTTGTTAAATTTTTTCTTTTAAGGATCAAAATTTAAATCATTCCAATTAAAAAAAACAAAGTGATGGATGCCAAGGCATCCAAAGGTCTGATGTTGCCCAATTTAGGAGTGATTGCCTTAAACAACAAAATTTATAATTGAAGAAGGGGTTAAGCTAATCTTTGGAAGAATAAAGTTTTGTAACGCTTAATTCTAAAAAGGTAAGCTTTGCCAACATCCAAATTGATCAACAAACAACAACCAATTTGATACGAAGGAGTTAGCTTCTGTACGAATCCAATCTAACCAAATTTAAAGGATAATGGTGCACAACTTGTTGTGAATCAAGATTTGAGACTTGGAAGAAACCTAAGGGCATGATCAATTTAGTTGTCCAAAAGAGTTAGCCTTGAGGCTGTCATCCTAATGTAAAGTTTTAAAACTACAAATCAATGACGATATTATTATTAAATTTAATATCATATGCAAAAATTCCTAAATCAAATCACAATGCTAACAATATATTTTCATAACTTATACATTGAACATGAACATGTAAAATTTAGTTTACATATTAAAATATATTCTAAAAGTGGTTATCATGTGTGTACACATTATGTCATACTTGTTTGTATTAAATTATTGTTACCACCTTACGATAAATAAATTTCATACAAATAAATCATGGCCTCACGTTTCTTAAATAATTACGGATCACAATTAATTTTGGACAATCTAATTTAAAATTTAGAAAATCAAAGATAATATATTTATGTTTATTAAAATATTATAGACATCAATAAAAATCTTAATAGTCAATACAATAAAATTGTGGCAACTATCATATAAGCTAAAGAATATTTAAAGAAAATAAGTATTTTCAAACATCAACTATCACAAAAAATTTTACATTCACTATATATCAAATAATGCACTAGATCAACGTCTAGTCAACTTTTTTAAGTTACTATACATGACATCATTTGCTTTTTTTTTCATTTAATACATGAAAATTAAAAAAATATATCTTGCATGATACAACTTTTATAAATGTATCATCTTGAAGCTCAACACTCATATGTTAATATACGTGATTATTTATATCATATATAGAGAAAAATTCCATACTAAGCATAACATACATCATGAAAAGACAAATTCATACAAGCTTTACACAAAATATGATTTTCAATGTAGAATGGTTGTTATAAGCATTCCAATCTGTAAGAACATATTTTTTATTTAGTTTTAGGCATGTCTTTACACTTTATTAATTTGAAATGGATTTGACTGCAATATTCAACAACTTAGGTTAGTGCTCATAGACCAGAAATTTCCACTAAGAATTCTCGATAACACAATCAGATGGCATTTTTAACATCCCTTCATTGGTATGTTTCTTATACTCTTGCACAATTATTGAATTCTCTCTAATTTAGTTCAATTTCAATAACACAATCAATAACTGTATCCTTTTATGCTCATTTATTAACCAAATGTTTTCATTTCACTAGTTGCAATTTCTCCTTCACACTTGATATAAGTTTTGCAAAAACTTTGCGATTTTGGTTCATACTAAAAATTTGGAAGACAAGGTTTAAATGGTTGATGATTGACATTTTCTCCTTAAGTGTTTTCTTCCTAAAAGGTGCAAATAGAACTTTTTCAACTCTTGCACAAATCTATGAATTACTAAATTTTCTAAAGTCCTCATTCCACAATCTAGAAATCTTGTAAATCATTAAAAACATGAAATTTTTTCAATTGTATTTCTCGTTTCAACACCAACTCTGCATAAAAAAAGATGTAGCAATAGTATCCACACAACTCTTAGGTGTGAGGACTTGTTATATGCTAGCAACTACAAAGATTTATTTCTTGTTTGAAGTAAAATTTTGAAAATCAATATAATATTGACTGGGAAGCATGTTGAACCAAAAGTCATTGCAAAGTTTCGCATGTTGTAAAGATCGTATCATGCTATTGATTTAAGCTAGAATTGAATTGATTAACTTTTACATATCTTATATAACCTTCAACTTTTATAGCAACATAGTTACAATCAAAGAGTTGCCATTAAAAAGCCGATCAGAATATATGTGTTACAAATTTCTACCACATTTATACTTTACACACATATATATTTGACATTCTTATGACTATAAAACCATTATGAAAAAAATAAAAACAAATTTTAAGAAAACTTATTTAATTTCTATGGATTTTTTAGTAGAATTGTCTATCAGTAGAATATTTAAGCATATATGTTGATTATACAAGAATCTTGAGGACTTTGTTCTATCATAAAATGTATACTCTTAACAGTAAAGTATCATAAAATATTCTACAAATTGTCATGTTATAGGTTTACTAATGTAATTTATTTTTATATAATATAAATATGGCAATTTATACTACTTACCTTTGTAATAAGATGTATTCATGTGTCTCAAGTCATTAAACATATACCATAAAATCATCCAAATCCAATGTGAAACATTCATTATTGCCAAATTTCAAGGAAAAAAATCTATTGAAGCTCAAAAGGAGTTTGTGCTTGAAATTAGTACAAATTCCTTTCGAGTAGTACTTTTGAAAATATTATGTATTGTTAACAAATTTCTATACATATGGTGTTTTCATTTCATGATCATTTTTAAGTTCTTATTACATGTTTGAACAACAAAACATTAGTCAAAAAAATATTAGTAAACTATATAAATGCAAAAATATTATTAAATAAGTTGAATAAATTTCTAACCCACTAGTTTCAATTTTAATATAAACAAAAAATAATTTGTAAAATTAATCATAGAAATTTTTACAATAATAAAAATGATACTCTTCAATTTTGAAAATTACATAAGTATTATCTACATATAGAAAGACAAACAAACATATCCTTATTGGTAAAAATATAAATCATATAAGATTTTGTCAATTTTTTAAGCTAATTAAAAACATTAAAAAAACCTTATGGAGATTCTTTTATATTTGAATTTATAATTATTGTACAAAAATAATATTTTTTGCATCAAAAATACATTTTTTTAATTCTTGTATATTGATAAAGATTGTGAAATGCAAAAAGAATTTTGATAGATAAAAGAGCATAAGTGATTTACATACTGACGTATCAATCTTTTGCTTACTATGTAGGTTTATAAAGGTAATAAATGCATTAGCTTCGAATAACACAAAGTACATACAAGATTAAAATTTGGTAGAACTTTAAAATATAAATATGTTTCTAGTAGGTGGTACCTTGTATATAAAAACTTTTTGACAACTTCAATCTAAAAGAATTTTTTCTAGGTGCATTGAATATTCCATAAAGACTATTTTGCTAACGTTGAATTTTTTATGAAAATAATGGCCTTTTGAATATACTATTTTTTTATATTACAGTTTTATGAAAGTAGAAAGATTGAGAGATACTTAGAAGCATTTCTTCATGCTGAAAGTATAGCTAAAAAATCACTCAACATGTGATTTTTTGGTAACAAATTTTGAAACTAAATAAACTTTTTCAAAGCCTTTTTCATTGCGAGTATAATTACTTATAACATCTTATTATACAGTGATCAAATATACCTCTACCAACCTTCTTGTATCTGAATCATAATGGAACATTTTATTTGTGTTTAGAATCCATTTGTAATAACAGAGATATACTAATGGTGTATATGCTAATACAATTAGAAGTTGAATCTTCTAAATCTTGTCTGCAAATGAAAAGTATATTTCATTGTTAAAATTATGAAGTGTAATATACAAAACTTACACAAACCACATACAAATCATACTCCTTAAATATTTTCATAATAATGTGGCTCAATATATGGCTTGATTACATAAAATACAATACAATAATGTATTTAGCCTAATATCTAGTGTAGATTTGACCCTATAGTACTTAAAAGTTTGTAGAAGATATGGTCACATCTTTTACTTTGTAGAATACAAAAATGTATTGAAGTTTAACAAGAATTATACCTTTGGATTGATGATTCTTCAACTGACATCTTTCATTTAGAGGGCATTATAGTATCTAAACCTTATCATGTTCAAAAACGGCACCATACATGTGGAATATATGACCATTTTGCATCCTCTTAACCCCTAAGGTACCGTGACAATTTCACACTAAAAACACTTCAAAATTGTTGGATTCTAGTGCAATGAATAAAGAAGGAACCAAATAATTTTATTTCTAGTTCTAACCATAGGATCTCAATCAAAACTTACTAAGTAACATACTCACAAAAATTTCAAAAACTTTGACGGCACAGATTGAAAGATTATAGTGTTTGAAGTCCAACTACTGGTTCATTTTCTTCTTTGCGTTTAGTGGGTCAGCAGACTTTGACTGCCCTTGGGGTTGAATTTTGCATTACACAAGGTCTAAATCCATTACCATCTTGTTAAGCATGATATTAGCTCCTTACTCACCAATTTTTAGAGGTAGAGAAGGGGTGTAGCATATTCAAAACAACTATGCAAGGAATGGAGGTTCAAAATTTGCCTATTCACCCTTTGATTTTTTGTGAACTTTATATGTTTTAGATTGATAATCCAAATGGTGAAGAAGAAGGTTTACACTACATATTGTTGTGGAAAAAATACAAAGTAAGAAATATTAAAATCTCCAATTTTTATGTGGAAAAGAAGAAGTTTTTTTGGCACCTTGCTGGACAACGTGTGACAATGTGTGAAAATGTTTGATTTGGATTAATATGCTATTTTGCACTAAAGACAAGAATTTTTTATTGGCAGTATGAAGGGAAAGAATATTACTTGCGAGTATTGAAAATCTCACATTCAATAGAGTGTCCTAGCAAAGAACTTGACCTAACATTTCAAAAGCCCATTCTTGACACCTGGTCTTTTAGGGGTTAAAGAGGTAGTAGGTGCAATAATGATTCAAATTTGAAATGCCATGTGTCATTCGAACAAGCTCAACACAAACACAAACAGAAATGTTTGTAACTATTGTATACATCAATTGTATACATCTTAACTGTCAAATAGACTGAAAACATCATGTTGCAACTTCCCAGACCTACAAGGGTTAAGCATATGTTCAATATACGAATATTCGTATTAGGGCGGTTTACATCTGCTTTGAAACTCATGCTGAGCAACGCGTTTACAGCAAGAATATGCATCATCTGAGGTGAAATTGACTTACCAATTAATAAAAAAAACTCACCAGTACAAGCTGCTGCCACACATCTTACAAAGAGATGACAATGTTTGATTTGCGCAGTGAATAAATTATCATCTTGGGACTCACCATCCCGAATGGAAGAACATAATAGTCCCCCGCACATGAGGCCCAACGAGGGCTGTGGTTCGCAGCATAGAGAATATGGCGGGCCCCCACCAGCAGAGACTTTTTGGAGCCCCAATGCCGCACATGTGCCTGACACACAAAGGTCCGCATAGTAATTCGCATGCCATGTCACTACCACCTCATCCCTTTCCCAACATGCCTGGTGAGAGATTGAAGAAGGATGATGATGGTGGTAGTGGATGGATGGATAGGTTTACCCCAAAGGCTAAAAAGGTTCACTATATGGGTAAAACAACCCCCTTGTGAACTGTTGGGGTGCGAACCCAACAGTTTGTTGGGGCAGCCTGTGGGGGCATGTTCGCAGCGAACCCAGGTCCGCAGGAGGGGGGTTGGGGTGCGAACAGACCCCGTTGGGCCTCATGTGCGGGGGACTATTAACTCAGGTTCTGCTTGTGGCAGATTTAATGGCCCATGACACAGGTACGACGCCAGTGGGTGGTGTTCGAAATCAGTGTACTGTGGTTCAGGTTTGGTGAAGTGGGGTCGACTGAGTTGTATTTTTGTGGTGTGAGGGCAGTGAGAGGTTTCTATTTCCATTGGTGATGTTAGAAGGGGGGTTAGCCGGAGAAGTGAGGAGGTTAAGATTGGGATCTAGAGTTTTCTTGGTGGTATGTGAAGAGGGCATGCGGAGAGTAATCAATGTGAACACTGGAATGTGCACGAGTAATTTGTGCACCGAGGCGTGGGTTGGTGAACTGTGGCGAAGGTGTATGTTTTAGGCGTGAGGATTAGGGGGGGCTGTGGAGATCCTGCCGATGAAAAACTCTACGTGAGCGCGTTTCGATATCCCTTCGGCATATGAGGAAGACAGCGCGTGTTGGAGCGTGAGGGTTCGGGTAGTTTGAGGTCTGACATAGTCCTAGTAGGAGGTTGAAGGAAGTGAAATATATAATCGAAGGGTGGATAGGAGTCCGACGCCTCTCATGTGTCTGCAAAGAGATGATCTGAACATGGTAACGAAAGTGTTGCAGGATGATGATGACAATGGCCGGCTGTCACCTTCAGCACAGCGCGGCCTCGCATCCCTTAGCTTGGATCAGATATTGGCCATCTTGCGCTTCCTTCCCGTGCAATCAATAATTGCGTTCGGGATTACGTGCAAGAGGTTCTGGGAGATTACAGAGGGAGACGATTTATGGGCTTTCATTTGCATTCGGGAATGGGGGAGCCAAGCAGTTCAGACATGGCCGATGCTTGAAAAAGAGAAAGGATGGAAGAGAGTATTCAGACAAATGCTAATGCTCAAGGCGGGTTCATGGCGCAAAGTGGATCAAGGCGATGTGATGCCTGCGGCACGAGCTTCGCATTCTCTGAGCACTGTTGCAGGTATGTTAACAGTTTTTGGTGGAGGGTGCCAGGGAGGGCGTCACCTGGACGATACATGGATCGCTTCTCTTCCCACCGAAATTTCTGAGGGTGTTGCTTGGCATCAAAGTAGCAGTGGCAGCCCGTCAGGGCGATTTGGCCAAAGCTGCAATGTTGTTGATGACTCACTAGTGTTGTTTGGCGGAATCAATGACAAAGGGGTGCGCCAGTGCGATACTTGGATTAACAGGGGAGTAAGCGGCCGGAAGATGCATGAGATTCCTGTCTGGGAGTTGTTTGACGTGGTGACATCTCCTCCCCCCCGCGGCGCTCATGCGGGGTGTTTCGGTGGTGTTTGTAGAGTGGTCATATTTGGGGGTATTAACACGGAGGGTAATCGGCTAGGAGATACGTGGGTCTTGGATTTGGAAGAGTTACCATCTACTTGGCATGAGGTCCTCACCCCTACTTCACCACCTGCTCGGTCGGGCCACACATTGACTTGGATAGGCGGCAGGAAAATGATCCTTTTTGGTGGACGTGGGACACGCTTCGAGGTCTTGAATGATGTTTGGCTGCTCGACATGGAGGGCGATTCTGCATATTGGGTGGAATTGCGGCCATGCGAACTCCAACCGATTTACGATCGTCCAGCCGCACGAGCTGGACATTCTGCGACGCTTATATTCGGTGGCAGGATATTAATTTTTGGAGGTGAAGACGCTCGTAGGTCGCGAAAAGGGGACGTGTGGGTGCTGGACCCAAGAGCCGGTGTACAGGTAGGCTATGGATCCTCATGCAACACGAGTTATCCCCAGAAATTACTGAGCGAAGACAAATTGGCCCCCCGGTTCTGGAAGAAGCTCGAACAGTGGGGTCAGCTTCCAACGAGGCGATCTTTCCATGGCGCGTGTGCTCTGGAGTCCGGACATTCGATCCTTGTTTTCGGAGGCATGGTCGATGGAGAGCTCTTCCCAGGTGCGACGGGTCTGGGGTTTGACGCCGAGATGCACATGCTGCAACTTGTTCCCTGATCATCGCAAGGTCTCCTTCATTGTACAAATTCCTATCCCCATTATTGTGAAACCAACATCGGGTCCGAGGTATATTTTGGTTAAAACAAGAGCTGAGTGGTATTATAGTAATTGCCAATAGGAACTGGCATTTGCTAGAGTTTGATTTGGAATTAGATGCCCTGGGTAGAAAGCTGCCTGCGAGAGTAGCTTGCAACATGCATCTTGTACACATTTTGAGTAAATCACCTCTCAGTTTAGACGTATTGATCTTCCTTAGGTTTTTGCTGGTTTAGCGCACTCTGACTTTTGGTTTGGTTTTGCTTGTTTGAGTTTTGCATCTTGAGTTCTTACTTAACCTTCATCTTTTTATTCCTGTTTGAGATTTGGATACGCTTACAGCATGCTTCCCGGTACTCTGTATTTATTTATTCGTACTTCTGTTGCTGGATTTCCACTACTACTGCATGTGAGGATATCTTCGTTGTGTCCTTCCAGGATATCAGATTCCTTACCTTACTGATATTCAGAAAGCTGTCCTGAAGTGGAAATTGTTAAAAAATATGGCATACAACTCTCAAACCTCTCAAACTAGCAATTTCCTTCTCGTACCCCTAATTTGTGACGAATAAGAGTGGACCCATATCCATGGGGAATTCAAGCTCATCGTATTGTCGGTTATTGGGGGCTCCAGTTATTCTCGATCAACAAGATCTTGTCTTTCAAAGTGGCCAACATATGTATAACAATTATATACAAAAACTTTGTTTTTGAAGGTTACTGGAGATGGTAGTTCTTAACCCTTTGACGCCTAACTGGACCATTAGGAGAATCTAAGAGAATAATGAATTATGCTAAACATCATCTACAAAGAGGGTACATTTCATCATGACCCATCTTCACCAAAATCGGTGTAGTTTGTCAATGCCTCCATTGATTGGAGATCAAAGAGATGCGTTGGAAAGCTCTCTAAGAGCTTCAAGTGCAATCTAAGTAATGCAACAATATCGAGCAATTGTGGTGAAAATTACAACACCAAGAGCTCAAAAAAACCTTGTCAAGGCCTTGTAGGCGTCAAAGGGTGAATCATCTATAGTGTGCAAACATCATGGAGAGTAAAATTATGTGCAAACATCAAGGAGAGTAGAATTATGATTTAACTGAATACAAAGGTTGAGAAGAAGGGTTTTAGATGAAGTTAGATAAATTTGGATGCACATAATTCAGTTTAGCCAAATGTTGGCAACTTTGGCTTTTGCTTCATAAAACCAAGTTGCAGAATGATGCAATTAGAGATTTATCTTAGTTGTTTCTTGACATATAATATTTGATGTATAGGCTATTCAAATATTTCAATGTTTTAAAGCCAATTAGTGTGCTTGTCATGTTATACTATAGAATTTATATACTTTTCAAAAAATATCTTGCATTAGATTTGATTCCATGACTTGAACTAAGTATTGTACAATTTTCTATGCACAGTACTTTTGGTTGAAAGTCATGAAATAAAAAATTTCAATAGTTTACAAGTGTATTGTCAATTACAAAATGACGAGCGAATCTATTTCCAATATGATATAAAATAAAATCATAATCCGCGCAGTGAACCACGCAGCGATCAATTGCGCAGTCAATCGTGCAGTGAACTGTAGGAACGGTGCAGTCAACCGCGCAGTTAATTGCGCAGCCAACCGCGTAGTGAATCATGTTCCTTTTTTTTAATATAGTTTGTAATATTAAAACTACATTAAAATGGTTGGCTAATGCGTTGCAAAGCATTAGCTTGAGTTTTTGGGTGTGACAAATTTGCATTTGTGTGTTGCAATTTGTGATCTTGATTACAAATTTGACGATCAAAATATTTTTTGAGTTAAGTACTAAAAGATTCAACTATAAATTATGAGTTGTAAACTTGGAGTGAAAAGTTGTGAAGTTGGAGTTGTGATCTTGGAGGTTGGCATACAAAGTTGAAGTTGCAAAATTGCATATTCGAGTTGTGGAGATTGGAATTACAAGTTTTGAGGTGAGATTGCAAGTTTTGAGATTGTGATTGCAAATTGAGTTTGTGGGTGTGTGAATTTGAGATTGTAATTGTAAATTGAGTTTGTGGGTGTGAAATTTACATTTGTGTGTTGCAATTTGTGTTTATCCAAAATAAATTTGGAACTCTTGATTACAAATTTGACGATCATAACATTTTTAAAATTCCATGTTAAAATGCAAAAAATCTAAAACCTAATTTTTTTTTTCTATTCTATTCTATTAGATTATTAAAATTCATGAATAGGTTTCAAAGACATATTTATATTTTATGTAGATTGTTGATACCTTTATTTTTTATATTTTGTTATATAAAAACTACATTAAAATGGTTGAACTAATGCGTTGCAAAGCAAGCGCTAACTGCTAGTATGATATAAAATTTAATGTGGCATAGTTACTATCCTATATTTTTGACATCAAAATCCGATGCCCCTCAATGGAACAATCAAACAATCAATTCTACAAATTAATTTTTTTAAATCCAAATTTTCTTCAAACTTGAGGCAAGTTTGAAACAAGTTAAATTTCTATTGAAAATATATCGCGCAATTTATTAGGTCCATTTCTACCATTCTCAACATCCGCATTTATCTGTGGCATAGCATTGTCATTGTTGCTATTATCTAGAGTATTTGCAATGTTTGAAAGCATTGCTTTGAGCTAAGTGTCCTTTAATCCTGCCTTTGTCTTTCTTTAGGTACGTGGATTACATCTAGTATTAGGTCATTGCTTAAAATTGCAAAGCAAAATTCATGGTTGCTTGGAAGCTTGACCTTCATTGTTTTCTGCCTTAAACGTTTGCAATTGAACTTGCACTTATATGGACATTGATATTATGTTAGATTTGGTTTGAATCTCTATTGTCTTACAATCAACTTAAAATTTATTAATGATTATTACGTAAGTCATCTTTAGTATGGATAGATTTTCCTCATTGTGGCATATTTTGCCTTGATGTGAAACTATTTATATACTTAAATGCATTGTTCTTTGGATATTGGATTTATGCAATATTACAAGTTTGCCTTGTTGTAATGCCAATCAACCTTCTCAACCTTTGTGTTTAGAGAAATACGCCGACATTTGTCCTATATGCCACCACACAATGTATTTAATATTGTGTATATTTAGGGTTGTTGTAATGCTTCCCAACTTGGAAATAACTTTACCTTATCAGTAACAAAGATTTGAATGTGCTACTTTTGCTTGTCATGGCAACTACAAGCCTTGATGCATTTCTAGTTTTTGTGTTCTTTACATTTTCCATCCAACAAGAAGTACCAACAAAATCAATTTAAAAGAAAATATTTGCACATACATAGATAATATTTAGATAACATAAGATACAATACATGCACTTCACAAGAAGTACAAGAAGCAATCCTAGTAGGCAATTGCAAGCCATTCCACCTAGGAATTGTATCTTGAAATAGTAAGGCATGTATATACTAAAAAGGACTTATACAACCAAGACGGCACAGGTATATGAGGGTACTAGAGCATCTATATATTCCAAATATTAAGTGAGTGTAATTAAGAGCTACGTGCATATAAATGTCTTGTACACATATTGTGTTATTATGTATCCTTATCATTTTTCTTCTTTCTTTACATGTAAAATATATGTGACTATTGTAGATTGACTGCTCATTATTACTATCCATTATAAAGGAGTTGTCTTGGATATAAAATATAATTATGTGAATTTCTAAAATTAATTATTATTTCTAACAAAATTATATAGAGATATTTCCTTCGGATTATATTAAATAATATATAACACCATATTTGTTATAATGGGAGATTTCCATGATTTTGAAGATATATGATCTTTAAAGTATCAATATATATAGACAATTGTAGGTGCAAAGCATATCGACAATGCACCAAGAATACTATATATCATTACATGGATGGACCAAATTAGCCGAATGTCCCAAAAAATGGTAACGCTAAAAGAAGCATGTACCATTATTCCAAGCTTTATTTAAAATTTCATGAAAAAAATCACAAACAACACTCATTCACCCCGAGGCAAAACACAATCGTCCTATCACTAATCAAATGGTCTACGGAGTTCCACCATAAGCCTCTATACGCGTCTTCAAAAAAGCCCTCTGACGTTGCCTTGTCCATGTTGCGCCATTCTCTTGCATTAATGGACTCTCTAGAAGATGCTGCAAACCCCGCCTACGCACCTCGTCAGTGTTTGATTTGGGCAGCGAGTGCCGGCGGGTAGGGGAAGGAGAGCATTTGCCTCTAGCAGCATCTCCTGACAAAGTTCGGGGACGGAGACATTTACCGGATGGTTCCTGCACAATAGGCGCCACACACAATCCAAAGAAATACACTTTAGGTCGAATACTCCTACACAACACACATGAAAATTTAATCATTGAGATCCATCCTAGCGCACATTAGGTCGAATGGAGCTAAAATGCAGAAGGAAAGATCCACAGAGCACATTAAACCTCCAACAAAAAAAACAAGCTCAAATGAACCAAAACTACATTAGTGCAATGTAGCTCAACAACAAACCAAAATTGTCTAGGCCAAAACATCTCAATAGTGCAATAAATTGGAGGTCATCATAACACGCACCGCAAGCGAGCGTTGGGAAGTACCATCCCTTAAACCGTCGTAGAGAATACGCTTTGCTGGAGTACAATTATCCGGATTTAAAGGCAGGGACCCATGAACTAAACGAGGCCACTGCGGCGAAGGTGAGTTGTTCCTATCATGAATTGGCTCCCGCGCAATAGGGCTTTCAACAACTCCGTCGTCCACTGCCATGGTCGAATAATCCATGGTTGATTGCGCGGTTGCAACAGAGTGCAACAAAAGCACTTTACTGCGAAGAGAAAGGACGAACTCCTCTAGCCCTAGCAAGGAATCCACGGACGCCCGACAGTCACAGTCCTGTAGAAATTTCAACCACAGTGACACTCACATACCTAAGAACAATAGATGATAATTCCAATCATTCAAAATAGCACGACATTCCATCAGCAGTAGATATCCAATTCCCACAACAAACAAAGCGGTGAAACATCTCAGTTTCATTTATAAAAAAAATATACTCAAAAAATGGTCCAACAAAATTTACAACATCGAGCTGCAGTCAATCGATACAGTTTAGCTCTATGCGACCTAAAGTGTAAAAGGCATCTAAGCGTTCCCAACGGCATTAAGAGCGGAGATTCTGAGACGCTTGGATTGCGTTCCAGATACTCGCAGACTGACCACACGTCTTCTGATCTTTATAAAACATCTCCCGGCCAGAGGGATGTTCGGCCCGGTACTGTGCTAGACCACCCGGAAACTGATGAAGGTCAGAGAGATATGGCAGCAATTCCTCCAACAATACAAAGTCTTTTCTCGTGCCAACATGTTTGTGCGACCATGATGGAAGAAGAAGGACGTTCTCTGGCAAATTGAGCATGTGCTTAATCGGGCTGTCGTCAATGACAAGCGTATTTGTCGGAGTATACTCACGACCCAACCTATTGAAGAGATGGCTCGATAAGGTCTTCAAGAAGATGTCCTTCTGAGTGCCAGATTCCTTCATGTAGATTGTTCTGCTACCGACTCTACGCTCGGGAACCCTATCGCAACTCTCCTGACCAAAGATCCTGAGAGGGTACGAAGAACTATGCTGAAAAAGATAATTACATATCTGACGCGTTGTAGATTCCATCATCGAACTCCAGATCGTGATGGTGGCAATCTTAGACAACTTCGTAAGGAATTCAGCACAACCAGGGCGCACTCGAACTAGTTTAGGGCCTACTTCGGCCGGCAGCGAAGCCGAGTGAATGGACGGGATAGAGTTCCTGGATCCTGTGGCCTGCCACGACGGCTCACACGTGCATAGAATCCCATTGAGGTCCAGCACAATGTTCAACCACCTGCCCTCGATATCTGATTGGACTCTAGGTATTTCTTCTAGATTACTGGCACCACTTGTTGATGCCTCGCCGACCTGGTTCGGAAACGCCAGGAGAACGACCAATATTACTACAGATTCATTAACAACGACGAATCAACAATACGTAGAACGAAAGAGATAAATGGGGGGGAGGAGTGATGGGGGAATGAGTGGAGTTCGAAAAGAGTTAGAAGAATACCTCGAGAACTTCATCGTCCTGCAGCATTTCGTCTCGGGCACCCATCGATCCCAACGAACCCTGCATGCTGTCAAGGGGCCCGGAGTGCCCGACATCCATTTGGGGGCACGGTTCTGGGACAAGAAGAGGTGGCTCCAGGACAGCAGAATCATGATTGATCTCGTCTACGAGCACGGCTGAAACTTGGACGACCTCTTCTATGACTCGGACTGCAGTTTGGACGACCTCTTCTATGACTGGTTGAGCAATCGCGTCATCACCGAAACTTAGATCTGGAAAAATTCAACAACTTCACCCTATCAGCGGATGCGCATAGAGGACACGGATACAAGTCACAGTGGTTAGATGTCAAGCAGTTTAGCTCGAGTCGAGCTGAAGTGCTCGCCGTGCAGTGTAATATTAACAAAAAAAATACTGGAGTACAAAATTGGGCATTTACAAAATGATCTGCTTCTATACACTCGCAACTACGTTACACTAACCTGACGATGACCTGGGGACATCTGCGATAGATTCGTCCCGATCGGGCGACTTCGGAGGGGAGGAGGGGCGGGCCGACGCGGAAGGGAGAACAGGAAGCAATTGAGCCCCACTGGAGACGGGGGAGGTACCCGACGGATATGGTAGCTGCAAATCGCGAGACGGACTCGCAGACCCGCCGTCCGGTGAGGCGGGAGGCTGGGGGATCGTAGCATTAACTACGGGCGGTGTTGTGGCGGCAGTAGGCAAATTAGCCGACATGAATCTCTGCATCATGAGCATCATCTCGGCATGCCTCTGATCTTGGTCCCTCTTCATTTCATCGTCACCCCTCCGCTGCAGATCCCTGAGCTCCACGTCGCGCTCCG
This sequence comes from Bryoerythrophyllum caledonicum, assembly GCA_963971425.1. Lineage (NCBI taxonomy): Eukaryota > Viridiplantae > Streptophyta > Bryopsida > Pottiales > Pottiaceae > Bryoerythrophyllum > Bryoerythrophyllum caledonicum. The sequence continues at coordinate 18,608,177 of OZ020514.1, forward strand.
CCAGCCGCTGCTCCATCAACCTCATCCGGGTGGCCTCCTCTTCGAGTTTCTTCTCTAGGGAGATCAACTTGCTGTCATCCTCAGCAGCAGCGCTGCTCGCGATAGCCAACGGAGAGCGCGCGCTCGCGCTAGCAACCTTCCTCTTCTTGGCCGCGGGACGAGCGGTTGAAGCGCCCAAGGTGGGAGTTGAATGAGGCCTGTCGGAAATCTCCAACGAATCCAACTCCGGGAAGTCGAGTCGTTGTCGCGAGGATGCGATTGTGTCCCTTGCTTCAGATTGAGAGGCACTCTGAAACTCAGGCGGAGTAGCGTCAACGAAGTCGTCCTTGGACTCATTATTCGGAGTGATGGTGCTCGAGATCGGGCACGCAACCACAGCGCTCGGCTCCGCATCTTCCTCCTCATCGCCGAGGTCAACAATGGCTTTCCCCTTCCCCTTTCCAACGGCATCTCCAAGCTCGGGGAAGATCTCCGAGTTGACGTGATACGCAGAAATATCGAAATCGGCCCGATCCAACGTCAAGCCGACCTCAAAGGCGTCGTCGAGATCCTGCTCATCGGTGTCGTGAGAAATGCAAAATGCCTCCAGGTCCAGCATCTGTACACCAATGGATTGAACAAGATTCAATTTAGGTCGAGTCGAGCTAAACTCAATACAAACAATTGCTGGTACGAAAACTTAGCTATTATAACTTCAAAAGATACGAACGAAGTTAATGACATCCATAAAATCATACAAGTAAAAGCCGACACTTTAGCTCGAATCGAGCTAAAGTGTCACCAAACAGCATAGGCATGACCTCATTGAAACTATGCACGAGTCAGAAAGGGAATAAACAGTTTAGCTCGACTCGAGCTAAACTGCAGGGATGCTTACCACACTCGCAGTCAGTAATTTCGTCCCGCCAAATAGCTGGACAACAGAATCCCCCCTCTTGCAGAACAGCTCCAGGACCTTGATGAAGAACTCCATCCTCAGCTCGTTTAAATTCATGGAGTACGCCAACTCGTTGTACTTGCGCAGCTTCGTGTACAACACATGCTCTGGAGCTGCGTAGATCTTCTTTACGGCCGGGATCACGGTAAGCTCCTTCTTGAAGAGAAAAAGGAGCGGAACCGGGTCTAGAGCGTTGTTGGTCTTTGGCGCGTATCCTCCGAGGCGCTCGTTCTCAGAGGGAAGATACTTCAACTGCAGCACATCGTATGCATGGCACAAGGACGGGCCCTCAGCAAACGCTGTCACTTGAAGGTGTGACTCCTCGTTGCCGCAAATGAAGAGCCAGGCTGGAAGATCAGTGAGGGGAGGCTGCCCTTTCGATGCAAACATTGTCATGAACTCGTCAAAGAAAGGCCTCTCCAACGAGGACGTTGCCGTCCCAGAGAACCCAGGGATGTTCCGGAAGTCGATGATGCCGAGCTTCACATTGCAGCCCAGGTTGCGCCACAAATCCGAAGGCCACGTTCCGAGCGAATTCGTTGCTGCCTTGTAAGAACGGAAGTGCAGGGCTCCCACTGGTGAAACGAACCGCGACCGCACATCGATGAAGACTCTGAAGAACTCCTTCGCGTACGGAGAGAGATCTTCACATTTGTAGTTGCGAAACTGCGTCTACCTCGAATCCTTGTAGTAAGAATCTGGTGGACCCCAATCCAAGAGGGCACGCTTTGAGGCCTTGCTGACGTTGTAGTTCTTCTTGAACGTCCGCCAGTTTGAACGTCTGTACGCTCCAGTGCTGTTGAAGAAGGCCAGCTCCGGCCTGATCAGTTGAAGCTCCATCCGAGCGACCTCCTTCCTCTTCCTCCGATCCACCCAGTCTTGGGCTGTATAGCAATCCTTTAGCGCGGAATTTGGCAGCTTGATGACCACCTTAGGGTAGGGCAGTTTCCGAGATGGCCCTGATCGATTGAGAATGTGCTTGCACATTTTCGCGTGATCGGCTTCGGTCATGTTGCCGAGAAACTTGAAGAACTCGCGCGTCAGAACCCCATCCTTCTCAGGAACCCAAGACTTCGCGTCCTTGAACTTTGCCAAGGGCGTCGAAGTTGAATCGACGTTGATGAAGTCGCCATGCGCCGCAGAAAAGATGACATCGGACCAGAGCTCGAAGGTTTCATCTGTCGCGGTGATGATCTTCACCTCGTTCGTAATTGAAAGCTCCTTCGCCTTCCCGGCTTTCTTGAGCGCCGCCTGGCTCTTCGCAACGTGGATCATTGCGAAGCGCTCACGAACCGCGTTAAGAAATGGCTGCGCAGAACATAAAAGGGTCGTTTGAATATACAATAAAGCAGGAATATTAACATGTCCAGTAGGGTCCAAATACTGCAAGTTAGCTCGAGTCGAGCTAACTTGCAACCCATGAGCAGACAATGACGATTTCTTATCTATACATATGACTGTACAGATACAGAGCGAGTTTGCACTTTAGCTCGAGTCGAGCTAAAGTGCATGACCTTGGTTATGATATATTACCTCAAACTTCTTGTCATTTGCAATCTCCGCTACCGTTCTCCGACCTGACTTGTGAGACCCGCGAACGCCTGTGGCGGAGTGCTTCGGCATTAATCTCCCAGCTTGGATCCACAAAGCACGGGAGCCGAGGATATTTGTTGCCCACGTCGGCTTGAACTGGACTAAATGATTCACGCGATTATAATACGCGGAAATCTTCCTCAGCTTCTCCGGATCTTGCGTCCAGACAATGTAACATTGCCATGTTCGGAAGTGCCTTCTCATCACCTCCAGAACGTTGCCGTTAATCATCTCCTTTGAGGCTGCAACACTGTGCTGGCCGTTGATGATGTAGAAGTCGCAGTCGCTGAGCTCCTCCACAGTCGTCGGCATAGTGTCGAGCTTCGGCATGACGCAGAGAGTGCTTCTGCGTCTTGTCTGGCATCTGGAGGTAGTAATGCTTCAACTCCTCCATGCCCCGAGGTTCGAACGCACGGATCGTCCACTCCGGCGGTGCATTATGCAACCTCATCACGTCAAGCTCGATCTTCATCTCTCTGTCGCCTTTGAAAAACCAGCTCTAACACTCCGTCCAAAATTTCTGGTAAATTTGTTGGACGTTGTTGTAGTCGATCGTCTCTCCGTATCCGAGCGCCTTAGGGAGCTCCGAGAGTGCAGAGGCCATCGAATTGGCTAGCTCCTCCTCCGATACGAGCTTCGACTTCTTTCTTGAAGAGGTCTCCGATTTCTTGGCAGCTGACCGCTTCTTGACGGGGGAAGGAGACAGCGTGTTGCTCAGGGTGCTTCGACTTGTTCTCGCACCTGGAGTTCTAACCGGTACCGACACTTGACTCATGTCCTGGCTATCGGTCACGGCCCCCGAAACCGTTGAAAGTTCTATCGGGCGTCTTGCCGCGATATTTTTGGCCTTATCTAGAGTGGCAAAGGTACTCATTCTAGATAGAATGACGCGCAGTTTATTAGCTACAGCCTTAGCTTTCAGTGGCTGTCCGCTACTAGTCTCCCATTTCTTAAGAGAGATCTCATGCTCGACCTGAGTCACTATTTCCTCAAATTTGGAAGACCTAAGAGAATCGACTAAATCCAGGATACAGAAGGGAGATGAACTATTGTTTACTATAATAGTAAAGAAATACGGATCTAAGGACTCAGTGGTCATCTCACACGACAACTTAACGTGATCGTTATCTTCGTGGACTACATCAGTAACTCTGGTCTTGAAGTCGATGTGCTGGGGATCGACGATAGCACCAGCGAAGGTCTGACCAAACACTAAATGATCCGTATAGGTCGCCCACAGAAGCGTCTACTTCAGTGTCATCGATGGGTCCTTCAGCTCCCAGCAATCCAAGTGGTTGTTGTCGTCTCCATCGTCATCGTCAACGTCGACAGGCTTTGGCTGGAAGAAGTGCTGCAGCTGCGACACCATCCTGTCCGTCTCAGATCTGCACAAACACGAAACAGAGCAAAGATATTAGATTGCTCTATTGATCATCCGATTAGGACGGCGAGGTCACACATTAGCTCGACTCGAGCTAAAGTGTACCGTTATTTAAGTATGTGAGTAATACTCTGCAACAAAATTTAGTCATTGAGAACGTTCTCTTAGACGCTTACAATCAATTCATGCCTACTTCTCGTTCAACTCTCAGAAATGTGGGAGAGCTTCAGTTCCCCTTAAATCACTCACAAACCTCACTATTAGAGGTTCTCAAGTGGTTGAAGCGGGACTGAAGCTCTTGCACAATTTATGAGAGGTGAACGAAAAGTAGACGTGAGTTGAGTTAGGAGACTGCAATTACACCAATGTATCAATGTTGTATTCAAGTTTTAGCTTCATCTTTAGCTCGACTCGAGCTAAAGTGCTCATGCATGGAATGCATAGCTGAACAGTTCTGACACTTATAGTATTCATTCAAACGACTTTCCTATACATTTTTATTCAAATCATGGCTACTTCTCGTTTAACTCTCAGAACTGCGAAAGAGCTTCAGTTCACGCTTTAATCACTCACGAACCTCACTCTTTGAGGTTCTCAAGTGGTTGAAGTGAGACTAAAGCTCTTGCACACATGTGAAAATATAACAAAAAGTGGACATGAGTTGGGTCGTCGATATCATTGGTTTTCTATACTTTTGGAATGTTTAAAGTCTGAATGTTGTTGTGTTTGAGTTGTTGTTTATGTTTATTGTCTCACACTTTAGCTTGATTCGAGGTAAAGTGTGCTGGCTTTACTGGAAGGTCATTTTTTTTATTGAGAGTTTTCGAGAATTTTTTTTAATTTCTTTTGCTGGAGCCGGCTTCAGCGCAACCAAAGACGTATTAAGTATACATTTAAGCTTGACTCGAGTGTAAGTGGGCCTCCACTGTGCACTATTGTCCTCAGTGTAGCTCGATTCGAGCTAAACTGCGCTCTCAAGCGTGCTTTGTTGGTCACACTTTACCTCGAGTCGAGTTAATGTGTAGCCAAAAGAGCATGCTGGAGAGTGCACTTTAGCTCGACTCGAGCTAAAGTGTGGCCAAATGTGCACAGTGGAGGCCTACTTTAGCTTGACTCGAGCTATAGTGTGGACAATAGTGCTTAGTGGAGGCCCACTTTAGCTCGAGTCGAGCTAAAGTGTGGACATTAGTGCAATATCAATTTTCCACTTTAGCTCGACTCGAGCTAAAATGTGTTCATTGAAGAGCATATTTATTGCAGTTTGTGCAAATTCTTCTTTCGTGCTATGATATTGAAGGTGTGGGGTTTAGGGCTCTTGGGTGAGAGCATGGATTTTACCTTTCAGCCATGGTTTATGAACCTTAATCCCAGACAAATTCTGCTGGAACTAGACGTCCTGCAACAACAATAACAAACCCCCACACACAATATCAATCACAGTAGCACATGGAAACCAACACATTGAAATCATTCACAATGAAATCAGCTCTTTGAAATGAGCACAATGAAATTAACACATTGAATTCAGCACATTGAATTTAGCAATTGAAACCACAACATTGACTTCAATGTGCACATCTAAACTAGCACAAACCAACACATTTAAACTAGCACAAACCACGACGAATCACCACAAACCACCACACACCACCACATTCAAACCAGCACAAACCAACACATTTAAACTAGCACAAACCACGACGAATAACCACAAACCACCACAAACCACCACATTCAAACCAGCACATTGAATACACAATCTCATCTATTTTCTCACACATACATCAAAAGCAATGCTATCATAATGTTTCAAGACATCAGATCTAAAGCAAAACTACACAAATATCGAAAGAAATGCAAGACTGAATGAGTGCACTTACCTTTAAAACTGAGAAATACAACTGAAATAGCTGCAAGTCTTGTTCCTTGTTCACGTCAATCCTCCGCGCACGGCCGTTTCAGACTCTACGTGCTCACAGAAACTCACACACTCACAGGAACTCACAAAAACTCTCAGAAACTCTCAGAAACTCACACACTCACAGAAACTCACAGAAACTCTCGGAAACTCACAGAAACTCACACGAACTCACACAAACTCACACAAACTCTCAAAAACTCACTGAAACTCAAAGAATCTCACACAAACAGCCCTAAACTCTAGCGCTACAGCATACGCGAACTCACACAACAAAAAAATCGCACGTCCTACAAACCCTATCCGCAGGAAACCCTAACCTCCAGTGAATTGTGCTCGAAAGCCTAAACTCAGCGCTATAGTATACACAAACTTAACAAACCCTATAGCTAACGAAACTGACACAAAGTCGCAACGACGAACCAACGCATAAACTCCCAAAACTCGCAAAATAACAAGGCCTGGAAGTACGTACAGAAAACCTGGTCAGCAACCAAATGAGAAGAAGAAAAGGCTCGCGCCCAGATTTCATGGGAGTTCGTGGGGGCACCTAAAGCCGTGAGGGTCGAAACCCTATGACCGTGTGGTGCTCCCGAGATACCCTCGAGATACCCTTCGTGATATTCGGATGAGACCCTTGGGTATTACATATGGTTGCACTACAATTCATTCACCTTTACTATTGATACCCGGAGTTTCAAGAAGCCAATTTAATCTTATTAGAACAAGTTCAAGGTATTACGCGCGTGTAGTATTTCTGTACTCATAAATTTCCTACACATTTTTTCTAGGCCATTAACACTTCAATTTTGCATATTCTGGGCCAACGAACATGTAGCAAAAGAAAAGTGATTATTTCCAATTTCATTCGTATGATCTCAATTAAAACTTCTAAGTTAGCATTTTCTCAATAATACACAAACTTGGATTGGACGGAAGTGAACGATTATATATTAGTGTTAGAAACATGATTATAGTGTTTAGTTTTCTTTCATGGTTTTAGTGGATCAGCTCGCTTTCGCTTGACTCGATTTCAATTTCTACATTACACAAGGAGTAAATTCATTACCATCGATGTATATAAGTTCCTCCTACACCAATTATTAGGTGAAGCACACTTAAGAGAGTTCTAAAGCTACGATTTTAAAATTCTATTACTTTCAATTCACCTTTTGATTTTTTATGAGTTTGATATTATTTACTATGAAAGTCGAACTGACAATAAGTATGTTAAGACCACATCTTGTAATTGTATAATTATAAAATAAACGTCGGTGCACACTTTAGCTCTATTGGAGCTAAAGTGTGCATACTTCCTTTTTAGTTCCCTACACTTAGTGATGGTGCACATTTTAGCTCTAATAGAGCTAAAGTGTGAATTTTTTCTTTACTTTTCACTTCATTTTGCTTTTACTCTAAGGGTACAAATCCAGTACTTACAACATCTCTACCCCTGACGGGGAATTTTCCACGCCAGCGGGAAGGTGCCCAAGTTTGAGATGAAGGGAGGGGGATTTACCCTTTTCCCCCCGCACCGTCCCCGAATTGGCCACTGTGAGGGAACGCCAGCGCCCAACACTAATGCCATAGTAGGCTAATTTTTTTAGGGGTTTTTATTGATTTTTTAATTCCCTTCCGTAATTACATGATTGAACACATGCTACCGGGGAATTTTGGTCTCCCTGTACTATTTGTAAATTTATTGTTTAAAAGAACCGTCGCCGCCACTCCAATGGGCCGAGACACAGGCCTAGGCCTCACCGAGTGGGCTTTACCGTGTTTATTCTTGCATCCCGGTCCCTCGGCCCCGGTGGAGATTCTCTTTTTCTAATACACTATTTGTCAACAAGTTGGAAACTAGTTTTAGCCACCATTGTCATGAATATTATCCCTCATTTGTTCACCTACTACAATTCATTTTGTAATAGCCCTCTATCAAAACTCTTCCCTAGCACACAATTTTGATACTTGATAAATTGTATAAGCTCAATATGTTTTGACTACCGGTCGGCATGCATTTATTCTTCGTCTCATCTTCAACCTCAATTTCTTATCGTCTTATCCACAACTATTCTCATTCCCATCTCTTGCATTTTTAAAATATTTAAAAAAATTATCTAATGATAATTTAATGTGTCATCATATAATTAGCCAATAACTAATGACTTTGTAATAATTTTTTATAGGATGACTAGCAGTTGGCGCTTGCTTTGCAACATATTAGTTCAACCATTTTAATGTAGTTTTTGTATCACGAAATACTTAAAAAAAACGTAACAACAATCTACATAAGATATATCTACTTATATAATAGGCGTCAATGTCTGTCCGTCCGCCGCTCCCGGTCACATGACCTTTGGAAATGCCATTTGAATCAAATGTGCCTTTTGAATTGAATGTGAACTTTGAAAGAATCCTCCATTTGTGCCCTTTGGAGGAATCCTTTATAGTGCCCTTTGGAGGAATCTTTTATAGTGCCCTTTTATTCAAATTTGGCTTATTGAGTTTTGAAATTGTATTATGTATCAAAAATAGAAAAATAAAACCATAATTTCCAACATATTGAAACTACACAATGTACTACCTCGGGTACATAAAATAAATGATAGTTATCTAAAGACAATAACACGTATATAAAATAAATAATGGATATTTAAAGTGAATAGTAGGTATATATAGTACATAATGCATATAAAATGGGTAAATTTTATTTTTGCATTTACATATGTTTATTTAACTTGGGATTGGCCCGGTCAGTTGATGACAATGGGGAATGGACTTGATTCGATTTAGATTCGATTTGAGCTTATTGGTTTTAAAATACAAAACATGCAAACGTAACTTTAACACACCACCCTCCGCACTCCCCGTCGGGACGACGGGTACCAACCCTAGTATATATATATATGTCTTTGAAACATATTCATGAATTTTCATTATGTAATAGAATAGAATAGAGAAAAATTAATTAGGTTTTAGATTTTTTGCATTTTAACATGGAATTTCAAAAATGTTTTGAACGTCAAATTTGTAATAAAGAGTTTCAAATTTGTTTTGGATAAGCACAAATTGCAACACACAAATGCAAATTTGAGACATCCACAAACTCAACTTGCAATTACAATCTCAATTTCACACACCCACGAACTGAATTTGCAATTACAATCTCAATTTCACACACCCACAAACTCAATTAGCAATTACAATCTCAAAACTTGCAATCTCACCTCAAAACTTATAATTTCAATCTCCACAACTCAAATATGCAATTTTACAACTCCAACTTTGTATGCCAACCTCCAAGATCACAACTCCAACTTCACACCTTTTGTACTCCAAGTTTACAATTCATAATTTACAATCCAATCTTTAAATGCTTAATTCAAAAAATATTTTGAACGTCAAATTTGTAATCAAGAGCACAAATTGCAACACACAAATGCAAATTTGACACACCAAGAAACTCAAGACCCTAAATTTCAAAACCGTGCAATAAACTACACAATAATTAGCAATTGGCGCTTGCTTTGCAACGCAATAGTTCAACCATTTCAATGTAGTTTTTATTTTCAAAAAAAAAAAAAACATGATTCACTGCACGGTTGACCACGCAATTAACTGCGCAATGGACTGCACAATTAACTGCGCGGTTGACCGCACAATTAACTGCGCGGTTGACTACATCGTTTCTATAGTTCACTGCACGGTTCACTGCGTGGTTGATCGCTGCGTGGTTCACTGGGCGGATTATGATTTTAGTTGTATGATTCATGTGTATTTGTATATCTGTAACTTTTATGCACAATTAAAGAATATTTAAATTTTACCTAATGAATGTTTGAAGTTTTAAAAGTATATTTTATGATAGTTTAACTAATATTTGTATATTTAATGATTATTTATAGAGTATATAATGCACTCTTAATGATTAGTTAATGAATAGTGCATAAATTTCTAATGTAAAATTAATGTGTATTTGAATATTCAATAAGTATTTAATGAATATTTACCGAATATGTAATGCACATTGAATGCATAATATGTGATGGATATCTAATGAGTGTTTTACTTGTATTTCTATATTTATTGTATGTTTAAGTTTTTTCCTTTTCGAATATTCCTTTCTTTACTCATTTTCGTTTCCAGAAGAATGTTCTTATATTTCCAATCTTCTACTTGTTGTTTCATTTTCCGTCCATATTTTACATTCTACTTTGTCCAATTTTTGATATTTTTCGTTTGCTCCTTACCTACGTCCGATTATTCCCAAGCTCTTTCATGCAAATTCTTGCTTTTCTACATGCACTCAACCCTTCTTTACTATGATGCTCAAGATGTAATCAAACCATGATTAAGGTTTCCTAAACTAATTGTCCACAAGTAAAAAACTTTATGTTCCACTATTTACTAGAATTGACATTTAGAGTGGTAGTTGACATTGGGTGATGTATAGTTTTGTCACTACAGTTATTGTACATTTTACAATTACTGTATGGATTCCTACTTAGTGTCCACTTCTCTAGAAGCCATCTTCTGTATACTGGAGCTACATAGTGCATTTTTGCTTTCTAATCTACTCCATTTAGTGATGGTGCACAATTTAGCGCTAGTAGAGCTAAACTGTGAATATTTTCTTTTTAGATCACTGCACCTAGTGATGAGGCACACGTTAGCGCTACTGGAGCTAACCTGTGTGCACACACTCCTTTTGGTTCATTGGACAAAGTGATGGCGCACACCTCTCCTAAAAACCGAGTTGATGTATGTGCAATGTGTATATCCACTTCTACAAACAATCATTTTGAACTCCGTACTTCTCTTTATGGTTAAGTATTTCACAAGTGAAATAGTAATCTTTTGAATTTTAAAAGGATTTTCATAATATGTGGACCTAAATCTCCAGTAGTAATATTAAAAAGCAAAAAAATATGACGATCCCATAGTCTTCGGTGGATATGAAGTCTAAGTATTCTTGGTACCCTAAATCAATAATATGTGACAATGTGTGAAAATGTATGAATTGGGATGTAGTCTTGTTTTTCACTAGAAAAATAACATGTTTTTCCACAATATCATTCGTTCTAATATTACTTCTATGTATTGAAAATATCACATTCCATCCTGTGTCATAGCAAAATGTTTTTTAGGTTGCCTGACGTGCCGGCAATCGAGAAGTTTCTCTTTCGGCTCGCATAACTTTTATTGAAGACGTTCATTGAAAAAATAAATTACTAATAATTATGCCTCATGACTTTTATCATCCTTCTACAAAATTTTGAGAACTTCAAATATAATTTGCGACCACTAAAACTTGCTCAAAAACTAATTATTCCTTTTTTGCATGTATAAATAAATTCAAAATTACTTACATTACGAACATTAAATTATGCCTGATGCACTAAGTGATACACTTTGTATTAGTTATATTTTATATTTTGATTATCCTTTTTTTGTCATGAGGTGGTCTCTCCGTTTCTTGTTTAAATCATTAAAAATTGTTCCACTCTCTCTGTTTTACAAGTGGCTGTTAAAGGGAAGATCTCATCATTACATCAGATTACATCAGATCTAGTATTTTCACACCAGATTGCAACAGATCAGACCATACCCACAACTAATCTGGACGTTTTCTCACTCTCATGCTCCAGATTTGAGTAGGGTTTAGTAGATCAAGCTAGATCTACATCAGATCTAGTGTATTCAAGCCATATCTATAATACCCACAACCCAATTTCACCACAAATGCTCTTCAAACATCAAGATCTACTCACACCTTCAAACCCTAATACAAACACACAATAGATAGTGGCAAAGTCTTGCTTTACTTCCTTACACGTCCATAAACCACTTCCATACTCACTTCAACTCTAGATCCATACACTAACTTCACTTCCTAGCTCTCTAACTCCACTTCTACACCCTAGTTGCAACAACTCCAGAGATCAGCCCACACAAGACAAGAGAGAGGAAGAGAGGAGAAGAGAAGAGAGCCTCCCAAAAGCCTAAGAGGCGGCTCTCTAACCCCTCCAAACCCTAATCTGCCCTAATGGATGAAAGGTGTCCGGATGGATGACATCCATGTCCGGACAGTTTCATCCAAAATCTAGACAGTTCATCCAAAGTCCCGACTGGACAGTGTCATCCACTGTTAGTCTGGACAGTCTCATCCACTGTCCAGATTCATCCACTAGTTACTTTTTACCAATGAAACTACTTAGTAAATCAAAAAATTACTACCTGGAGCTCATAATAAGCCTTAATCCCCGGTTAACAGTGGCAAAGTCTTTAATTTCACGTCAAAACATGAAATAAATTGTGTATGGTCAAGAATTCTTCCATCTTTCATGTCATGCTTAGAGTGCCACACCCTAAACTCATGATAATACAATGTGAACTCAAGAATAAGATATTTGAATCCAAAATTAATATTAGTTTGCGCACATTTCAAGTCTTTGAGTACCTCTAAGTGGATAGTAACCAATTTCAATTTGAAATTCAGACCATGGGGACACATGGGATTCTTGCCAAAGAATGCACATTCTGAATTGATGACAAAATAATAACATGATGCACATTTTTAAAACCCCAAAGAAATGATGTCCAAAGCATGTTTGAATACATACTTTTTTGCTAAAAATACACATGCACATATAACATGTTTTTTTTTGTGGTGAATGCTACTCGTTTGTTAAGGTCTTTGATTTCAACATAATAGATAAGTCCTATTTGGATTGTAATACAAATTATTTCTAATCATCTCAATATCTTCTCTACATTTCTCTATACCTTAGTTGAATTGGCAAATATCTTGAATCTTCAAAGTATTATTATATTGAAATGAAATGACATCAGAAGATAATACCTAAACGAAGGACCCTAAACCCTGAACCCTAAAAACCCTAAACCTAAATACCAAACCCTGAACCCTAAAACCAAACCCTAAAAACCCTAACCCTAAACCCTAAACCTAACGCTAACCCAAATCCTGAGCGTTACCCTAAAACCTTGTATTTAACTCGCATGTGCGAGTAGATTCGAGGTATGTACTCTTCCTTATTTTAGTCAGCCGGGAGATAATTGATTCAGATCCCGCTAAGATTTCGAATTTGCACTTTTTTACGGGCTGTGGAAAAGTCCCCCCGCCAATTATGAAGTTTCCTCCCGCCAATTCTGAAACGGTCGTGTGTCCGTGAGTGACCTCGCCGATCCTCAAAAACTTTCTTCATTTCTTTCCTTCTCACTTTGGTTGCTGTGCAAGGTTGTTGTGGAGAGGCTTGGAGGTAGAACAACTGTCGGAGGTTGAGGAGGGTAACATCTATAGGTTGCGCACGGTTGAGCAGGGTGCTTGCGCGAGGCAACAATGCACCAGTTGTCTTTTTCATAAGGTACATAATGTATACTTCTTGCATTCTCCGTGCACAGTCTCTAGCAATTAGGATGTGACAGTGTGTAGGGTTATTGCGGTGGTTCCAGTTGCTACTGTGATTTTGAAGCATCACTGCGAGTTTCTTGACGACTGACAGAAAGATTTGGGTTGTAGTAATATGAACCCTAAACCCCAAACCCTAAAACCTAGTCAGATTCACAGGCTGAAGAGTTTTACCATATGAATCCCTAAAAAGACGTCGAGAATCACGAAAGGACAGTTTAGCTCGAGTCGAGCTAAACTGTGTTACTATAATGTATAGACAGTTTAGCTCGACTCGAGCTAAACTGTCTTACTATCATGTATCTACAGTTTAGCTCGACTCGAGCTAAACTGTCAAATCAATATTGTAAGACAGTTTAGCGCGACTCGAGCTAAACTGGCTTTCCTTCTGTCCAATGACAGTTTAGCTCGACTCGAGCTAAAGTGTCATACCTTATTTTCTATTTTTATTTACCTTGACTCGAGAAAAAATGACAATGAGTCTGATAGTCATTAATTTAGGTTGGGTCGGGCTTAATTGTCACTGCCTAGGGTGAGATAATTTCATATTCGGATTAAAGCTAATCGCATGAAATTTTATACTTGTCATAAAATACCGCATGAGTTTACCTCGAGTCGAGCTAAATTTGCCTGGTTTTCAATGTCAACTCACTTAAATCATAGTTATTTTTAAGCGCCAGACCATACCTCGAATCGAGATTAATTACCCTCCTCCTATGCTTCTTCATTGATGTCTATTCCTACAAGATATTTACCCAATCTTATTTGTCAGGGTTATTTAATATTTATCTCATTGGAATGCAGGATGTCGTCTTCGGAGGGCGACGATGTTCATGTTGACGCTCCCGTGAACCCAGACCTTCCTGAGTTTGATGTTATTCCTCGCCGTCTCTGGGTCGGGATGACTGTTTCGCTTCACAATGGTTGGGGTGTTTGCGTTGCGGAGGGGTTGGTTCGCAATGTCCGGTCCAGTGCACTTCTAGGTTCCTCTCGTCCTCTTGGGGATTCGAATGTTGTAGTACAGGTGTCCAGTACTTTTGTTCTGGAGGAAGCTCCTGATGAGTGGAGGTACTCGTTTAAGTCCTGGCCTATTCAACAAGTCTTCTTAAACGGTGTGAGTCTCTTCCATCATTGCCTTAGGGACGTTTACAATGTCTGGTTGGTTGAGCGTAACAGACCTCTAGGTGGGAGCTCCCGTTCGTACGACAATTCCTCAAGGAATACACGTCCAATAGTGTCCAGGAATGTTGAATTCGTCATGACCCCTGTTTCCATTAACGTTGTTGCGAGCAATAGTTGTTGCACTCAAAATTGTGTTCAACACTACCCTAGAGAGAAAATAAAAGTCCTTCGGACTTGCTTGTACAATGAGTCCATCGTGCAGTTCAGAAATCATATCAAACTTGACGTTCACAGACAATTTCATAGAAAAGCTGCGGTTAGGAAGGTTGTGACTCTAGAGGGTGTGGACGTTTGTGCCCATGCCTGGATGAAAATCATGGGTGTAAGTGCGAGTACTTTCTATCGGAATGCGAAGGACGTTGCCGCTGGTCATGTCGCTCAACATCACGGGAATACCGGTTTGTGCAAGCCTAGAGGTCATACGGTTGTGGCTACTGCCGCTTTTGGAGCCATTCTCGATAGACATGCGGACCAAATGCGTCACAACTCTCGTGTTCTCCCATCTGGCGAGAAGGTTGTGGCAAAGGTCTTACCTGCAAGTTTTAAGTAGAAGGATCAGTTACCGCTTCTTGATGATCATCTCTCTGATTGTGGATTGCCGCCAATCTCAACCTCAAGCTTGAGTAAGATTCGGCGAGTGAGCTTCCCTGAGTACTATGCCAAGAAAGGTGGCGACAACTTTGCCCGTTGTTCTACTTGTGACAAATACCAGGATCAGAAGAAGCTTACTCAACCTGGAACACAAGCATCACTGCTAAGGCAAAAGAAGATGCAGGTTCACATCGATTCTGCTTTCTCACATCGGGACTTGTACTACCTGAACCGATTCCGATCAAAGTTGTCGCCCCGGGAGGTTCTTACCATCATGCATGATAAGATGAATCACTCAAAGACTGCCTCCCCGGTTTTTTCACATAAAACAAAGCACTTAGATGGGCTTATGAAGTTGCCTCTTGCAATTACAGGCATGCTTGCCCATGGTCATGTGGACCAACGTTATGCCCATTACGGCCTTGATTTATACTCCCATGATGCCAATTACACAGTCGGGTCGTTTGCAAAACTATTGCGTGACCTGGAGGCGCCTCCGAAGTCATCGCCCCGGCAACTCTTTCCAGAATCTAGTTCTCATCCATTGTATGCGGCGGTATTACGGGGTGCGGAGATGTGTTTGGAACAATTTATGCTAGTTGGTCATACACATGATGATATAGATGCATTATTTGGACGTTGGAGTATGACGCTGAGGAAGGAGAGTTTTCCAACCATTCCTCTCCTCATGAGGTCGTTTATGAAAAATGAGAGTGTTCCCACAATCCCACATCTCATTCAAGAGGTTCCTGACTTTAAGAAGTTCATTGGGGATATGATTGCGGACGGTGATGAAGCTTTGCAGGGTCATATGAAGGCTCATTAGTTCAAGTTTTATGTGGATTCTAGTGGTTCTCCGGTAATGAAGTATAAAATCCTTTGTCATGATGAGGATTGGCTTCCTAAGGGAGGAGAAGGTAGTCGCATCAAATTGTGGAAGGAGGATTCTGAAGGGAGGTCTTTATGGCCTCAAGGAGAACCTGATGCACTGAAGCCTTCTACGATGCGGCATCTCCATGAGGTGGTGAAGGGACTTTCAGGATTCATTGATCACTGGGAGCAATCATCGCGTGAGTTTGTTGAAGCCAGATCACGTTTTGAGCCGCTATCGTATTATTGGCGCGATGTTAGAGATGCTTTGATAATTCCAATGGATACGCCAATATCATTGGAAGACGGCTTTTGGTCAACGACGCGAATTGCCCATGCCATTGAAGATGAGTTCTCAGCGGAGGGTGAGGTTCGCGAGGAGTATTGTGAAGATGAGCATTTTGTTGGCCAGAGACGCGATCATCCACCTCCTTCTTTTAGAGGTAGTCGTGATCTTTTTGCTGGCTATTTTGTTGCATTGCAGACTTGTGATGGGGACGAGCGCCCATTTTGGATTGCTCAAGCAGTTTCAGATCCTAATTCTAACCCGGATATGCCAAACACCGTGCGTATCCAATTCTTCCGCCCTATATCGTGCGATCGGGATGTTCTGAAGTTCTATAAAGATTGGGATACAAATTGCAACCTTTGCTGGACAATTGAAAAGGGAATAGCCATAACGTGGGAGAGTACCGATTCAATCTTGACAGCATGGAAACCTAGGTCTTTAAAGAGGGATGGAGGTCATGTGCAAGATTCAACTACAAAAATTCCGAAGGGACAAGTAGCAATTATGAAGGCCTCTTTGGAAGCACTTGCCAAGTCCGAATCGTAATAGACTTAGATAAATGGAGTTTCCTTTTCCTAGATTTTAGATTCTGATGCGAAATACTTCATGTAGTATGGTTAGATCCATTGGTGCTGAGATTATAGATATTTATATTTGATTAATTTACACTTTGTATGACTATAATATGTGATGCCAATGATTGCTATGAAATATTCTCTCCATTGTTTTTGCGTATCGGTGATAATTTGCAGCATGTTTTATTTTCTTTTTAAAATAACAATGTGGTAAATTGCTTCTAGTCTTGAAACCAATAACACCAGTAATTGCCTTCATGGTGAATGATAGAAAGTAAATGTTGGGTCGCACTTTAGCTCTAGTGGAGCTAAAGTGTGAGCATATCTTCTTATTTAGTTCAGTGTACTTAGTAATGGTGCGCACTTTAGGTTAGGTGGAGCTAAAGTGTGTGGAATTGCCTTTGGAGTTCATTGCACCTCTAAGTGATGGGGGAACTTTAGTTCGAAGAGAGGTAGTGTGTGTAATTTTTTTTCCCACTTCTGAGCACCATCATTTGAAACTCGTTATACATATTTTTTGCCAATGTGTATTTCACAAGGAGAATTGAAATTCTTTTAAATAAAAAAAAGCTCATCAAAATGTGTTCAGCTAATTCTCTTACAAGTGGATATTTGTCCGTCATTTAGCTCACTTTTAGCTAAATTGGAGCATGGTGTTAATCCGGGTTAGTAGGATCGAGTGTGAATATTTAGCTATTCATATTCAATGAACACATGTGGTATAAAAGAAGTGTCAACTAATGTGTTCTTTTTTTTAATATTATAGTTAGATTCGTAATGTAATGTTATCCGTAGTACTTATTTTTCTAGGGGTTTTTGTAGAAAACATTACCTCCCAATTTAATGGAAACTCATATCCCTCCATATTGTAGAGTTTAGATGTGCACTTTAGCTCTTATGATCTACATGTGTTAATTTGGGAGTCGCTAAATCTCCCAATATAACGAATATGGTGTTATATTAGGATATTATATTCAATTGAAAAAACTCAAGAAGTGGTGATTGTATTCTTTGAACTTATATCTTTGAGCACATGTGCTATTTAAATTAGGTATAATCTTTTGGAATAAGATACACTCTACAATCAACTCATCGAGCATTGTTAGAGTCAAGAACGTGGGCAAGCTCACTCAAGTGCATGGCATGATAGATCTGATGAAAATGATATGTGAAGACATGTAGAGGCTTTCTCGTATAAAAGAAGATTGCTAAACACAACAGATCCATAATAAAAACCAATATCAAATAAACAAAAAACACAGCTAAACACAACTATGCTAAGCACAGAGCAACTAGAAGCAACTAGAAGTGGCTCAAAGACCTCCTACAACAAAGACAAGTCCAATTCCTAGACGGTAGAATAGAAAGAGGCGGCGACAAACAAGCCATATGCCATCTATGATGCAATGATCACATAGCAATATGGTAGCCGTGCCTTTCTTCTCACCAAACACAAAACACGGAAGGCCATTTGGCATAACGGCCAACTCAGGGTGAATAGAGCCATCAATGGATAGATGGGAGGAAGCACAATTCTTAGAGTGCTCTCGACACTCCTGGCTGTCCTTGCCTTTCAACAAGAAGATGTCATTGTGCAACACATCATTCACGCAAAATATAGTGCGCCCAACGTTGACGTACAACGTCGTGGGCGCCTCACGTTGCAAATAAACATAAATTGGAGTAGAGAATTGCCGCAACTAAAGTTGGTAGCTACTACTACAAATACAAGCGTACTGCAATGTATTATGATGCTGAGTGATGGATACATTTTCCAAGGCCATTGGTTCAGCTTGCTTAATGAACTCTTCTCGATCACGTAGACATAGGGCCCACACCTCTGGATCATCCAAATCCACAACTAGAGCCAATTTTTCTACGCAGAACTCAATAAAATTGGCTCTTGTTTGTACAACAACTAAAACGGAGTGAAAATAGCCAGTGAAGCATGACGGCTAAACTAGTACCCCATAGCGATCCATGGTTTTATTTGATCCCAATCATCGTGGCCACCCTCAAGTAATCCATACCTTTGCAAGCCATGCTTGACAGTTTAAACGACACGCTCTACCAAACCGTCCGATTTTGGATGATTTCAAGAAGTGGTACGCTGGGTAATTAAAGCTTTGATATACAAGCTTTGAAAGTTCCAAGGAACTCACGCCCCTCGTTAGTCCACACCTCAACAAAAACTCCAAAACAAGCCAACATTCGGCCGACGAATGCCATGATTGCCAACTTTGAAGAGTTATGAGGTAGTGCCACATGCTCAATCCACTTGCTAAAATGCTCTACTATCACCAACAAGTATTTGGCTCCACGAGGGGTGACAACAAGCTGCACAAAAAAATTCAAAGACCATTGATAGCCCAATTTATAATGGACAGAGGCTGCAACTACAGTCACAAGGTCTTCATACTAGATCGGATTCTATTACAAGCTTCACATCGAAAATATCATGTTGATACTTGCCAGTTAATTATGACCACACCCAAAATAGAAGGTTGTTCTTCCAACATAACCTTGCTATTTGGTGTCCAACTCAATCACACTCTACAACAGAAAGAGCTGAAGGAAGTGTCCCATAGTGCGACTTGTGCAAGACTCTAACGTCTTTCCATGCATCGCTAACAACTTGGGCCTTGTTTGATTCCTCATCCGTTGCAAGATGAGACAATGTAGATGCGCAACTAGACATCAATGTGAGGTAAGCCGCTGCATGCCACCCCGAGACTGACTCCCTATCACAATTTCCATGCCACCTAACACTAGTTAGTCCCCCTTCCATGGACTTGGATTGCGAGATAGGCCATCTGCATCCAACTTCGTGATGCCGGCACGATGAACAACCTTAAAGTCATATTGGTGAAGCAAGAAAGCCTGACTAGCGAGCTTGCCTATAAGCTTGTCAAACTCTATGAGCTACTTCAAAGGTTCATGATTGGTCACCAACGTAAATTGTTGATTAGACAAGTAGGGCCTAAAATAAGCTAGGTCCAAACCACACCCAAAGCCTCCCCTTCATAGGACAAATAATTGGACTCCACTATGTTGATGCTCACTGAAGCAAAAGCAACAATGTACTCCCCTCTTTTTTCATCGTTTTGGGTCAACACCGCTCCCAGTCCCACAACACTCTAGTATGTGTGCATTTCAAAAGGTCGTGTTCCATCCGAACGCCGCAACTCAGGCCTTGAACCATGTTTCAGCTTCAAAGTAGCAAATGCTTGCTACTGCTTATGTCCCCAAGTCCATGGCTGATCCTTCTTTATGAAAATAGCCGACTACTTAAAACTCATGCTAAAGTTTTTGACAAATCAGGGATACTGATTTGCTAAGCCAAGAAAAGCTAAAAGTCTTGACATGTAGGTTAGACAGGGATCTTTTGCAACGCATCTACCTTGGCCTGCTGTACGCCATGACTTCCTAGAACAATCATATGTATCAAGTATGACAACCGATCATGGAAGAACTTGCACTTGTCATGGTATAGGCGCAATCCTCATTGGCGTAACCTGTGGAACATCGCTTGAAGATGCTTCACATGCCCTCCTAGTCTGCTACTAAAAATGAGACTATTATCAATGTAGCATGGGACAAACGATAAATTGGTCAACACTTAGGCCATCACCTAGCAAAATTCAACAAATGCGTTTTTGAGGCTAAATAGTAGAAACTTTTAATGGTAACATTGATCTCTCTCATCTTGATCAACCTCCCAAAATGCATTTTTTTGGGCATTTACCATGAATGGTAATTGGAGATTACCAGATTCCAAATCTAGAGTACAAATTACTCTAGCATATTCCACCGCATCAAATCACTCCTTCGGAATGGGCATGGGACATTGGTATGACTTGGTCTTGCAATTGAACGGCCTGTAATTTCCTCACTCAACACACAATCCTAGGATTTTAAGCTAATTTTGTATTAAATAATGTTGCAAACTTCCAGAAGCTGTTCTCTTCAACAACTCACAACAAGTTCTAAGGCCAGGATCTGACTCATACACTAAGTTCCACTCCAATTCAGTTATCCTAAGCCCTCAATTTGGTACAAACCTCTAACTGCTGCTCTTGCCTTGAACACACACTTGAGAGTGAATGAGCGAGCTAGAGTCTTGCCCCAAGCTATTATTCTTTATTGTAACTTCAATCTACGTATTTCCAGGACGTGGATGAAAATTGGCCAGCTTGATGGCAGTCGAGCTAGTTAAATATATCCGGAACAATTTTTTTTACCAAAAGTAAATAAAAAATTACTACTACCCTTGAAAGTTCTATTTCCCCAACTAACATTATTGCCCTTTTGCTTTACATCTGGCCTTTCAAGTTCTGGATTTTTTGTTTTTGTTTTTTTTTACTAATTCATTAACCATGTCTTAGTCTAAATTATAACAAAAAGAGACTTTGCCTGCTTTTGGCCTTGGATATTAGGCATGACATATTCAGTAGCCATCCGATTTTCTTTATCCTCAATTTTATTGAAGTTAACCGGTTCCGGTCGGGCACATTGCTAGTCCATATTCTTCATTGCCGTCTGCTTTTGCTCTAGCTCTAGGTCCTAGTCTTGATTACGGTCTTGGTTTAGGTCTCAATCTTGATCTTGGTCATGGTCCTTGTCTCGGATCACGTCTTCTTTGCAGCCCATTCCATAGTCACTCAAGCTAGCCCCATGATTGTCTCTAGAGATAAAAACCTCTTCCTAGCATATATCCAAGTTTAGGTTCTCGGGCTCAAACTACTTCCAAACCGGGTCTTGCTCCTACTGTTCTTTAGAGATTCTTGTCCGGTCCGCTTCTTGGAGCAGCACCTAGTGCCTTGGACATTGATACCAAGTCCACGACCTTCAATTCACCTAAGTCTTCACAGTCGGTCGTGCGAGATCAAAACCTAGCTGTTCCAGCGACTATCCCCTTTTGCTTTCCGATATGGCCTTAGGCCAAATCAACCCAGACAAGCATGTCATTGTACTTACGAAAGAGTGGATCTGCTTAGGCCGCGCGTTGCGGGTCAATATTGGCACTGATCTACAAGTATTTGAGATTTACCTTTGTCCTGATATTAATCTTCCAAAGTGGCTTTGGCTCTAGATTGTTCACTTTTATAGTGTGGACTTTGACTTGAACATGTGATCCATCCACCTCAATGTCCCCCTTTATAAATGTATAAGACTGCTCTAGGGTCCCTTTTTGGTCTATCTTTTCTTCCTTGGAGCTCGTCTAGACAGGTTCTGGTCCTTCTAATGGTGGATCATCGGGAGGACCTAGATGGATGGATGAAGTTGGGATTTTGAGAAGACTTTGAGAGAGACTTTGCAAGCTCTCTCTGTCTCCTCTGGAACGCATGAGCTTTTGGAGGTGAAGCAAGGATTTTTGGAGGTTAGAGCAAATAAGTGAGTTATTAGAAGAAATAGAAGCTTTTTAGTTTTTGAGATGTACAAACTCTGAACTAGCCAATAAAGTCCAAAGTAATCTGAGGCATTCAAGTCTGTTTGAGTAGATCAAGGTTGTAGGTGGTAAAATACTTCAAGGTGGCAAAATGCCATGTTAAATCAATTATAGACTGTTACGTCAAATCTAGACTTTGGTGATTTATGTGTGAGATTGAAACATTAAAACCTTTGGAGACTTTTGACACTTTTGAGACTCCAAAGGTTTTAAAAGTGTCAAAAGTCTAGACAGGTTCTGGACAATTATAGACTTAAACAGATATTTAACTAAACATTGACAAAACAAAGTCCAGAAATGAAAACAAGTCACAACAAGTCACTGAGAACAAAATATAGAGTCGGTGGGCAGCCGAGGCCGAAGTAAAGTGAGCGTTGAGAATTCAATGGGCAAACCTGATGTTCAAAAAAAGAAATACAAATTGCAAAAATAGATGTATATTAATTGAAACAAATTACAATGTCGGCTTGCAGCCAATGATAAAGTTGAGATCCCGAATACTGATAAATACAACTGGCTCGCAATCGGAGAAGGGAAACCAACTAGAATGAAGATGAGTAATCAAAAACTAATAACGTACATGGGCACTCTAAAACAAATTGTACAATAGAGATGTTCACTATCATGTACTTTGCAATATGCCTCCTTCAAATAATGAACAAAAACTAAAGAAGACCATCGGCTCGCCACCAAAGAAGAAGACCTAGTACCATTCAATTTCGTCACATCGGACAACTGTGTGCCCATACTCACTCGCCTTTGAAATCGCCCAATGCGCCTGACGAGGTCGTTGCGCTTGCTTCAAATATTTAGGGACGCTTGAAAATCTGTGAAGCGAGTAGATGAGGGGAAGGATGTCGGTCGCCACGTTTGGGATAACTTGGTCATCGTCTCGAAGGCTTAAATGACCCTGAACGGCCAGCAAAAGTAACAATTGCTATCGAGGTTTCTTCAGAGAGACCTTGGGTTAACATCCACAAACAAAACTTGATGAGGTAGTCAGACTGCACACGAATGATTCTTTCTAGAAAGAATAGACATCGTTTTGTAACTCCAAGGAAAATATAAGCTTTGAGCAAAGTTTTGTCTCCTATAGGCAAATGACAGTCTATCAATGACACCAACTGGAAGAAAATGCCGTAAGACTAGTTGTAATTGCTCCAAAGGCAACGTTGACCAAAGCCTAACGTTAAAGCACGGGAGCAACATTTCAAAAAGCTTTTTCAGGCTCGGCCGACGAACAATATTTTTAGGAGTACAAAAAGCAGAATATGGCATATGCGGTTTCACAAAGCAAATGAGCCTATTGAGGCAGAGGACAATACACTTTCCATACGGTGAAGGAGTTTTATTTATGCATTTGAAATAAAAGAATGACCCCAGGAAAATAAAAAAAGATAATTGTCATGATGCCAAATATTAACGACGGATGAAATCATAATATCGTTGGCTGCCAGCCAACAAAGCATAACAATGTACAAAACCATCATAAGACATAAACCACAGATATGCGATAAAGAGGATGCATATACACAAAAAATTGCAATGAGAAAATCAATATTAAGACTGCAAAAATTAAGTAATTACAAGGTAATGAAAGTTTAGTCATTGAATGTCGATAGCAATAAAGAAAGAGAGAGATTTGAAATAGCCCATTGTGGAAACAAGGGATACTTAGTGGGAGTAGGAGATTGTCAAGTTGGATTGCACTTCACCAAAACAGTTTGGCGCGTCAAAATCCAATGCGTGGGAATATATGACCTCCCTGTACTTTTGATGGTGAAAAGACCCGGATGAATTCGAGTTGTTTTGAATTCGCAATTTGATGAGCAGTACTACTAAACATTGACTTCTGACCTCAAAAGTCCCGAGAGCTTGGGAATTAACAAACCCACGAGATACGACTGCATTTCGAGAACTGAGATCTCTGGTGGATTATATTAAAAAAGTGAAGGATGAACAACATTATAGGGGCTATTGAGGATGTTCAGGAGAGGGAGTGGATCAATGAGAAGCGTGTTTTGCTCATTTGCATCAAGCCCAATTAGAAAGCGTTTATTAGTAAACATACAAGCGAGCCTCTCTAGTACCTGTGCAACAAAAATCTTATGATTCCTGGCCGCAGAGGAATCACAATAGGATGAGCTCATCACTTTTGTGTCCCTTCGCAAGTCAGGGAAAACATCGAAAGGAAGCATATACCATTAATTCAACCTTTATTCAAAACTTTATGAAAAAAAGTCACACAAAACACCCATTTACCCCGAGGCAAAACATAATCGTCCTATTATTAATCAAATGGTCTAGGGAGTTCCTCCGTAAGCCCCTATACGCGTCTTCAAAAAAGCCCTCTAACGTTGCCTAGTCCACATTGCGCCATTCTCTTGCATTAATGGACTCTCTAGAAGACGCTACAAACCCCGCCTACGCACCTCGTCAGTGTTTGACTTGGGCAGCGAGTGTCAGCGGGTGGAAGTGGAAAGAGAGCATTTGTTTTTAGCAGCATTTCTTGAGAGAATACGGGGGTGGAGACATTTACCAGATGGTTCCTGCACAATAGGCACCACATACAATCCAAACAAATACACTTTGGGTCGAATACTCCTACACGGCACACATGAAAATTGTATCATTAAGATCCATCCTAGTGCACTTTAGGTCGAATGGAGCTAAAATGCTGAAGGGAAAATTCACAGAGCACATTTAACATCCAACAAATAAAAACAAGCTCAAATGAAACAAAACTACATGAGTGCAATGTAGCTCAACAACAAACCAAGATTGTCTAGGCAAGAACGACTCAATAGTGCAATAACTTGGAGGTGAGCAAAACACGCACCGTGAGCGAGCGAGGGTAAGTAGCATCCCTTAAACCATCATAGAGAATACGCTTTGCCGGAGTACAATTATCCGGATTTAGACATGGAGACCCTGGAACTGAGTGACGCCAACGCGGCGAAGATGAGTTGTTCCTTTCATGAATTGATTCCTCCACAATAGGGCTTTCAAAAACCCCGTCGTCCACTGCCATGGTCGAATAATCCATGGTTGGCTGCGCGGTTGCAGCAGAGTGCAACAAAAGCCCTTTACTTCAAAGGGAAAGGGCGAACTCCTTTGGGCCCAGCAAGGAATACACGGACGCCCGACAATTAGAGTCCTGTAGAAATTTCAACCAAAGTGACGCTCACATACCTAAGAACAATAGACGAAAACTCCAATCATTCAAAACAGCACGACATTCCATCAGCAGTAGGTATCCATTCCGCACAACAAAGAAAGCGGTGAAACATCTCGGTTTCATTTATCAAAAAATATATATACACAAAAAATAGTCCAACAAAATTTACAAAATGGAGCTACAGTCAATTGATACAGTTTAGCTCTATCCGACCTAAAGTGTAATAAGGATCTAAGCGTTTCCATCGTCATTAAGAGCAGAAATTCTGATAAGCTTGGATTGCATTCCAGATACTCGCAGACTGACCACACCTCTTCTGATCATTATAGAACATCTCCCGGCCCGAGGGATGTTCGGCCCGGTACTGCGCTAGGCCACCCGGAAACAGATGAAGGTCAGAGAGATATGGCAGCAATTCCTCTAGCAGTACAGAATCATCTCTCGCGCCATCATGTTTGTGCAACCATGATGGAAGAAGAAGGACGTTCTCCGGCAAATTGAGCATATGCATAATCGGGCTAGCATCAATGACAAGCGTATTCGCCGGAGTATACTCACGACCCAACCTATTGAAGAGATGGTTCGATAACGTCTTCAAGAAGATGTCCTTCTGAGTGCCAAATTCCTTCATGTAGATTGTTCAGCTACCAACTCTACGCTCGGGAACCCTATCGCAACTCTCCTGACCAAAGATCCTAAGAGGGTACAAAGAACTATGCTGAAAAGATATTTACATATCTAACGTTTTGTAGATTCCATCATCGAACTCCAGATCGTGATGGTGGCAATCTTAGACAACTTTGTGAGGAATTCAGCACAACCAGGGCGCCCTCGGACTAGTTTAGGGCCTACTTCGGCCGGCTGCAAAGCCGAGTAAATGGACGAGTCAGAGTTCCTGGATCCCTTGGCTTGCCACGAAGGCTCACACGTGCATAGAATCCCATTGAGGTCCAGCACAACATTCAACCACCTGCACTCGAAATCTGATAGGACTCTAAGTATTTATTTTAGATTACTGGCATTACTTATTGATGCCTCGCAGACCTGGTTTGATAAAGCCAGGAGAACAAACAATATTACTAAAGATTCATTAACAATGACAAGTCAACAAAACGTAGAACAAAAGAGGCAAACGGGGGGAGGCGTCATGGCGAGAGTGGGAAGTGTTAGAAGAATACCTTGAGAACTTCATCGTCTTGCAGCATTTCGTCTCGGATCGCCATCGATCCCAAGTTCTAACGAACCTTGCCTGGTGTCAAGGGGTTCCGAGTGCCCCACAACCATTTGGGGGCACGGTTCCGAGACAAGAAGAGGTGGCTTTGGGACAGCAGAATCATAATTGATCTCGTCTACGAGCACGCCCAAAGCTTGGACGACCTCTTCTACGACTGGGACTGCAGTTCGGACGACCTCATCTATGACTGGGTGAGCGATCGCGTCATTACCAAAACTTAGATCTGGAAAAATTCAACAACTTCAACCTATCAGCATATGCGCACATAGGACATTGATACAAGTCAGAGTTGTCAAATGTCAAGCAATTTAGCTCAAGTCAAGCTCAAGTACTGTAATATTAACAAAAAATACTGGAATATTAAATTGGACATGTACAAAATGTTCTGCCTCTATACACTCGCAACTACGTTACACTAACCTGACGATGAGTTGGGGACATCTGCAATAGATACGTCGTGAGTGGGCGACTTCGAAGGGAAAGAGGGGCGGGTCGACGGGGATGGAGGAACAAGAAGCGATTGACCCCCGATAGAAACGGGGGAGGAACCCGCCGGAGACGGCAGCAGCGAATCGCAGGACAGACTCCCACTCCCGCCTTTACTGAGGGAAGAGGCAAGGGGGTTGTAGAATTAACTGCGGATGGTGTCGTGGCGGCAGCGGGCAAATTAGCCGTCATGAATCTCTCCATCATGAGCATCATCTTGG
This sequence comes from Bryoerythrophyllum caledonicum, assembly GCA_963971425.1. NCBI lineage: Eukaryota > Viridiplantae > Streptophyta > Bryopsida > Pottiales > Pottiaceae > Bryoerythrophyllum > Bryoerythrophyllum caledonicum. The sequence goes on from OZ020514.1 coordinate 18,635,510, forward strand.
CATGCCTCTGGTCTTGGTCCCTCTTCATCTCTTCGTCACGACTTCGCTGCAGATCCCTGAGCTCCTCGTCACGTTCCGCTAGCCGCTGCTCCATCAACCTCCACTGGGTGACCTCTTCTTCGAGCTTCTTCTCGAGGGTGACGATCATGTTGTTGTCTTGTGCAGTGCTCGCCGTAGCCAACGGAGAGCGGCCGCTCGCGCTGGCAACTTTCCTCTTCTTGGCCGCGAGATGAGCGGATGACCCGCCCAAGGTGGGAGCTGAATGAGGCATGTCGGAAATATCTTGCGAATCCAACTCCGGGAAGTCGAGTCGTTGCCGCGAGGAACAAATTGTGTCTCCTGCTTTAGATTGAGAGCCACTCTGAAACTCCGGTGGAGTGGCATCATCGAAGTCGTCATGGGACTCATCATCCGGAGTGGCCGTGCTCGAGCTCGGGCACACAATCAGGGTGCTCGGGTCCTCATCTTCCTCCTCATCGCCGAGGTCAACACGTGCTTTTTCCTTCCCCTTGGCAACTGCCATGCCAAGCTCGGGGAAGATCTCCGCGTTGACGTGATACGCACCAACAACAAATTCGGCCCGAATCAACGTCAATGCAACCTCCATGGCGTCGTCGAGGTCCTGCTCATCGGTGTTGTGGGATATGCAGAATGCCTCCAGATCCAACATCTGCACACCAATGGATTAAACAAGTTACACTTTAGGTCGAATCGAGCTAAAGTAAATACAAAGGAACACTGATACAAAAACTGAGTTATTAAAACTTGAAAGGATACGATGCAATTGATGACTGCTAGAAAATCATATAAGTATAAGCCGACACTTTAGTTCGACTCGAGCTAAAGTGCGACGCTACAAAAGCATAAGAGACAATCTCTTTGAAACAATCCATGCACAATCGGTGAGGGTATCAACAATTTAGCTTGACTCAAGCTAAACTGCAGGAAAACTTACCACACTCGCAATCAGTAATTTCGTCCCACCAAACAGCTGAACAACTGCCTCCCCCCTCTTGTAGAACAACTCCAGGACCTTGACGAAGAACTGCATCCTCAGCTCGTTCATGTTCATGGAGTACGCCAGCTCGTTGTACTTGCACAACTTGGTGTGCAACACATGCTCCGGAGCAGCGTAGGTAGTCTACACGGCCGGGATCTGCGTGAGTTCTTTCTTGAAGAGAAAGAGGAGGTGAACTGGGTCGAGAGCATTGTTGTTCTTTGGCACGTATCCTCCCAAGCGCTCGTTCTCAGAGGGAAGATACTTCGACTACAGCACATCGTATGCATGGCACAACGACGGGCCCTTAGCAAACTCTCTCACTTGAAGGTGTGACTGCTCGTCGCCGCAAATGAAGAGCGAGGCTGGAAGATCGGTGAGGGGAGGCTGCCCTTTTGATGCAAACATCGTCATTAACTCGTCAAAGAAGGGCCTCTCCAACGACGACGTTGCCTTCGCACAGAAACCAGGGATATTTCGGAAGTCGATGATGCCGAGCTTCACGTTGTAGCCCATGTTGCGCCACAAATCGGAAGGCCAGGTGCTAAGCGAATTTCTTGCCGCCTTGTACAAACGAAAGTGCAAGGCTCCTTGAGGTGGAACAAACCGCGACCGCACATCGAGGAAGACTTCGAAGAACTCCTTAGCATATGGAGAGAGATTTTCACATTTGTAGTTGCGAAACTACGTTTGCCTCGAATCCTTGTAGTATAAATCCGGTGGACCCCAATCCAAGAGGGCACGCTTTGAGGCCTTGCTGACGTTGTAGTTCTTCTTGAACTTCCGCCAGTTGGAACGACTGTACGCTCCCGTGCTGTTGAAGAGGCCCAACTTCGGAGTGATCACTTGAAGCTATATTCAAGCGACCTCTTTCCTTTTCCTCCGATCCACCCTGTCCCGAACGGTGTAGCAATCCTCGAGCACAGATTGTGGCTGCTTTACAACCACCTTAGGATAAGGCAATTTTCGCGATGGCCCTAATCGATTGAGAATGTACTTACACATTTTTGCGTGATCGACCTCGGTCATGTTGCCGAGAAACTTAAAGAACTGACGCGTCAAGACCCCATCCTTCTCCGGGATCCAAGACTTGGCGTCCTTAAACTTTGCCAAGGGCGTCGAAGTCGAATCGACGTTGATGAGGTCGCCATGTGCCGCCGAAGGGATGACATCCGACCAGAGCTTGAAGGTCTCATTGGTTGCGGTGATGATCTTCACCTCGTTTGTAATTAAGAGCTCCTTGCCTTTCCGACTTTCTTGAGCGCTGCCTAGCTCTTTGCAACGTCAATCATTGCAAAGCGCTCACGAATCGCGTTAAGAAATGGCTGCGCAGAACATTAAGATGGTCGAATTAGATTAGGATCACAGTAGAAAATTAACGTGTTCAGCAGGGTCCGGAAACTTTAAGTTAGCTCGAGTCGAGCTAACTTGCAACCTGAGAGTATTCAATGTAAGCGATTTCAATCAATATACAACACTATACAGATAGTGAGCAAACATGCACTTTAGCTCAACTCGAGCTAAAGTGCATGACCTTGGTTAAGATATATTACTTCAAACTTCTTGTCATTGGTAATCTCCACTATTGTTCTCCGACCTGACTGGTGAGACCGGCGAATGCCCGTGGCGGAGTGCTTCGGCATTGGTCTCCCAGCTTGGATCCATAAAGCCCAAGAGCCAAGGATATTGGTTGCCCACGTCGGCTTGAATTGGACCAAGTGATTCACGTGATTATAATACGCGGATATCTTCCTCAACTTCTCCGGATCCTTCGTCCAGACAATGTAACATTGCCATGTTCGGAAGTGCCTTCTCATCACCTGTGGGACGTTGTCGTTTATCATCGCCTCTGATGCTGCAATGCTGTGTTGGCCATTGACGATGTAGTAGTTGCAGTCGCTCAGCTCCTCAACCGTCGTTGGCATAACATCAAGCTTCGACATGACGTAGAGAGTCTGCTTCTACGTCTTGTTTGGCATTTTGAGGTAATAATGCATCAACTCGTCCATGCCCCGAGGTTCGAATGCACGGATTGTCCACGCTGGCGGTGCATTATGCAGCCTCATCACGTCAAGCTTGATCTTCTTCTCTCTGTCTTCCTCAAAGAAGCAACTCTGACACTCCGTCCAGAATTTTTGGTAAATTTGTTGGACGTTGTTGTAGTCGATTGTCTCTCCGAACCCGAGCGCCTGAGGAAGCTCCTCTGATACAAGTTTCGTCTTCTTTTTGGAAGAGGTCTCCGGCTTCTTGGCAGTTGAGCGCTTCTTGACGGGGGAAACAGACAGAGTGTTGCGTAGGGTGCTTCGATATGTTCTTGCACTTGGTGTTCTAACCGGTACCGACACTTGACTCATATCCTGGCTACCGGTTACAACCCGTGAAACTATTGATATTTCTATCGGACGTCTCCCCGCGATATTTTTTGCCTTCTCTAGAGCGGCAAATGTATTCATTCTCAATAAAATGACGCGGAGTTTATTAGCTATAGCCTTTTCTTTCAGCGGCTGACCACTACTAGTCTCCCATTTTTTTAGCGAGATTTTGTGGTCGACCTGATCCACTATTTCATCAAACTTGGACCCCCTGAGATAATTGACTAAATCGTGGATACGGAATGGAGATGAATTGTTGTCTACCTATATAATAAGCGACAGTCTGTCCGTCCGCCGCTCGCGGTCACATGACCTTTGGAATTGCCATTTGAATCAAATGTGCCATTTGAATCGAATGTGAACTTTGAAAGAATCCTCCATATGTGCCCTTTGGGCGAATCCTTTATAGTGCCTTTTTATTCAAATTTGGCTTATTGAGTTTTGAAATTGTATTATGTATCAAAAATAGAAAAAAAAAACCATAATTTCCAACATATTGAAACTACACAATATACTACCTCGGGTACATAAAATAAATGATAGTTATCTAAAGACAATAACACGTATATGAAATAAATAATGGTATTTAAAGTGAGTAGTAGGTATACATAGTACATAATGCATATGTAATGGGTAAATTTTATTTTTGCATTTACATATGTTTATTTAACTTGGGATTGCCCCGGTCAGTTGATGACAACGGGGAATGTACTTGATTCAATTTAGATTCAATTTGAGCTTATAGGTTTAAAATACAAAACATACAAACGTAAATTTAACAAACCACCCTCCGCTCTCCCCGTCAAGACGACGGGTACCAACCCTAGTTCACTATAATAGTAAATAAATAAGGCTCTACAGACTCAATGGTTGTCTCACACGACAACTTAACGTGATCGTTATCTTCATGAACAACATCAGTAATCCTGGTCGTGAAGTCGATGTGTTGAGGTTCAACGATATCACCAGCGAAGGTCTGACCAAACACTAAATTATTCGTATAGGTGGCCCACAGAATCGTCCACTTTAATGTCGTTGATGGGTCCTTCAGCTCCCAGCAATCCAAGTGGTTGTTGTCGTCTCCATCGTCATCATTAATGTCGACGGGCTTTGGCTGAAAGAAGTGCTGCAGCTGAGTCACCATCATGTCCCTCTCAGATCTGCATACACACGAAACCGAGCACAGATATTAGATTGCAAAATTGATCATCCAATTAGGATGGAGAGGATACACTTTAGCTAGACTCGAGGTAAAGTGTAATCAAATACAAAAATGTCAATAATACTCTACAACAAAATATAGTCATTTGGAAAATAAATTCCTTACCCTTTCAATCAATTCGTGTCTACTTCTCGTTCAACTCCCTTAAATTGTGGAAAAGCTTACGAACCGATTTAATCACTCACGAACCCCAAGCTTTGAGGTTCTCAAGTGGTTGGAACGAGACTGAAGCTCATGCACGATTCGGGAAGGTGAACGAGAAGTAGACATGAGTTGAGATACTAGAGTGCAACTACACGATGGTAACATTGTTGTATTCAAGCTAATGCTTCATCTTTAGCTCGACTCAAACTAAAGTAAAACCACGTACAAAGTATGTCAATAACACTCTACAACAAAATTTAGTCATTTGGAGAATTTTCACAGACCCTTTCAATCAATTCATGTCTACTTCTCGTTCAACTCCTTAAACCGTGGAAAAGCTTACGAACCGATCCAATCACTCACAAACCCCAAGCTTTGAGGTTCTCAAGTGGTTGGAACGGGACTGAAGCTCATTCACGATTCAGGAAGGTGAACGAGAAGTAGACATGAGTTGAGATACTAGACTGCAATTACACGACTGTATCATTTTTGTAATCAAGCTTTAGCTTCATCTTTAGCTCGACTCGAGCTAAAGTGTAATAGCATAGAATGTAAATCTGTACAGTTCTGACACTTTCAATATTTCTTCGGAAGACTTTCCTAGACTTTTTTATTCGATTCATATCTACTTCTTGTTCAACTCCCAAAACTGTGAAAAAACTTACGAACCAATCCAGTCACTTACGAATCTCAATCTTTGAGGTTCTCAAGTGGTTGGAGCAGGACTTAAGCTCATGCACACTTGTGAGGTGAACAAGAAGTAGACTTGAGTTGGGTCATCGATATCATCGGTAAACTTTACTTTTGGAATGTTTTTAGGTCTGAAAGTAGAGGTGTTTGAGATGTGGTTTAGGTCCTTTGTTTTACACTTTAGCTCGATTCGAGGTAACGTGTGTTGGCTTTGATAAAGAGAATGAGATTTTTTTTGTGACCCAACATTTGAGAGTAGATATTACGATCACTTTAGCTGGAGCCGAGCTTTAGCGCGACCAAAGACGCATTGAGTAGTACATTTTAGCTCAAGTCGAGCTAATGTGCGAAAAAAGATGCACTGGTCCTGTACAATTCAGCTCTACTTGAGCTAGAGTGAACTGGTCTAATGCATTTTAATGCGCACTTTAGCTCAAGTCGAGCTAAAGTGTGGCCCATAGTGCACAGTGGAGGCCTTACTTCAGCTCGACTCGAGCTAAAGTATGGCCAATAGTGCACACTGGAAGTCCCACTTTAGCTCGACTCGAGCTAAAATGTGTTCATTGAAAAGCTTATTTATTGCAGTTTGTGCAGATTTGTCTTTCACTATATGATATTTAAGGCGTAGGATTTAGGGCTCCTGCGTGAGAGTATGGATTTTACCTTTCAGCCATTGATTCTGAACTTTAATCCCAGACAAATTCTACTGGAACTAGACGTCCTGCAACAATAATAACAAACCCACACACTCAATCAACCAAAGTAGCACATTGAAACCAACACATTGAAACTAACACATTGAAACTAGCACAAAGCAGCGCATTGACACCAGCACAAACCAGCACTAACCACCACATATAAACCAGCACAAACGAGCACAAACCAGCACATGGAAACCAACACATTGAAATCATTCACATCGAAATCAACACTTTGAAATCAGCACATTGAAATCAACACATTGAATTCAGCAAATTGAAACCAACACATTGAAACTAGCAGAAAGCAGCACATTGACACCAGCACAAACCAACACATTTAAACTAGCAGAAACCACCACAAACCAGCATATTGAAACCAACACATTGGAACCAACACATTGAAACCAGCACATTGAATACACAAACTCATCTACGTGCTCACACATACATCAAAAGCAATGCTACACGTGTATAATGTTTCAACACATTATATCAAAGGCAATACTACACATATATCAAAAGAAATGCAAGACTGAATGAGTGCACTTACCTTTAAAACTGAGAAATCCGACTGCTAGAGCTGCAAGTCTTGTTCCTTGTTCACGCCAATCCTCCGCGCACGGCCGTTTCAGACTCTTCGTGCTCACAAAAACTCACAAAAACTCACAAAAACTCACAAAAACTCACAAAAACTCACACAAACTCACACAAACTCACACAAACTCACACAAACTCACACAAACTCACACAAATTCACACAAACTCACATAAACAACCCTAAACTCCAGCGCTACAGTATACACAAACTCATCTACGTGCTCACAAACTCACACAACCAGAATTGCACGTCCTACAAACCCTATCCGCAGGAAACCCTAAACTCTAGTAAATTGCACACGAAAGCAAAAACTGCAGCGCTAGAGTATACACAAACTACACAAACCCTGTAGATAATGAAACTAACACAAATTGCAAAGACGCAACGATGAACCAACGCATAAGCTCACAAAACTAAAACAACTATGCGTGGAAGATCAAACAGAAAACTTGGACAGCAACGAAAAGAGAGAAAAAAAACTCGCGCCACAATTTCGTGGGGTGCTTCCTGGGGCACCTAAAGCCGTGAGGGTCGAAACCCTGTAGCCGCGTAGTGATCCCGAGATACCCTCGTGATATCCTTTGCAATATTGGGGTGAGACCCTTGGGTATTAAAGGTGGATGCACCACAAATCAATCACCTTTGTTATTGATACCCCGAATTTCAAGAAGTCAATTTAATCTTACTAGAATAAGTTCAAGATATTATGCGCGTGTAGTATTTCTGTACTCGTAAATTTCCTACACAATTTATCTGAGCTATTAACACTACAATTTTGCATATTTTGGGGCAACGAGCAGGTAGCAATGGAAAAGAGATTATTCCCAATTTCATTCGTATGATCTCAATTAAAACTTATAACTTGACATTTTCTCAATAATACACAAACTTGGATTGCACAGAAGTGAACGATTATAGTGTTTAGTGTTAGAAACAAGATTATAGTGTTTATTTTTCTTTCATGCTTTCAGTGAATCAGTTGGCTTTCACTTGACTCGATTTCAATTTCTGCATTACACAAGGAGTAAATTCATTACCATCGATATATATAAGTTCCTCCTACATCAGTTATTAGGTGAAGCACATTTAAGAGAGTTTTAAAGCTACAATTTAAGATTCTATTACTTTGAATTCAAGTTTTGCTTTTTTGTGAGTTTGATAATATTTACTATGAGAATTGAACAGACAATAAGTATGCAAAGACCACATCTTGCAATTGTATAATTTTAAAATAAATGTCACAGCATACTTTAACTCTATTGGAGCTTAAGTGTGCATATTTTCTTTTTAGTTCCCTACATTTAGTGATGGTGCACACTTTAGCTCCCATAGAGCTAAAGTGTGAATTTTTTCTTTGTTTTTCACTTCATTTTGCTTTTAGTATAAGGGTACAAATACTGTAGTTAGGACATCTCCATCCCTGACGTGGAGGTTTCCACGCCAGCTAGCAACGGGAAGGTGCCCAAGTTTGAGATGACGAGAGGGGGGTTACCCTTTTCCCCCCGCAGCGTCCCCGAATTGGCCACTCTGAGGGAACTCCAACGTCCAGCACTGACGCCGTAGTTGGCTAATTTTTTTTGGGGTTTTTATTGATTTTTTTTAATTCCCTCATGTCATTACATCATTGAACACATGCTCCCGGGGAATTTTGGTGTCCCCTGTACTTTTCGTAAATTTACTGTTCAGAAGAACCGGCGCCGCCACTCCAGTGGGCCGAGACACCGGCCTAGGCCTCGTAGAGTGGGCTTTACTGTGTTTATTCCTACATCCTGGTCCCTCTGCCCAGGTGGAGATTCTCTTTTTCTAGTACACTATTTGCCAACAAGTTGGCAACTAGTTTTAGCCACCATTGTCCTCAATATTATCCCTCATTCGTTCACCTACTACAGTTGATTTTGTAATAACCCTCAATCAAAACTCTACTCTAGCACACAAATTTGTTACTTGATAAATAGTGTTAGCTCAGAATCTTCTGCCTACCGGTCGCCATGCACTTATTCTTTGTCTCATCTTCAACCTCAATTTCTTATCGTCTTATCTACAACTATTCTCATTCCCATCTCTTGCATTTCCTTTATATTATTTAATATTATCTAATGAATATTTATTGTGTAATCATATAATTAGCCAATAACTAATGACTTTGTAATGATTTTTTATAGGATATTTAATGTATATTTGTACATCTGTAACTTTTATGCACAATTAAAGAATATTTAAATTTTACTTAATGAATGTTTGAAGTTTTAAAAGTATATTTTATGATAGTTTAGTTAATATTTGTATATTTAATGATTGTTTATAGAGTATTTAATGTACTATTAATGAATAGTTAATGAATAGTGCATAAACTTCTAATGTAAAATCAATGTGTATTTGAATATTCAATGAGTGTTTAATGAATATTTACTGAATATGTAATGCACATTGAATGCATATGTGATGGATATCTAATGAATATTTTATTTGTATTTCTATATTTATTGTATATTTAAGTTTTTTCCTTTTCCAATATTCCTTTCTTTCCTGACTTTCGTTCCCAAACGAATGTTCTTATTTTTCCAATCTTCTACTTGTAGTTTCATTTTCCCTTCATATGAACATTCTACTCTGTCGAATTTTTGAGATTTTCCTTTTGCTCCATACGTAAGTCCTATTATTCCCAAGCTCTTTCTTGCAAATTCTTGTTTTTCTACATGCACTCAACCCTTCTTTACTTTGATGCTCAAGATGTAATCAAATCATTATTAAGGTTTCATACACTAACTGTCCACAAGTAAAAAGCTTTGTGTTCCACTATTTACTAGAACTGACATGTAGTATAGTAGTTGACATTTAGAGTAATATAAATTTGTCACTACACTTATTGTAAATTTTACAATTAGTGTATGGATTCCTATTTAGTGTCCACTACACTAGAAGCCATCTTGTGTATACTGGAGCTACATAGTGCATTTTTGCTTTCTAATCCACTCTATTTAGTGATGGTGTACAATTTAGCTCTACTAGAGCTAAATTGTGCGTATTTTCATTTTAGTTCACTGCACTTAGTGATGAGGCACAAGTTAGCACTACTGGAGCTAAAGTGTGTGCACACACTCCTTTTAGTTCATTGCACGTAGTGATGGTACACACATCTGCTAAAAACCGAGGTGATGTATGTGCAATGTGTATTTCCACTTCTTCAAACAATCATTTTGAACTCCGTACTTCTCTTTATGGTTAAGTATTTCACAAGGTGAAATAGAAATCTTTTGAATTTTACAAGGATTTTCAAAATATGTGGACCTAAATCTCCAATAGTAATATTAAAAAGCAAAAAGATATGACAATCCCCTAGTCTTCAGTGGATATGAAGTCTAAGTATTCTTGGTACCCTAAATCAATAATATGTGACAATGTGTGAAAATGTAAGAATTGGGATATAATCTTATTTTTCACTAGAAAAATAACATGTTTTTCCACAATATCATTTGTTCTAATATTACTTCTATGTATTGAAAATATCACATTCCATCATGTGTCATAGCAAAAGGTTTTTAGGTTGCTCGACGTGCCCGCAATCGAGAAGTTCTCTTTTGGCTAGCATAACTTTTATTGAAGACGTTCATTGAGAAAATAAATTACTTATAAATATGCCTCATGACTTCTATCATCCTTCTACAAAATTTTGAGAATTTAAAATATAATTTGCGACCACTAGAACGTGCTCAAAAACTAATTATTCTTTTTTTGCATGTACAAATAAATTCAAAATTACTTACATTACGAAGATTAAATTATGCTTGATGCACTAAGTGATACACTTTGAATTAGTTATATTTTCTATTTTGATTATCCTTTTTTTGTCATGACGAGGTCTCTCCGTTTCTTGTTTATATCTTTTAGTATTGTTCCACTCTCTATGTTCTACAAATGACAAAGTCTTTAATTTCACGTCAAAACATGAAATAAATTGTGTATGGTCAAGAATTCTTCCATCTTTCATGTCATGCTTAGATTGCCACATACGAAACTCATGATAATACAATGTGAACTCAAGAATAAGATATTTTAATCCAACTATTAGTTTGCGCACATTTCAAGTCTTTGAGTACCTCTAAGTGGATAGTAACCAATTTCAATTCCAAATCCAGACCATAGTGACACTTGGGATTCTTGCAAAAGAATGAACATTCTAAATTGATTACAAAATAGTAACATTATGCACATTTTTAAAACCCCAAAGAAATGATGTCCAAAGCATGTTTGAGTACATACTTTTTTGCTCAAAATACACGTGCACATATAATACGTTTGTTGTTTTTTTGAATGCTACTCGTTTGTTAAGGTCTTTGCTTTCAACTATATAGATAATTCCTATTTGGATTGTAATACAAATTCTTTCTAATCATCTCAATATCTTCTCTACATTTCCCTATACCTTAGTTGAATTGTCAATATCCAAAATATTCAAAGTATTATTAAATTGAAATGAAATGACATCAGAAGGATAACACCTAAACCCTAAACCTTAAATCCTAACCCTTTTTTTTTAAAAGGTTGGATATGGATTTACGACACATTTACTTTTTATGAAGTAATTAACTATGGACCTTTTTATACCTAACATGCTACCTCATCTTTTTACTAAAAAGTGAGACTGGAAATTTTTAACAAACAAACGGTGCTCATTTCACCAGTTTGTTTACTTCCGATTAAAGCTAGCCGACACAACATTGTTCTTAAATATACAAAACGGCTGATCATGTTGCAATGATCTGGCCGCACTAGCGCCACCACTGACATGAAAGTGACTCAAGCGGCGTTTTAATCACGGAGGGCTGAAGCACTTGAGCATACGCCGATTTTAAACACCCAATCCAGCAAACACGGATCACAGGCTTGCATGGCTCGATCTCACCATGCATAAAGTGCTCACCTAGCAACTGAGTTCCACATGTTGTCGCTACTCGAACACTAGGTGATAGCTCGCGGTATTGGCAGCGGCAGCTGCCTACGAATTGGCAGCCTCCACAGCTTTGGCTCCTGGAGCAGTTACACATCGGACGTTTCAGTTTCCAGCACTATGGCTTCTCAGGGTTCACAGGTTCATGTCTTGATTGTAGTTGCCTGATTACGTTTTGGTTTGTTGTTTATGAGTTTCTTTCAAGTGACGACGATAGCAAGTCGAAGTAGTCTGCAAACACCTGGTGCATCCTCACTCACATTGCAAATTGTTGTTTGCTTTTGTTCTTGGGACGGGCACAGGTGAAGACTACTTCTTCTTGAAAGACTCTTCATTCCAACATGACCACTGCAACTTCTACGGAGCTGCTTCCTCCTCACCAAGACCTGTTGATTAATAGTTTTTGTCTTTCAATATATCATGTTTTACTCCGATCTTGAATGTGATACGCACATGTATTCATTTTCTACAGTGTATATGCTTTTTTCTATAAGCTAGAAGCTTGAAAGCTATGATCTAACCTTTGACTCAGTTTGGAGATCAGTTGAGAACCAAGGAAGAGAATTTCTTCTCTAAGTTTGTGTACGCACATGATGATTGGTTTTTCTTGAACTATCAAGTTTCAATTGAAACTCTTTAAGTCTTTGAGTCTATACTAACGTTAGTATACGATTTTAAAGAGTGAGAGTGAGTCTTTCAAAACGGAGACCTCACCTAGCTTATACGTCTAAACAAAGATCCTCATTATCTTACTTCTATGTTCATCTCAGTACAGTTATGTATACATAGCAGTCTAGATCATCCGCTTTTGTCAAAATTTGAAGTTGATATAAACCTTATCTTCAGCTCAGTATGGAGATCATTTGAATACCAAGCAGTAGAAAAATTCTTCTCTAGGCCTCACTTAGCTTATACCCTTAAACTGAGATCCTCATAATCAAAAATACTTCTATGTTCATCTCAAATACAATTATTTATAGATAGCAGTCTAAATCATCCGATTCTCCTTCAAAGTTTGAAGTTGATATGCAGAATGTCGGTTGATTTTTTATCATGACATGAAAGATAAAATAATGCACTGTACAGAGGTGTATGAAAGCCTGACCTAACCCTAACCCTAACCCTGAGCGTTACCGTAACCCTTAATCCTTCAATTAGGTGTATACTGGTCGCATGTGCGAAACAAATATTTAACAAAATGTAGACAAAAGGATCAAATGTGGACGAAATTAGATACTTGTGACAACCTTAAACACCTACTAGATTGTCCTAAAATATACAATTTGTATGGGTGAAGGATACAAAGAATCTATAGAGGATTGTTAAAATGTCGCTTTACTTCTCTTGTCGGGGGGCGGCCGACCATGAGGGTGCGTTGACGACCTTTACTCACAGGAATAGTGCTTCGTACTATAGAGATATAGTAGGAGGAATTCAAATGCAAGTGTCGGCGGGGAGCCGAGACGTAGTGTTTGAGGATAAGGTGAAACAAGCCGTGATGGAGGATGGCGTCATGCACAACGTACACGATCATAAGCGTAAAATTCTTTTGAATAAAGGCCTCAAATCCTGCTACTAGTGGAGATAAGCATTAGATAGGGGAGGGTGGTTTGTAAGCACAACGAGGCTGGATATGATTAGAAATGAGCTTCATACAAAACAATGAAGCCAACGGTTGACGACACTTTGACAAACAAAAGCGACGTATATGAGAAATAGTCAAAATGTTTGCGTATGTTGTGTCTAGTGTATAGCCGCAGTCAGCTGGAAGCCGACAAGAACGCTCTCTTCTATCCAGAAAGAGACCTCGCCATCTAATAACCAAGAATAGTACCTATAGTGCGATCTGACAACAATTGAGTCCTATGATTAGGATTAAGCAGCAATCCATCGGCTGGCAGTCGATGAAATAAGAATTAGTCCTCTTCTCCACAATTGACTGAGATGCCACCAGCCTCCAGAGTTGCAATCGCAAGGCTTGCTGCCTCAGGCAGGATACGATGAGAACTAGGAGGGCCTTTCTTAGTGTGCAACGGATAGCGGTGCAAGTAAAGAACAATTTTGCAGTTTTGTACCTCTAAAAGACAAGGTTCTCTTTGCCATCTCCTGGTCCAGCATTCCCTCGCGACAATCTTCTTTGAGTCCTTCTTCCCTGACATGGGCATCTAGCATTCGACTTTGAAATTCCCATAGCAATCTCCTGGTGTCAGATTAACGCATTCAAGAACTCGGCCCATCCACACATGAAGGTAATGACCGTTGCTAGGACGGCAGAGGACAAAATCACGAAGTAAAACGTCTCGATATGGATTGAACGATAGCTTTGGACGGCTTAACTCAGGGCCACAGAAAGGATATGCGCCGGGGTCATCCTCAGGGGTAATGTGTAGAATTCCAATGACGTCATCGGGCGACGCAGAGCCGCGAGCATGATCGCAAATCTAGTTTGAAGTAGGCCAAAACCCTTCCTGAAAGACTCCCGATTTGGTGGCAGGGGACCAGAAATAAGTTGATGGATACGCTCCCAGTACAAAATATAAGGGGCCATATCCGCTGCATTTTTCTTGTCCCGAGACATGCCGATTTTCCAGAACTCAATATATTTGGCAATTCAGTTCTTGATGAAGGATTGCTTCTCGTTGACTCTAGTGGCCTGAGCAACTTCCTTCTCTAGGTTTCTTTTGATCTGGTTAGCTCGGACGTCACCCCAGAGGGTCTTAAATGGGACAGGCTTTGGATCTCCAATAGGTAGGCGTGGATTTCCGTGCTCATCCGTGGTCCACATCTTGACAGGCTTACCTGAAAGAGTCCAAGGAGAGTTAGTCGCATAAATTGAATGAGAACATGAACTTAAAGCAATAACGTTTAGGTCTAGTGGCGGGCCACCGACGGAGAAGGAAGACGACAAAGGTGGAGAAAGCCTAAGAGAGATGGGAAAAGGAGTATTTCCACCTTGAATGGCTTACGTGGAGGAAGCCAGGATGAATCAGTCGCCCACTTTTTATATCTCATGACCGGCCATCCAACGTCATCTCCTTCCTCCTCCACGTAAAACTTGAAGATGTACATCTCTCCCGGTTCTACAATCTTGTTACTGCCGTCATGATGATATCCAACAATATAACTTTTAAAATCCGCAACCTCTTGGACAAGTTTCAGAATGAACGCGACAGTCTTCTGCTAGTCCGTGAAGGCTTTCATGAGGTGAGCCAAACAGTAAGTATTCTTTTGTTTGATGAGTTTCGAAAGTTATCTAAAATGGACGTCAATATCCTCATGAGTGTGGCCAACAATGAAGAATCCCACAATAGCCTCCTTAAAAAAATTTCTAGCTGTAAGAAGCGAGCAAAACGCCATGAGGAACCAATTTTTGTTATCCTTAGCGGAGTTATCAAGTTGGAGAAACAACTTCCGAGGAAACGGGACTTGCGGTCTACCGAGAGGAGCATTCGGGAATGGATCTCCTTTAGATTCTGGAATTGAGGACATACATCTCGACTTCCCATGAAGTAGAGCATCAAATAAAGGATTCAAGGGTGGACATGTGAATGGCGCCTTCGACTCTCGCACGGGGCGCCTTTCGAATGCTCTTAGAACACAACAGAGTAAAGAGATGGTAAAATTCGAGTCCCTCGGCCAGAACAACGTCAAGTAATGAGCATAGGCACCGTCGCCGTGTCCATGAGTAAGCATGCTGGTACATGAAATCGGAATCTGACCGAGCCCGGTAGTGGCCTTGGTAATCCTCTACATTCTAGGAATGGCGGTCTTTAAGGTATTCATCTTGTCATGAAATATGCAAAGGAACTCAGACGGGTAATGAATAGACTGAGCCGACCAATCGGAATAAACATTTTTGCATGCCCTTTGGTAGTTTAGGTGTCTGTTTCTATCATCCGTGAGTCCTTGCCACTCGTCTGACCCGCGAAAATATTTTGCGATAAACTCGACGAGGAAGTCGCACTCCGTGCACCTGGAAAAGTTGCTGCCCACAGACTTTACTTCTACATTCCTGAAGAACCTCTTCTTCATGTTACTCACCGCAGATTGCAAAATTGGCTTGGCATTGCATTCGACGTTTACCTGGATGAGACATTTTTAAGGATCATTTAGTAGTACAGAAAGACGATGGTGTCAAAGGTATGCCTAGTAGGCAATGAATGAGTTCCGTCGGCGGGCCGCCGATGGAGCTTGCTGGAGCGACAGAGAAGATAGACCATGCTAAATACAAAGATAGGCGAAAGTAATAACAATACTTACAAAGTTGGCCATGTCACGTAAGTGATTTCAATTCATGGTGGCGAGAAGGACCTTCGACGCGGCAACCCTCTTGTTTTCGATGACATGGAACTCATTTGGCATCTGGTTTGCACTGTCATTGATAATGCTGGATATGGTACCACGAGCCTTAACGGTGTGAGGCCTAGTCAGCATAATGCCTACGTTACCGTGGCTGCCATTAATGCGACCGATCTTTGAATCATATTTGTAGTTGTTGTATGCAGACTTCGACACGCCGTGAATGTTGTACCAAGCGATTTCACAAACAACATAGGCCATTTTGCGTCGTTGTTCGAAGCTTGACGCGCAGTACTTCCTTCAAATCTTGCGGCAGTCTTCCCAACAAAATAACTGGCAGCATCGTTTCTTACAACACCTTTTCACGCTTACAAGGCGGCATTCATCTGGGTTTTGAAGGCGCCGGAACTTAGAGACCAACAAATTGTCCTTCGGCAAAAGCTTCCGACAGACACCCCTGTAAGGATTCTTAGGCACACCCTCAAGCCCGTCATCCTCGCAAGCAGCTTGACTATGCGTTGAGCAGAATGTAAGGCACTCAGAAAGAAGTGGACAACCTTCAAGGGCGTGTGAGTTAATCGCCAGCGCATTGTTGTCATCTGTAGATCTTCGTCCTCTGAGACAAAGAGGACCCCAACATCAGTGTCTTCTAAAATCTCGGAATGCATGCCTCATGTGGCAAGCACACTTGGATCATTGCACGCCCAACTGAAGCGAAGTTGTCATGTAGGAGCTGGCAGTACTTGTTCCGCCATTGTGGTCGGTCTCGGAATGAATTCGGATCACATAAACCATCGAGGGTAGCGGATGGATTCTCAAAAGAGTGATAATTATGTTGTCAGCGGCCCGCCGATGAGATATCTTTGTCACTTCCAGCGGCCACTTCAGTCTTCGATACGGATCCCTCCATATTACTATGGGTCTCATGATTATTATTGTCCTCATATATCCTATCGGAACGGTTGTCGTTGTCCAATGCTTCAATGTCAATATCGCTCAATATAGAGTCAATTCCAAGGGCATTAGCAGAGCCGACATCAAGTGGAAAGGGTCGAACCCGATAGCCACTCCATAGGACTAGATAGCCCATGGAATCACCGAGAGCGTCGATGGAGGGAATCTCGCAATGTGCGGGATGGCCGACGTATTTGGGATTGACTGATTGAACTTTGACAAGCAGAAAGAAGCTGTGAGGAATGAGAAATCCCTCCTATGTGAGCATTTGTTGATGACTCCAACTCCTACACAACGTCTCTGATTGCCGCTGACATCAAGTAGGACCACCTCCATGCCGTTGCGAAGGTCCAGAAACTCTTGGATGGGCTTCAAGTTATGAACTAAGAGAGAAGGTTTCTCCGCAGGCTCCTCCATAAATTCATTGATGTCAGCGTAAGGCCTAAGATCAGTGGCCTCCTAGTTGATCGACCGACCTTCGCAGTCCCGCAATATGGAAACGTCGTCCATAGGAAATGGAATGGGCATCTCCAGTGCATCGGACACTTCAATAACCTTCACACGTATAATCCATGGGTCCCTGAGAACGACCCTCTTGATAATCGCCCTACCTGCAAAGTAGAGGCCGGAATGAGTGAGAGCAACAACAACACCTCTACGGGGCTTCCATCGTGCAGACTTCCCGTTCCTTATGAAGGACAACATGGGTTCAGGATCCATGCTGACGTAAGTAATATGAAATCACTTGAGAGAAAGGATTAGGGAATGGCAGCTACAATGATTTCGTCGGCCGCCCGCCGACGAGGGTGGCTCTGAAATCTCAAAGTTGTTAAACCTGACCAACAACCACACCAATCCGTAAATTAGCTTTAGAATTTTTGGGCTATGGGTTTTATGAACCATACTGTCGGGTGCCTGTCGATGGCTGCATGTTACACGTAAAGTCTACCATGTGAAAGATGTGACAGGCACCCGCCTAGTGGGTATTATCATCTGTCGACTGACTTTGGAACAGAAAAAAAAATTGGTGGGCACATAGTCAGTAGTACTTGATCTTTAATGAAGTGTCGGTTACATGAGAGTCAATAACCAAGCATATTGAAGGGAAGGAGTGAGACATAAAAAGGATCCCGACTGGACCAATTATAACGGACTTGTGCATGACCAGATATATGGACTCGTGACGAAAGGACTCTAAGAGAATCAGTACCAGTTGTGAGCGTGAGAAGGCAGAGCATTGTATAGGAGGCGTGCAAGTCCAGAAATGATGAGTGAGTTTGAAAGGTTGAGTTCATATCCTCAACTTCATGCAAACTTTATCGCGCGCGAATTTTGAATTTGAAATTAGCACTAAAATCGATCAACGACACCCGCTCAAGAGTTGTCGAGAGCACGCCAAATTTTGCAGATTCAAAATGGAACGAGGTGACAAGATGAAATCAAATCAGTCGAAGTGACATCGTAGGTGTAGGATCCTATTCCCTAGGCCAAATGATAGCCGAGGTGACATTAATGATGTCACATCAATCCGAGGTATCATGACCCCAAAACCCAAGTTTCTATATTTTATCCGAGACGACACTTTGAGATGGCGGGGAATGCTATCTTGCGAGCAGTGAGCGGTGAGCGGTAAGGGGTAAAAACTTTATAGTGCATTTACTTCAAAAATGTAAGTGAAAATAATATAAAAGGGACCTCAAATTCTATAATATAAGGATTAATTTCTTATCCTGAAGAGAAATATAATAATATATCTGAAATGACTCAAAAAGAAGCAGTAAGAGGGTAACCTATATCCGTAGATGTTGTCCGTTGTGGGAAGCCCCAAAAATGTAATCAGAATTTTATCATTAGTCGACTCCCGGCAAAACTCCTATGATATCTGTTAAGATAAGTGGTTCTCGGAGGATTATCAAAGATATAGGTTGCAAATCAAAATTATCTAGGAAGAGGAGTTACAAGAACTATCCGACGATGAAAGGAAAATGTCTGACTCCTCTAATGCCTCAAGATCAAGAAATTCGAGAAACTAAAACCTGAACTACAGGAAGTGGATGCAGACGAAGGGGAATCTACAATTGCCACCTGATTTGCAGCTTGGCCCGCATACAAAGGGAGCAAGAAATCCCTTTCCGGTGAAGCTGCTAACTCCATCAAACTGAAATAAAACGCGAGAGCACAAATTAATATGAGGGAATACAAAAACAACTGAAGTAAAATTTAATGTTGTGACTTACTTACTTAAGCGGTTTCTCTTGGTGATCTTGCGGATTGGGGGATCTTCATCAATGGTAAGGTCCACGGTGGTGGACTGAACGGGAGTGGATCTCGGAGGCTTGGGCATAAATAGTGGCTTCAACACCGCCTCGAATACAGCCTTATCGGATTCGAAGCCCACGAAATGCCGACCAGCAGCGCGGCACGCGCGAAGGGAGTTACCTGATGGATTAGAGAAAATGAGAATTGTTGATTCAAAGGATTAAAGAGAAGCCGAAGAACTAAATCAGAGGCTAACACATGGTTTAGGGACACCTGTAGATGCAGTTGCATCAAAGATTACAACGCCGGGCTTCGTGAGCGACTCAAATAGCATCTGGAAAAATATGATGCCCTTCTTTCGTCCAGCCCTCCAAGGAACATTACCGCGCATAGACTGAGAAGAGAAGTCGTTGTGATTGAAAAAGACGTCAGTCTCTTCAACTCCCCAACCAGTCTTTGACAGCTGAGCATTCACAATGTATGTGAAAGACTCCACTGGTAACGCGTTCCTCACGTAGAGGAGGATATGGAATTGATGGGTCTGAATTAGAAAAGACATGGCAAATTATCGGAATTAATTGGAGTGTAAAAGAAATATGTAGGAATGTCATTGAGAAATATCCACTAACCTTTTTTGATGGATCAGATGGCAATGCTAACGGTAATTCGTTAACACCCCACCACTCGCGAAGTAACTTGAAATCGTAGGCTGCAGCGTATGACCGAACGTCGGGACGGATCTGCACGGACTCAGGGATGATAACCATAATGCATCCGAGTTCATGAAGAAACGGATCAGCAAATTCAAAGAGGGCCTCAACAACTGGTTTAGCATAGACATTCCAAGATGGAATGTCTTTAGGATCCCGCAAAATTGATGGAACCCGGAGGCCTTCCGGGATGTCCCCAAGAATGAGGTCAAAACCACGGTGGGGACAAATTGCGCTGCGGGAAGTGGTCGAAGTAGGACACACTTGCAAGAACAACAACTGATGTTATATAGATTGAGTATTTAGGAAGAGAGTCATTGTCAGACGCAATTAAGGCAAAAAAAAGATGGAAAGCAAAATAAATGGTACGAGAAAACATGGCGAGACTTCACCTTCAGCATGAACTCATTCAGTCGAACCATGCAGGGGGTGTCTTTCCCACCATTCATCATATCCTGGATAGAAGAGAGCTCCACTTTTATTCCCATCTTTGAAGCTGACGCGCTCGGTGGAGAGAAGGCGTCATGAAAGGCCTTCCTTTTCACCACATGAGAAGGCTTATGCGGAGGGGAGCCCGGAATCTCCGGAGACGGTAGAACATCTGGAATGCTCACAGCGACCACTGGAGCAGAGTCGGCCGCGGCGACAGCTGAGGGAATGACGACCTCAACTTCAGAGTCGCGAGATGTAGAACCTCGAGCCTTCTTTGTGGCGGCTTTTCCCTTACACTTTGCTCTAGTTTGCACAGCAGCAGCTTGTGCATTTGTCTCCACCCCAATCAGCTATGGCTGAATGGAATCGCGCAATGAAATGTCAAAGTGAGGCGGTTTCTGGAAAGGGTAGTCCAGATACCATCCGCAACGCTTCCAGTGTTGAGGACCCCAATCAATCTTGATTCCCTCTGATATCATGGTTGAGAGGCTCTTGGGACCTAGGTAGGATGCAAAAAATGGGGTGTTGCGGGTCACGGCCCTTGCCGGCATTAGATTGAACTTGAAATACCTGTATAAGGTATGCCTCAAGGCCGATGGAAACCCGCACTGATCCGCACGTTCATAGTTCTTGTGGACACCCTTGTCCACGTTGAACTCCCGATGAAATGCTGTATCCCATAGCTGAATCCGCATTTCCTCAACGTAGTCCGAAATTTGCGTGAATTGATCGCCATTATCGGGGTCGTAGTTCACTTTGACACCAATATCCAGCAACGAGCCATTCAACAGCTGCTTAGCTTCAGTAGACAGCTGCGATAGGGATTCAACGTATTAGAAACTAAAACAGAGAAAACATACTTTAGTTGCTCAGCTTCAGTAGACAACTTCGATAAAGATTCAACTTTTTAGGCTGGAAACTTTTATAACTTAAACAAAGAAAACAAAGTGAATTTATAGTGGGTATTTGAACCTACCACGTTGCTCGGTGAAGCCAATCAGGAAACTCACTTTCTAGAAACATCGTCTTTGGAAACTTGAGAGATTCTCAAAGATTTCCATCTCTATTCCAACGCTGGAGCCATTTCCCTTTCATCACAGGATCCATGGTAGATGTCGTGAGCATACTTAGCTTCTCCTGGGTCATCTCTGCGTCGTCTTCATGAGCCTTGTATTGAAGCTTCACTTGACTAAGAAATGCTGGAGTATGCTTGGGATCTGCAATTGGAAGTTGTTTTCACAGCTCTGAAAGAGTGGAGCCCTTCATCTTCTCAACAACTTTTCTCACAAAATCGTGAGCATTACTTGAAGTCCATTCCTTGGGATCCGGAAATCTCTCGGCAAACTCTCTCTGTGCCACCGCAGCTGCTTCTCCAATCTCTTATTGTGAATACACGATAAAGTTGTCAAGCACAACTCAAGACAGTTCAGAGAAATCAAATGAAGCGCTCAGACACACTAAACAATTTGCATTTGGAAAAGGAAGTGTGCTGCTGCCGGCACACCATTTGCTTCATCAGTGTCCGAATTCAAAGTCCTATATCTAGGCAATCTTTGTTCACAAGTATGGCCAGATCTAAGTCTAATGGGACTTTAAAGAAAGGTTTGGAGAATGATTCAGGTTTGTCAAGTATCTCACAAACACATGATTGAGTTCTTGATTTACAACTACGTCTTATTATTCGATTCGCATCTTTGAAGATGTGCAATGCTCTGGGGCTATGCCGCCAGCGGCACACCTCCCATCGCTCATTCCTTGGCACCTTTTAAGAACCAAGGTGTGAGCGATGGGAGGTGTGCCGCTGGCGGCACACCCCCATAGCGTCGCGCAATCACTCATAAGCACGACGCTGCGGGGGTGTGCCGCCAGCGGCATACCTCCCATCGCTCATACCTTGGCACCTTTTAAGAACCAAGGTGTGAGCGATGGGAGGTGTGCCGCTGGCGGCACACCCCCACAAAGTCGTGCAATCACTCATTAGATTGACTCTATGGGGGTGTGCCGCCAGCGGCATACCTCCCATCGCTCATACCTTGGCAACTTCAAATGGGCATAACTCACTCAAAAATAACCCAAATTAACCGTTTGAGGTATCTTTTGACATCTAAATATTTTGTAGATGCCAAAAAACATGTTGCACGCTTAATTTGGACTATTTTTGAGTAAGGTATGGCCATTTTAAGAACCAAGGTGTGAGCGATGGGAGGTGTGCCGCTAGCGGCACACCCCCATAGCGTCGTGTAATCACTCATAAGCACGACGCTGCAGGGATGTGCCGCCAGCGGCACACCTCCCATTGCTCATACCTTGGCACCTTTTAGAAACCAAGGTTTGAGCGATAGGAGGTGTGCCGCTGGCGGCACACCCCCATAGCGTCATGCAATCACTCATAAACACGACGCTGCGGGGGTGTGCCGCCAGCGGCACACCTCCCATTGCTCATACCTTGGCACCTTTTAGGAACTAAGGTGTGAGCAATGGGAGGTGTGCCGTTGGCGGCACACCCCCACAGAGTCGTGAAATCACTCATTAGCACGGCTCTGTGGGGGTGTGCGGCCAGCGGCACACCTCCCATCGCTCACACATTGGTTCCTAAAAGGTGCCAAGGTGTGAGCGCTGGGAGGTGTGCCGCTGGCCGCACACCCCTACAATATTGCGCATCTCCTCCTATGCGCAACGAACTCCTATTTACTGACAGAATCAAACTCTCAAAATCCAATTTAATCTGACTGAAGAAATTTGGACTTAGCAAGTGGATTAAGGGACATACCTGATAGAGGACAAAGTTCAATGACTTCAGCTTGAGCGTGTATCACGTTGTTTTCGCAGAGTTTTGCTTTGCTTGAGCTTCATCGATTTCCGCCTTCGACACGTGTTCCTCGAAGTAGTTCAAAGGCTGCCCTGCCATGCCTTGAATTCGGTAGAGCTTGTGAACAAGATTTGTTGTCACGAAAGATTTTTGGTTTCGCCTGCATAGGTAGATCATTTAACCATTTAAACAAATTTTTCATTTGATGCAGAAGATTAAGTTGTTTGCACACAAAGAAATCTCACCAGTTTACTTGATGCAGCGCAGAAAGTAGGACTGGAACGCAACCATTGACATTCAACAGAATGAACTCCACCGCATAATGCCAACTGGGGTCATCACCATGGTCCCGGTTTATCACTGGCAGCCAAGCCTACAGCTGATGGTTGCCATCCTAGACATGAAACATCTTCTTTGAAAAGACTATGAGGTTAGGATCCACATTCAACCACAATTCAAATGCCTCGTTTGCAGCAATCCACGCTGGACTCCAACTATTCAAGGTATCCTCAGAGACGTCTACAGTCTTCTCCACGAGATTTTCTGTCGCATCATAGAACACACCTGAACCTTCCATGTAGCCGTTCTTTAGGAAATGCGAGCCCAACCCCATGACATCGTTCTTCAAGTGAAGACGAACTATGGGCAGCCCAATCATCCGAAAAAGAGGAATGTCAAGCTTCGACTTCTCTTTGGGCTGAAATCAAAGATCATCCAAAAGAGCAGTCGTGTTCACTGTCTCTTTACGTACAAGATCATCCATATGCTTCTCTAAATCCGCGGCTGATAGTGGGTTTGATGCATTTCGTAATGGTCTTGAAACTTCAGCAACATCGTCACTTTCTGCTCCATCGTCATTCAAATCCAACGCTTGGGCACTTCCTGCAAATACTGATTTGTTAGTGATGAAATCACAAGTCCATTGAGAATAAGTTTCTTTTTTAATAATTACCTGATGGCTGCAAAGCAGAATTCAAGGAGTTCAGTGTCTCCATTTCAGTATCTGGTTCATCTCCGCGAACTGACACTTTAGATTGGCTCTCTATTTCTGCAAATGCAGTTGAGAGAACATTAGAGGGACAAGAATGGGACAAAAATGACATCATCCGATAATTGGAGATAATTGTGCAAAAAATCCATCAAAACTTTAACAAGACACAGTATGATCAACAAAATCAGAAGAGATATTCTAACCAATTCAGAGAATGGAGCTCATTTCTCTAACGAGCGACAAAACATCGTGCATATTCCAACACATTCTGCATAAGGCGGATCTAAACAACAAGACGACAGTGTTTCAACAATGATCTCAACAGGCCGAATCGAGTTACGGCCTGACAGAAGTACACATGTTTCTGACCACGCACTTTGCAAACCGAACACTATGTTCGCAACCTCAGTGCACGATTTCGATACTGGCTGCATAAAATTGGACTCGGTGGAGAAAGATGGATATGAATTATTAATCATACATTGCAGGTTAAAATACCATGATGACTCAATCACCTGTAACACCTATAATCACTTTGAACCGAGGAGACGTGCACGAGAAGGCGTGGGCATCTCTGGCATTAGATCCACAAAGTCCGGCGACACGGATTTCGCACACGAAACCTCCCCGATCCCACAACACGAATTCCGCACTGACCCTTATACATTTGAAAAAGACCTTGTGCAGAAGGTGTGCCGCCACCGGCACACCATCCGCGAAGTCCCTGTCCACACAGACAGAGAAACTGCCTTTGCAATGCAGACGGCGCCAAAACCTACCGCGCCAATCTTTTTGGCGGCAAATCCTTTGGCGCCAAAACCTAAGGCGTTTCTCTAACCGACCTTCAATGACCGGAAACCCAACAGCAACCCTGAACTGGACAAAAAAGCAAGAAGGTGAGTTCATACCTCGGGATCGCGGAGCCGGTGATGCTTCGCCACCGCCCATCGACGAGGGTTTGACAACCACAGCCGCACGTCCTTCACTCTCTCCTGCACCCCCAAGGCAAAAAATGTAACCTTCACTATCTCACATTGCAATGAAAACGTAGTTGAAAAACCGAATCTGAATTGGCTGAAATGCCATCTTGCAATTTAGCGGAGACTGTCGACAACAAGTGGTTGCAGCAGTCGGGAAAACGTGGAAATGATTTATACGCTGCCACTGTCGATGACATGGACAGTGGCAGTGTCAACCATGGCGGCAGTGGAACCATGTCATTGACAGTGGCAGCGTATAAATCATTTCCACGTTTTCCCGACTGCTGCAACCACTTGTTGTGGACAGTCTCCGCTAAATTGCAAGATGGCATTTCAGCCAATTCAGATTCGGTTTTTCAACTACGTTTTCATTGCAATGACTTGCATGACTTGCCATGACTTGCATGACTTGCATGACTTGCATGTCGTGGCTTGCTATCAATACTTGAAAGGTGAGCAAGTAGGGCAAGGGCCTGGGAAGGAAGAGTTTCAACTTTTGTGCTGCTCATCGGATTGCTCAACATTCGGGGAACTCAAAATCTCTTCATGAGGCTTTCTGTAATATGCCTGGAGCTGTTGAATTTTGCACTCGTTGTCCGCATTCGAAAGGAGAGGAAGTCTTCTTGTCCCTGAAACGGAAGCCAGACATTCCTCCCGGATCTGAGTTCGATTCTCATCGTCCAGACAAAATCAGCGTTTCACGTCCTAGAGTCGCGACAAGGGCGTCTTCACAAATTACTGTGGACCTTACTACTGACGATTGTGTCTATTCAACAGTTGCGGAAGCTCCAACGAACCTCGCCAATACCCCTAAACCTGGAATTTCAACAAGGATAACCCATAATATGGGTGTGTTGGAGAGTGCATGTGACAAGAGCACGTGGCATATTGCTAGGCTTTCCAACAAGAGTACTGTTGCACCGACTTACACTGGCATGTTGAAGAACTATAAGAAGAAGCGGCTTGATAAGATGCAGTTTTTATTCTGTAACGATGACATCAATCGATGTGTGATGGGATCAAAGAGGGACTGGGTAATTTCTAAGCCAGCGGTCCTCGACATTTGGCCGGTGAAATCTGGCATGTCCCTTACGAAGGCCGAGATTCTACGTCTTGGAAATGCAGATTTTCGTCTCGCCAAACGTGTAATGCTCTCTCCCCGGAAGTTGTTCTCTCAATGCTTTTTTGACAATTTTTTTTCTCACTTTTTCTATCTTCAATTTTTTCCCTATTTTTTTTTCACGTTTTTTCCTCTCTTTATCTCATAAAATAGAAGATTTTAAAACAAGGAATCAAACCCGAGACCTCATTCTTCTTGCTATCCGACATTTTCCCCCGGATAGTTTATGGTCGTCTCGGACCTTCGTTCAAGTATGGACCTCAAACACTTTTTGAAGGACCCTAAACCCTGTTACAGGTCCACGGTCATTTCCGTGAAATTGTCCAGCTCTTTTTTCGGTCATAAGGCCGTCTTGGAATTCTTATTTCAGATTATGTTTGGTGACATAATGTTCAGTTCCTGTAGTCTGATTACTATCGTATAGTAAAAAAATTACTTCCGTATAGTAAAAAGTTATTTTTGTATAGTAAAAAAGTAACTTTCATATAGTAAAAAGTGACAATTTTCAAAAACTTTTTACCAACTTTTTTCTTACCGCTCACCGTTCACCGCTTATGCTTCACCGCTCACCGCTCACACCTCACCGCACGCAAGATAGCTTCGTCCTCGAGATGGCATGTCACTTGGGAATTAATACTTGGATCAGGCTTAGCACCCAAGCATGAAGTCTCGGCCGTCCGTCATCCTTCTTATGAAGGTCGAACGGCTGCGACGGTCTACCGGATCCGAGTACGAAACCCCGTCGTCTTCCTATTTCTGGTCATTTGTAGTCGTGCTCTTCTTGATTTTGCATTCTCGCTTGGTTAAGCGCGATTACGGCTTTAAGCTTTGAATTTGGGTCCATCCGCCAATCATCACCAGCCGACGGTTGTCGAAGGCTAGCAAAGGCGCTTCAGCCCAAGCCATTAGCCGAGGAGTAATTCCCACCCGCCGACGAAATGGCGACAACGCAGAGGTATGTACATCATCACCGTCGGCGGCCAGCCGACGGATTTCAAGTTCCGTATTTGAGATGCCGTTATATTTTATGATGTTTCATCGATGGCCCGCCGATAGATGTTGTGTTCAGTGTAGTAAAATTTATTGTTGTATTTGAATTTTCGTACAGAAGTGATCTCAAGTGGATGTTGTCAGGTTTGAAAGTGAATACGTCATAGGGTCTTCAAAATGTTATTTTATGATACACATTTGACTGTATCCGTCGGCGGCCCGCCGACAAATGCTGAGTTCAATCTAGTAAAAGCCTTTATGGTATTAGGTGTATCGCATAGAGGTGATAAGCTGATTGTGTATTGAGGTTTCCTTGGTCATAGTGTCTCCAAACATCCTTTTATGTGGTATACACTAGTCACTGTGGTCGTCGGCGGCCCGCCGATGAAGTCTATGGCAGGTGGTCTGATCAACGTCTTCCTTTATGTCGCGCAAGACTGTAATTCCAAATAAGCCGAAGTGGCTTGTTGGCAGTGTTGTGGACCTTGAAGTGGACGTGGAATGGCCGGATGATAGCAAGCCACGAGTCACATGTGAGGTTCACCCACAGTTAACGTCGTGGGGCATCACATGGAGAAAGGATGTGATTGCCGAGTTGGGTATCAACGGGAACTACAACTCTAAAACATTTGTGGGTGGCAGCCTGGCGTCCGTGCTTGACATGAAGGAGGACCCGTAGGACGAGTCAAAAGTGCAACTCCTAATTAGGTGAAGGTCAGAATGGGTGACAAAAATCCGGACATCATCGTAGTTCGAATTCCATGGATGACCTGCAGTCAAGAGCTATGCTTCACTGCTCTGGAGAGCGAGATGCAGTTCCTCGGCGTAACTCCTGAAGACAAGAAGGATTTGCTTACCTATTTTGGAGAAGCAAAAGACCTCAGGAACGTGGAGAACTCCAGGGCCAAGATCATGATGACCTTTAAGTCGAAGACGGTAAGGAAGCCCAGGAACTCCAAGAAAGCGGCTAGCGACGCTCTCACTAAAGTTGCTGGAACTCTCGACACCGGAGAGTCGAGTTTGAAGGTGGTCGAGAAGAGGGCGTCAGAGGATGGTCTTAGCGCCTATTATCCATTCGGGCAGAATACGCTCCTAGCAAAGATGTCCTCCACAAAAATTCATGTCGCTCCCAACTCGATGAAGTATAGACCCATCATCGCGAAGCGCACAGAACAACTCGTCCTATTCTACAGAGGATTGGGACTATGGCGGGCAAAGCCGCCTTTCTACTGTGTTCCACTGCGGGGACCTCGAGGAACGAAAGAGAATGGGAGGGAGCTGCACGGGATTGAGCTTGTACTGCAAAGGATTCACGCGTCCATGGACGTCGAGGTTATGCTTGACGGAGCACACTATAAGTGGTGGAATTCTCCAATATGCCATTGGTACATCATAGGTGGCCAACACACGTCTTGGCATACAAAGCACTGGGCGAGTTGGAGCCTGTGGATTTGGACAGTGCAAATTACCTCCTCGGTCACGATATTATCCCATTGTGGTCGAGGGATCCGGAAAACCTCGTGAAGATCTCAAACCTTTTGAACATCGAAATCGAGGACAAGAAAGCGGAAGAGACCTTCGTGTTGCAGCTCCGGAAGATGAGGGATAAGTGGATCGATATGGTCGGCTCGACAAGAGGACCAACTACAAGAAATGGAAGGTAATGTGTTACTTCACTAAGAAATTTTGCTCTCCATTATTGACAATCTCATGAGCATGGCGGAATTAAATTATTGATTATGTTTCATTGGCGGCCGACCGACATCATTGTAGTTGAGCTCATGTAAATGTGTTCTATATCGTTGTGCAGGAGTTCTGCAAGGAATACCTTGCAACATTGTTGGGAAAGGACTCCAAGACGGACACGTTGAAGTTGCCGCTTGTCTTTGCACCAGACAATCTTTACAACTAGTGGCACGATGTCTTCAACACATGGAATCGGGACAACCTGATTGGTGAGGATGGGAAGAAGCCCCAAATCATCCTTAAATATCCTCAACGGGACCTCACCCTCCACAACCTTCAACACATTCTTGCCCTCCGAGACGAGGAATCCATGAAGCTTGCTCATGAAATCCTCGCGAAGAAGGTGTAGTACTTGAAGGTGACGGGAAGGCGCGACAAGGTTGGAGAAGGAGTTTCGTTGAAATCCTAGTGTCACAATAAGAAGATGGAATACATCATCAAGAACGAGCTCATGCTGATGTATCAGAAGTATCATTTGAAGAAGGCTGACGATAACAAGTACTCACCTTGGCCAGTCGAAGAATACGTGCAATTGGCAGACGAGAAGGGCATCAGCAACGAAACCATCATGAACATCAGACGCGAGCTGAAGCTTAGTGATTCGGGAAAGGCCTACCTCAAAGGGAGGTACAGCGGGATTACTCCAAGTACCACCCGAGCTTCATCGGAGTTCCATGCGGCATTACGGAAGTATGCCCTCAACTACAGCGATGTTGTAGATGAATATAGTGTCCGTCACGAAGTTTGAGTTACGCAGGAGCTTGACAACGTCGTGAGCCAGATCGATCAACTCGGACTCTTCAATCTTGAGAAAGCGGCACGCAAGATGTTCATTGGGTTGCGCAGGAGCTTGAGGACGTCGTGAGCTTGATCGACAAACCCAAACTCTTCAATCTCGAGAAAGTGACGTGCGAGATGTTCATTGTGTTCGGATCTACTGCAACAAAGACGGGCTCAAGGCTGTTGCAGAGATGGTGTTGCGGGGTTAAAGGGATGACAAGGAACTTTTTGCCCCTTCAGTCTTCCTCACAGACGATGAGTCTAATTTTGATATTGAGATTGAATGTCGTTCGAAGAAGCTGGATTGCGTAGTCCACACCATCCGCTACCTTCCAGACTCCAGCAGTAGATTCATTCCCTCCGCCATGGAGGAGAGACCCATCGTGCATGTCGGCATCCTCTTCAACCAGCCCGGAGCTCCACGGGACCGCTTGCGCCACTTCCAAAAGGTAACTGGATTGACGAAGCCTCTCAGTCCACTCTACGACGACGCTGCCTCGCCCTTGGTTGAGAGTTGGGCTGGAGATGAATGCCATCCAAGCTTAGGGTTGCTCTCATCAATTTTGCAACCCACACTATTGAAGGGCGACTCAAGTCTGACCGTCTTCAAGACTTAGGATGGAGGCAACGTGACTGCATTGGCCTTGGTAACTCACCTCTCCTTCATCCATTCATTCCTTCTTTCCTTCACCTTCACGTGTCTGTCAGCGGCCTGCCGATGAGGCAATTTTCATACTGATCATTGACCGAGACTATTTGCATAACAACGACACAAAGCGACAGTGATCGAGTTTGTTCGCAAGGAGGTGGAGATTGCTGTTGCGATGGAGCGAGTGCAGGCTATGTCCTTCCTACCAAAGAGAGCTCACCTGCTTGCGCTAACACTTCTAGTTGAGCCCGCTGTGGAAGCCAAGGAGGCGGTTACATTGACTGAAACTGACCAGGATTCAGAGAATGGGACCAAGATAGGCGACGATGCGATGGACAATAGCCTTTTCCTTGGCGATGTGGAGAACGATGGACTGCTCACAGCAGCCGACTTAGGTGTTCGTCACGATGAAGCACACCTGATAAGGCCTCAGAAGGGAGGTGTAGAGTGATTTTTTCACCACTCTAATAAAACACCCAAGTGTACCCACATCTCATAGGATTCGTTACGGGGATGATCATACGCCTAGTTTTAAGTAATTGGAGATTAATTGTGTCGTTAAAGCTATCTTTTTGGTTAATTCTTAAGGTTATCTATCTATTTTTAGGAAATTAGGGTTGTTAGCATCACTCTTAAGGGATCCTCAAACAAAGTTTAAACCCCAAGGATCTCTCATGCCTTAAGACGGAACATTAGTCCTTTTAAGATTGTGCTTTATGCCACTAATCCTTAAACACTTGCCACACTGGGCTAATGGAAACTTCCATTAAGTCTCATTGCATTGGTTCCTTAATTACAGTCTTTAAGAATTCAAATTCTTACCTCATGCAATAATTGCTCCACTTTACACGTCCGTCCACTCGGCCCGTGCAGATACGTTCTTAAGCAAGTGTTAGTTTCACAAACTACACAAAGTAAGAGTGATCTTAAGACAAGCACTTCCCGTGCTCTATTCTTAAGAACTACTCTTTAAGACTTAAGGACTTACGACAACAACTACACTCACACACATCTATCTTCTTTAGAATCTAACATTCAAATATTTAATGATGACTCTCCATCATTCACATGCTTATCTTTAATTCTTATTACATTAACTTAAAGATAATTATGCATGATTAATTCAATCCCAATAATTAATTCAATGTTACATTAATTCCACATATTCAATTATGATTTATTCATGAAGTACATAATATCACATATTTAATCCACAATGATTAGAGTATTTCTCTAATCTATAACATGAAGTTCAAAATGTAATGCATTTATGCATAATACTTGACTCACAATCAAGACATGATGCAATGCAATTTACAATTATAAATTAATTACATTCACAACACAAAACAAGTAAACAACAATATTCAATTAACTTGAGATTCTTACAACCATAAGATCTCTCATGCTAGCAACACGAGCTAGGGCTCATTCCATCTTCACTCGAGGTAATGGCCAAGAATGCTAAAAATTCAAGCTAGTCATTCAACTCAACATCCAAGAGGTACACCTCTTGAAAAGAGGTTTTCCCTAGTATTAACCATTAAGATTAATTCCACTAAATCTTCACATCTCTTCATATCTATTTATGAAAAGGTACACCCTACCCAAAGGGTGCGAGTTCAACCCTTTTCCCATTATTTCCTTATTCTTGGATATGAATAGGTATTTTCCACTTAATTAACTACTTAGTGTAACTTAATCATTAATTTTTTAATTCTTCATATATCTACAACCCTTTTTACACTTAATTTTTGGAAAAAAGCTAATTTTGTCATTTTGGCTCTACATAGCCCTCCTCTTAGCTTGGAGACGTCCTCGTCGACTTCAACGACCTTTGTCCTTGAACTTGATCTTTCGCACTCCATCTTCCTTTCTATCATTTTCTTGTAGTCTCTTTAAGCTCCATATAGATTTCTTCTTACTTGTCTTTATTCTCTAAGAATTGTTGATTTTCTTTACTTGCTTTCCATTGTTCTCCTCTTTAATGAGTAAGTCTCATACATACTTGGCTTCAAGTTTCTCCTTTTAACTTAACTCTTTTAGTTAAGTCTTTTATTTGTAGATTTCCATAATTTCATTTTAGCTTTGAATTTTTTCATTCTCTTTTAAATCTTCATTTTTAATTTTCATTGCTTTCCAAATTTTTCTTTTCAATTTATTTTTTCTTCCATATCTTCCTTTACATTCCACTTGCAATCATTTTTCATATTTTTTTTTTTTTTTATTTTTTTCTTTTCACTTCATTCATCATTTTTTCTTCAAATTTAGAAAATTAGCACTTATTAGTCCTCACATCTCTTGATTAGTAAATTAGTAGTGCATCCTCACAACTAATTACTAATCCTAGATTACTAACTTTCTTTCCACAATCTTTTATTTCTATTTTTTCTAACTTGTGTGAGCTATCCTATCATACAATTCAAGTAGTGTGTGTATTACTTCACCACTAATCGTCTCATCTACATTACTCACATTGTTTTCCATAGCCTTTTTGCTTTATCTCTCAATATTATCATGTTCTCTCTTATTTTTCCCTTTCTTTAATTCTAATTGCTAAGTTCTAACAATTCTTTCTTATTTTCGACTCAACATCTTTTAGTTATTATTATTATTATTATTTTTTATTTTATTTTTTATTATTTTTTTTTACACAAATTGTTAAAAAACAATTTGTTATTTTCCGTGTAAAGATTTATCATTAATTACATGGATAGTTTAAGGTCATCTCGGACCAATTCTTAATCTCATACAAACTTCTTCTTGGTTATAAGATAGGTGACTATCTTAATTGTTCTTACTTTTCTAACTATCAACTCTTAGGTTTTAAGCCTATCTTGTTCTTTTTTAGACTATAAACTAGGTTTCATGGTTTGCAGCTCTCAATTTTTGGTTAACTCAGGTTCTAATCAAATTGTTCTTTTTAAGGCAAGATCACTAAACTTCGTATTGTTTAAAGATTTATGTTTTTGAAATACTATTCTTAAGACATTGTTCTTAAGACATTGGTCTTAAGATTTGGTCCTTGAGGTTCTGTTCTTAAGGTTTTAGACTTAAGTTATTTTGGAATAGAATTTTAAAGACATACTCTCATGGCATATGTGAAGAGCTTCCTTAAAACATATTCTTAAGGCAACATACTGCTACCTTCACCACTTAAGATTTTGGAGGTTGCTTAAGGCATGGTCGGTGTATTCCATTTTCATACATCATGTTTGGAATTTCCAGCCACATAGAACGTAGTTGAACTTTTCTTAACAGCATCAATTATTTTCACAAATTCTTCTAGTCTAAATACTCAGCAGCACTATGCAACTTCCAGAACTTTATCTTTAGTTTCATGATAAACCAATGTTATTTAAAAATAATGGGTTCTTTATAACAACTTGTTGTTTCTCTGTATATAAGTGTGTATAAAGAACACAGTGTAATGTCATCTTCCTCATGATCATTGTCATTCTTCAGCTGAATCCTTCATAGCTGGTTCCATAATTTTCAGTGTCTATCTCGATACAATCTCATCGGATGCAGATTGATAATCACTTCATAATTACATTTAAAAGAATCAGTTTGTGACATTCTTTTCATGGTTTGTCAAAAAGGTTTGTCTTTAATGCACAGTTAATAGCAGTTTACTACACTTCTAGGTGCAAAGGTTACAGAAAATCAGGTTATGTTCCTCATGCAACCGAAAAATAACTAGTAAGAGTGACTTTGGTTGCTGCCATTTATCCCATATCGTTTGTCAAGGCTCCTGGAGTCGAGTATATATATGGTCACGATACCAAGGTCTTCGTGAATCGGCCTAGGTGGCCTGGTCATCTTGAGATGCGAGTAGCGTACTGACGTGGCAGCCCCTGGGCGCTTGTGCCGGGTACAGCTCAACTCTCAGATCCCGCCCCACCTCGCTTTAGTAGAGCCTGTAGATACAGGGAACTGTAGTGCAGCTTTTGCTTCGATTTATTTATTTATTTATTTTAAACATTTAGCTTCAACCGGATAGTATCACTGTTTCTAAATCCACCTATAAACTCCAATTTTTTCCTCATGTATATTCTTTGTTGTCACCATGGATACAACCATTTTAAGCCAAGCAAGTTCAAATTGGATCATACAGCGTAGGAGCTGAAGTTTACATAACTGCTACATACTCATATATAACTCATTACATTGTTCACAACATCCACACAGGGTAATCAGTGTCAAGTGTATGTTATCGTATTCAAAAAAGAATTACAACTTGCTAGAATCAACATAAAAACTGCCACGATGAGCTGCAGTAGAGCTCCCCTTGCATAAAGGTAATATTTACAATAATCCTTCTACAGGTTAGAGCATCAATTGCTATAGTTTGTCCATCTTCAGCATCAACATCCAGATCAACAGCAGGTTCAAAGGTAGTACAAGCTTCTATCTGTCGTAAAACTAAGGAACTCCACTTAGTTCGGTACTCTACCATCAAGACGAGGTCGCTTATTCCTGTAAGCATCTTTAAACTCATACTCCTGCAAGATAGCTTGTATCTCCGCCTGCTCCACATTACGCTGTACATCCTCGTCATTGTTGTTCAAATAAGTGTCATGAGATTTCTGAAAACTCAACCATGACGTTAACTGCTCCTGCCTCTTGTTTGAATTCTCCAATGCGAATGCTGAACTTGCTCCATGAAGAAACTGAGTGATCACCATGCATTCTAAGATGCGCATGCAGCGGCTTGGCAGCTGCTGGAGTTTCACCCAGAGGTGGAACTCAGGCTTTGTTTCTTCATACCTATTCACATTAATCATGCACCGAAAACGTGCACACATGTAGGCAAGAACATTGCAGAACACAACAGCACGGAAACAAACAGGATCGGTATGACGTTTGTGCAGCTCAAAGAAAGCACGATAGGATTCACTGCACTCCTGTGGTGAAGAAAAACTGCCTGGGACCTGAGGCCAATTGTATGGCACGGAGTCAATCTTACTCCATGGTGCCCACTTGTACCTTCGATGCCCCTTCAACGGACATTGGTGGTGGCTCAGGACTACGGCAGTTGGTATTGCCGTGGTCCACTTGTGAGATACCTTGGGATATAGTCGATCCCAAGGTTGCCATGTCTGAGGTGATAGACCAAAATCTTCTAACAGCCACTCGATCGCCTGCCACGAGGGAAACGGGACCTCTTCCTCCAGATTGTTGAATAAGTTGTCATACTCTCCCAAAAAGCGCTGCTTGTTGAATGAGCCAGTAATAGGAAGCGGCATATTTCCCCAAATAGGATGCCGGTAATCTGCAGGTGGAGAACTGAAGGCCGCCATATTGGTGAACTCGTACACTTCAATGTTCTTGTTTTTCACGCCCTCCAGTGCTCTCTTAAGCCGGTATTGCGCACGTACTCTGGTAAAAAGGTACTGCCCCATAGAAATCTCACCACGCTGGGCAAGGTCTTCTCGCTCGTGGATATGAGTCAAACAGTCAAAAAATCCAACTTCGTCTTGGACCTGCTGTGACACTCGTTCTAACGTCTTTTTCCAGTCGTTCAAGAATTCTGTAGTGGGTATAATATCCTTCAAATTTAACTCAGGCACTATAGCTATTCTCCTTGCAGCGTCGGGATGGTCGTATTGCCTTCTCTTCTGCAGCTGGCCCTCGAGATGCCAATAATACATAAGTGTCCTGGTACCTAAATCACCAATTGGTACCAATAGTTGCTTTGTATCTTCCAGCTGCAAGTCCTGTCTCGCAATCATCTCGCATACTAAATTCTGCATGTTGGCAAAGGCTCCAGCTGCATTCCACAATCGCTGAAACTCCCTACTGCTCAACTTCTGCCGTGCGCTTAAGACCATCATGGTGTAACAAGTATCTCGTTGTAACCCATATGCTCTAAAAAGTGAAAAGGGAGGAGGGCTATGCAAGTCACGATACCACATGCCTTGCTGCAGCCTGGTCTTGATAGCTTTGTCGGATGCCACTTGTGCTGTTAGCTGCGAATTCACTACAGCCAAATCGGGATTCTTCCGCGCTTCTTCCGATACTTGGGAGGAATCTGGAGTGCTTGTTAAGGAAATCACCTTAGTTGACTGCAACTCCTCTTGATGCTGGGCTATCAATCTCTTCAATTCCTCCTCATGTTGCTTGCGCAATTTTGTCAGCTCGTCCTCATGCTGCTTCTTTGCTGCTATCACCTCCTCCGTGTATGTGGCCTTCATCTTAAGCAGCTCATCCGCTCGTTGCTTCTGCGCTGCTTCCCCTTCTGCTCGACGGCTCTCTGCCCATACTTCACCTTCTTCATACTGTTGTCTCCAGCGATTAGCATCATCCTTTGCCTGTTGCAGATTCTCAATCAGGGAAGCTTGGTCCCTCTTTAAAGCCTCGCGGTTCTTCACGGTGAGACTCTTCTCCTTCTCTAGCTCGAGAGTTAAGCTCTGGTACTTTTGCTGCAAGGCCTCCGCTCCCGTGTCACCGTCACATCTCTTTACCTTTTCTACTGCTTCTTGTAACTTGTCCCGCAATTCGCTGCGCTCCCGCTCCAACAGCTCTCGAGTTCTTTCTGCAGCTTGCAGCATCTTCTCCATGCGATCCTTCTCTCGCTGGAAACCTTTTTCCACCTCGTCTTTTGCCGTCAAGACTTCCTTATTGGTCTCCTCAGACTGTGTCAATAAGTCTATCTTCTCTATCACCATCAGCTCTAATTCGTTCTTAGACAGCTCCGACAGCCGAACTCGCTGGTCAGCAACTTCTGCTTCTACATTACTTAGAGCAGGAGGTGGGGCTGATCTACGTCCTCTTCTCGAACCAATATTTAAGTCACCTCCAGTGGCCACTACATATCTCTTCTTCCTCTACCGTGTCTCCGTTACCACTGCCTTCCCCTTACTCACTTCTGGAGTTGCTACCTCGGCACTTTCCACTGGGGCTACCTCATGAGTCTATTCTTCCACGGTTAGAGCAGTATCTTCTACGAAGTGCTCCTCTTCACCTTGGTCAATCTGCAACTTCCTCAGCTTCTTTTTCCTAACCAACTTATTCAATACTTCATCCTCATCTGGTGTCGCTTCTGACGACGAGTGATGGATCGAAGGACAAAAAGCGGACATATAGGTAGTGCGGTGAAAGAAGAGACGGTGTCGGGTACCCTTACTCCCTAACTCCATCCTGATGTGCGAATACATAATCTTCGCCCAGTTCATGCGTTCCCCCATCCAACTTCTATATGCTACGGCTAAGCCACCTGCTGAAAGCACATCTGTACCTTCACTCGCCATTAGCAGTCTGAGGTTGACAAACTTCAACCACTCTCGATAAGGAGTCCTGGCCTTGTTGATAGAAAAATTCTTCTCCAATTTGATCTCGTTAGGCCGCTCGTAAATCTTATTCAACTCTGCTTTTGTCAACACGGCCACCATAAGCACTGTTGGTCCGGTGATAGGGAGTTCGGGACAGTGCTCCTGCACCATCTCCACGTCGAAGTGCACCGCGTGGTCGTTCACTATGAACTCATCCAGCGTGCCTTTCTTGGACTCCAGGAAGAACGCCTTCACTCTTGCCAACTCCACCTCAGGCCACCGCTGCTCGATGAACTCCATCAGCCCGGCCTTCTCCAAATTCTTGCGGTTAATGTCAATTATCCTCTTTGGCAGCTCCATCAGCTTGGAGGGCTCAATCAAAGGATCCTGCTTGGTCTTCCTCTTCTGACTCATACTTACTCCTTCTTCCAGCAACCTTCGACTGATTGCGTCAATCTCTCCTTGTGTCACCATGTTGACACTTCCACAAGTCAAACTCTCGATTCTCTCAAGTTCTTTCAGCCTTCCAATATTCTACTATCTGTCCACACTCAGCCTCAACACAGACCTCTCTCTCACAATTCTGCCCTCAACAATGAGTTAACTACAGAGTGGTTACAACCGTTTTCTAGAGACGTTAGGATTAGCTGGCCGTTTAGACTTCACTCTCGTGACTTTCTTGCAATCTTTAGTGAGATCCAACAGCTCTCGCTCACAGACTAAAGAAGTCACTACTTTCAACCCTAACTAATACGGTTTACTCACAAGGAAAACTTCTAACAATCCATTCTTGCAACAATCACAATTCTTACCTGCAGATTGTAAGAC
This sequence comes from Bryoerythrophyllum caledonicum, assembly GCA_963971425.1. Taxonomy (NCBI): domain Eukaryota; kingdom Viridiplantae; phylum Streptophyta; class Bryopsida; order Pottiales; family Pottiaceae; genus Bryoerythrophyllum; species Bryoerythrophyllum caledonicum. The sequence goes on from OZ020514.1 coordinate 18,674,003, forward strand.
TTCTCCCTTCTTCTCTGTGCTCCCAGTGACTCTGTTGCTTCCCCGAATTCTCACAATCCAGCAGCTTCCACTCAACTACAACGCAATTACTCTACACTCTGAGCTTCTTGCAATCAGACACAACTCTCGCAAACGCAGTTTCAAGAAATGGTGAGAAATGGTGAGAAATGGTGAGAAATGGTGAGAAATGGTGAGACTATCTCCCTGTTTATGGACTTCTTGGTTGCAAAAAGACGGCTCATCTCTCGAACCCTTGTGACACGGATTTCAGTACGTTTGCTCTTAATTGTTCAGCCTCATTAACTCTCTTTTGATCATTTCACATCACGTCAAAAGATTGAAGTGAGATAAGATCCCTTTTTGTCAAATTCCATCTTTTCAATACCTCTTCTTGATGTTTTTTTTTATTTTTTTTATTTTTCTTAAGACCTATGAAAAAATTTAAGTTTTTTGTAGTTTTTATGACTTAGTTTCTTTAAGGAAAATCATTCTTAAGGCAAATATTTCTTAAGGAGATGTTTTCTTAAGACAACTTTTTCTACAGTCAACTGCTTAAGACTGCTTCTTAAAACATTTTCTTAAAACATTCTTCTTCGAGACCAATTTCTTAAAACCAAATTTCTTAAGACAAAACTATCTTCTTAAGAAAAGTTTCTTAAAACAGAATTCTTGAAACAGTTTCCTTAAGACAGTTTTCTTGAACAAACTTCTTAAAACACGGTTCTCAAAGCTAAGTTCTTAAGGCAAACTCTTTTAAGACATAGTTCTTAAAGCAGGTTTTCTTAAGGCAGAATTCTTAAGAACGTTTTCTTAAAAACTACGAGACAACAGTTTCTTAAGGCACTTCTCTTAAGACCATTGTTCCACTTTTTCAATTTTATGTTCTTAAGACAAACATTTTAAAGTAACAGGTTTACTTTTTCCTTCTCAAGAAAACTTTTATGACTAGGCATACTTTTTTCTAAACTTTTTTATTTCTATCAATATATACTTTTTTGCCAAATTTTTATTTTATTTTATTTTTATTTTTTTTGTTGCAATTAAAGTTTTTTCCTTTGATAGTTTAGGGTCATTCCGGACCACTTACTACATTCTCTTAAGACATAGTAGATTGGGCCCCCTTCTTAAGACATAACTTGCCCTCAAGTTATATAGTGCTTTAAGCGATATCCATTATAACGGGTTGAGTGGATGTTTCCTGCAAAATCTTGTAACTCCACGGATCCATTAGAGTAAGCCTTAAGTATTTTATATGGACCAAACCATCTCATTTTAAACTTGCCAGGAAATTTTTGAAATCGGCTATCATAAAGTAAAACCAGGTCATTGTCTTTCAATACTTTAGGTTGTAATTTACTATCATAATAGGATTTCCTCTGTTTTTGAATGGCTTCCATATTCATGTAGGCTTGACCTCTAATTTCATCTAGACGTTCTAGATTATCTAATCTTTCTCTTAAAGATTGTGCATCATCTAATCTTTCAGAAATTGCCACGCGTAGAGAAGGTAGTGCCACTTCTATTGGGAGCATAGCTTCCAAGCCATATACTAATTGGAAAGGCGTTGCTTTAGTTGTAGTTTTTATTGTACATCTATATGCCCATAGTGCATTATTCAACTCATAATCCCAATTAGATGCATTGCCTTGTAATGTCTTAGTGATTATCTTGCAAAGAATACCATTAGACTTCTCAGTTTGTCCATTAGCTCTAGGGTGATAGGGTGACGACTTTTGGTGCTTAATAAAATACTTTTGCAACATTTTCTCAATAGTGTCATTGATGAAATGAGTCCCTCTATCACTTACAATTTCTTTTGGACACCCAAACCTAGTGATGATATGTTCATAAATGAATTTTGCAACAGTGTCTGCATCATCATTTTTAGTGGCAAGGGCCTCTACCCACTTAGTCACATATTCTGTTGCAACCAAGATATAGCGTTTTTGACCCTCACGACTAGGTGGTTTAATGGGACCTACAAAGTCAATTCCCCATTTTTCAAAAGGAATTTGTGCTAAAACTGGTGTTAATGGCATAGCCTTAGTGGCTGTCGGTTTGCCGACTCGCTGACAAGGATCACATTTTTTAACATAATTAGTGACATCAGCAAAAAGAGTGGGCCACCAATAGCCTGCTCGCAATGCTTTTTGAGTGGTAGCCCAACCCGCAAAATGCCCTCCAGAGACATCATCATGACATCCTACTAAAATCATGGATACTTCACTAGGATTTACACATCGTCGAAGTACATCATCTTTGCCTCTCTTATAGAGAACACCACTAATCATGGTGTAAGGCAAGGATTGATGGACTAGTTTAATTTTATCTTTGCTAGTGTATTCAATAGGAAAAGTAGCCTTAGTTAAATAGTAGATGATGTCGGCATATTCTTTTGGAATTACATCAAGTACCTCAACACCCTCCTTAACAGAAAAGATGTGTGCATCTGGAAAGTTATCATCTATGGACTGTGGATTTATGGTCTCACTAAGTCTTGATAAAAAATCTGCATTTTGATGTATTTTCCCCGGTCTGACATTTATGGTAAAATCAAACTCTTGTAATAACAAAACCCACCTTGCAATTCGACCACTTAATTGAGGCTTATTGATCATATATTTCAAGGCATCATGATCAATATGAAAAGTGAATTTATATCCCAATAAATAATGTCTATATTTTTTAACAGAGAAAATCATGCCAAGACCTTCTCTCTCAGTTACAGAATAGTTCCTGTCTGGGGCACTCAACTGTCTACTTGCAAAGTAAATTGGTCTATCATGACCTTTAGAATCTTTTTGGCTTAACACACTTCCAATTGCCATATTAGAAGCATCAACATATACTTCAAAAGGCTTTGTCCAATCTGGGGGAATTAGAACAGGTGCTTTACTAAGACGACGTTTTAACTTGTTAAAAGCTTTAGTGCAATCATCTGTCCATACCCCTGGTAGTAATGTTTGTTTTGTTAAGACATTCAAAGGTGCTGCTATAAAAGCAAACTTATAAATAAATCTTCTATAATAACCTGTTGCACCTAAAAAGCCTTTTAGTCCCGTGAGATGTTTGGGAATTTCCATTTTAATAATAATGTCTACTTTGTCTGGGTCAACCGATATTCCCTCTTTTGAAACAACATGACCTAATAATTTACCACATACGGTGGCAAACTCAGACTTAGCAGCATTTATGGAGATGCCATACTCTCTACATTGATCAAAACATTTCTTTAAATTTTTTGCATGATCTTTCTTGGAACCAAATACACAAAAATCATCTAAAAATATCTCCATAAATTTTCTAAGATATTTTGTGAAGGCTTGAGTCATAACTCTTTGGAATGTAGCCGGAGCATTGCACAATCCAAATGGCATGACATTATATGCAAAAGTCCCCCAGTCCGTAGTGAAAGTAGTCAATGGCTTATCTTCTGGTGCAATCTGCACTTGATTATAACCCGAGAATCCATCTAGGAAAGAATAACACTCATGACCTGCTACACCATCTAGGACTGCATCAGAAAATGGTAATGGAAAGAAATCTTTCTTAGTGGCTTTGTTCAACTGTCTAAAATCCTGACAAATACGGATCTTACCATTCTTTTTAGGTACTATGACAATAGGTGACACCCACTCACTAAATGGCACGGGATAAATGAAATTACACTCCAGTAATTTATCAATTTCCTCTTTAACCATTAGAGAATACTTTGGGTTCATCCTATATTGCCTTTGCCTAATAGGTTTAGCATCCGCTCCTAGGATAATTCGATGTTGACAAACATCAGGAGGTATGCCTTTCAAATCTTTATAAGTCCAAGCAAAGGCATCTTTCTCCTTCTTAAAGAATTCCAACCATTCTTCATATTCTTTTGAACTTAATTCATCATATATTTTAATAGGCTTAGGATCTTCCGTAGTGCCTAAATTTATTTCTATAGTATTTTTTACTAAAGGTCGAACATTAGGTGTTTTCTTATCACCTAGCAATTTATCCGAGTCTGACACATAAGGAATTTCCTTATCTGACTCTCCCTCAGTAGTAATGTTAAAAATAGGAGCATTTTGCCATGCTTCAATAGCTGCATCCGAGTCATCAACTTGACTAGGAGGGACAAAATACTCTCCAGGACTTAAACCTTTAAACGTAGGCATGTCCTGGATAACATTAGTATTTTCAGGCTCAGATTCTGAGTTTGGATCAGTAGTCCAATCTGAAGCATCATCTTGAGTCTCACCATGATAGTTTGCAGGAAACATGGGAAGAATAATTTTACTTTTGCCTTTCCCAATTGTCAAAGTTCCCTTGCCCCAATCGTCCTTGGCTTTAGCTAATGACAACCAAGGTCTGCCAAGGAGAATAGGATATGTGGAAATAGACTCACTCACCTTAAAGACAATATAGTCAATTTTATAATCAATTCCACCAATTATTGTATTTACTTGTATCAATTTTCCCAAAGGTTTGACTCTACTTTGATCGGCCATTCTTAAAATAATAGGAGTAGGTGCTATGTTAGTTATGCCTAACTCTTCCATAGTATCAACGCTCATAAAGTTGACACTACTCCCACTATCAATTTGGACTCCATCAATAAAAGTTCCATCTATAATTACATCGACTGTAGGTGCACCTGGATCTAGAGAGATATCATGAACGTTCACAATTTCGGGTTGAGCTTTACTTGTTTCCTTATTTATTTTTTGTTTAGTTTTTTTAACATTGTCCTCCTCTTGTATTTTTGCTCTCTTTCTAATTAGAGAAGAGGTTAACTCATTCTTACAATAAGGTGACAATGCAAGTAATTGTCTCAAAGAAATTTGAGGTTGTAATCTATCTAAATCTGTAAGAATATCATATGGATGCATACCCACTGCTAATCTCATAATCCTATTATGTTTTCTCTTTTTTAAAGACATAGATGATTCCTTCATTATTTTCTTTGAAGGTTTATAAAAAGTAGGTTGTTCCAATGGTTTCATAGAAGTACTTGTTTTTTCCACATTTGGAATTATAGGTACAACTCTTTTCGGCAAGGGAGGTGTTATAGGTACTTGAGTAGGATTTTCTCGAGAATCACTACTTGTCATCTCTATTATTTGTGGTGATGGTTTAAGAATTTCTGGTCTTTTTAGTATAGTTGGCATATCTCTAGCAAGCACAGGATTAAGTTTTACTTTGCTATAATCACTCTCTGAACTACTAATGGGTTCTTTTTCAAGGGCCTTCTTGGCTTGTGATCTCGTGATAAAAACATCTTGAGGTGTATCAATTGCCATATAGTTTACATTTCTAGCATTAGAAGACTCTACTTCTTGAATTTGAACTTGTTTCCTAACATTAGGAAACTCAGTAATTATGGCTGTGCAAAAGGTAGAAACATGCCCTGTTTGTCCACATCTTCCACATAAGGGATTAAAACCAACTTGTTGGCGTGCATTTGTGCATTCCCTAGAATAATGACCTGGCTCTCCACATCTATAACATACTACTCCTTTGTTTCTATCTTGGTTAGGTCCTCTCCAAACTTGGTGTTGACTATAACCATTATTTCCTCTCGGATGGTTATTATTGTTTCCTGGTCTGGTAAAAGGTTGTTTGGATGTAATTCTATAAGGTTGTTTTTGGTTGCTGTTTTGAGAAGGTTGCTCTTGTACTAAGGCCTTAACTTCCTTGATGTTTCTACAAGTAGTTATATCATGGCCCTTTGCACCGCAATAAGCACATTTAAGCTTAGGCATTCCTCCTATAGGATATCTACACTCCGTGGCCAGGTGTCCATGTCCCTTACAATTACTACACCAAATATTAGTTCGTTGATTAGTAGCCTTAGGTCTCTTATTTCTTCCTTCATTAACTTGGACTGACAATTCTCTAAATTGTTTTTGTAAAGCTTGTAGCTCACTTTCCTCATGACTTGGAGGCATCAACGCAAGTTGTTGCTCTCTAGGATGAGGTGCTTCTTGTATAGTTAATTGAGGTTGACTAGATATTGCCCTAGGATAATAATCTTTTCCACTATTATCCATTCCATAATGAGTAGTTACAGGCAAAAGATATGGATCCTGATATGGAATCCTTTTTGTTTGTAACAACATATTAGATCGCTGCATAGCAGCTTCCCAATTTCTAGCAGCTTCATATGCTGCATTTAAATTTGCTGGATTAGACAGTTTAACCTGATATATACACATGGGGTCTAATAAACCTCTAGTGAAGGTATTAGTGATCCATGCCTCTGGCATATTATGATCTCGCCATCTATTCAATAAGTTTCTAAGCCGAGTATAATATCCAGCTATAGTTTCAGTGGGATACATTTGAAAACTTTGCAACTGATCCTACAAAGTATTATGATAAGACTGGGGTCTAAACCTGGTCAAAAATGCTTCTTTTAAAGCATCCCAGTTTATTGGTTGGGGATCTAATGCCGCATACCACCTCTGAGCTTCCCCTAATAAATTACCAGGAAAACTAGTGATATACTTATCAATTGCTAAATTATTAGCTATTGCTACTACTTGAAATCTTTCCAAGTAGGAATCTGGATCTTCTCCCAAATCACCATAGAATATGGGAAATGGAGCTATATTAAGCATCCTATGATGCGCCATAGCAAGGGGATTAACCAAAGGGTTGTCAGGAGTAGGAGGGGTTGAAGGTGGTGAGGATAATGAGGACCTGCTAGAGGTAGAACTAGCAGAAGAAGAGTCAAAAGGAGAAGTCCTCCCAGAAGTATGTGAGGAGGGTCCAACTGGACTCTCTTCTCGCACTGGTGGTTCTGAGTGCTCTTCTTCTTTACTTTCACTATTAAATAAACTTTCACCTTCTTTAGGCTCACTTTGTTCACCTACATCTAACTTTTCCTCTTTAATAGGATTATATTTAAATTCCGCTCCTTCCACACTAGTTCGGTCAATCTCTTCTTGTATGTCAAAGTTTAAAGTGGTAGGTCTAAGAATTTGGCTAAAAGCTTCTAATAACTCCTTACGAAACTTATGCTTTTCTTCTTCATTTTCCAATGGTCTATCATTCAGAAAATGGTCAATAGATTCTTTTGCTTCACTATGAGTAAATATTGGTATTTCCAATTTTGACTCAAATTCTTGGGCAAAAGGACTTGGATAGGGAGTTTCAAAGTTTGTTTGGTCTGAGGAGTCACCTACTTCGTATGTACGATTTATTAAAGATTGGGGTATGGGGGTTCTAAACAATCGCTCTAGCTCATCAAGTTGTTGATCATGTATGTTAGGTTTTTCATCCACTTCTTCCTCTTCTGAGGATCCTTCCTTTTCTAAGGATTTAGACCAAACCTTCTCACTTTGGGTCTCCCAATTTACCTCTTCCGGGCTACTAGAACAACAAGAGTGACTGGTATATTTTTTATCTTTTCTTTTTCCTATATATTTCTTCTTAGGATTTTTTAATGCTGCAATTACTAACTCTTCTGGGGTGAATTGTGGTGTCTTTGTGTCTGACTGAGGAGAATTTGGAGGATCGGGTAGTGTTTTATATGTTGTCTCCCTTTTTGTTTGTCTCAATGCCTTTTCTAAGGCTATTTCTATTTCCTCATCTAGTTTGAAGGGAGAAGGAGTTGTAACAGTGTTAAAGGTAGGATTATGTACTCCTAACACTATAGTTGGTTGTTTCCTCTCTACCCTTTTCTTATGACGTTGAGCTCTCTCGACTTTTTGTTTTTCTCTTTTCTCTTTGTCTTTTCCTGACATTAGTAATCCCCTTAGGTTTTTTATTTTTATCCTTCTTCTGAACTTAATTTTAAATTTTTTTTTTTTAATTTAAACAAAGATAAATTGCTTCCTCTGTAAGCTTCATTCCCTCAACTTCCCACGCAATGTTTCGTGGATACTTATACATAGTTAATAAGGCTCCCATTTCATTTTCTCCCAACCAGTCACTGGCTATACCTATTAAAAGGTCTATCTCATCTTTGGCTATTTTCAAATATTCCCCATCATAAGGTCCTATACGGTGATACGCACAAATTGTAGTGATTAGTCTCCTAATTATTTTCCCGCCATTAACTGGGGTACATAAAGGATCACTCTCTCGGTTCATTTTGTCATTGGGGTACTTGTATGGTATTTCAAGGAATTATAAAGAATTTTAACTTGAACAAAGGTGGAGAGCCTCCATAGATAGGTTTAATTCCTTCTCTTTATTTATTGGGTAACCCAAATATGCCAACAATTCCCCTATCTCAAGTTCACTCAACCATTCTTTTGCTTGTTCAATCAATCTCTCTATTTCAATTTCTACTATATCCAAATATTTCCTATCCTGACTAATGAAAGTTTCATAATAAGCTATTCTTGCATATAAGAATTTAAGAGACTTGTTTCTTTCACTTTTAGGATTTAGGCGTTCAATTTTTCTCATTTGCTCCATTGAGGTAACAATAGTGTCGCCAATCAGTCAGTGTAAATGGTTCTATCTTGAATTCTCGTGACAATGGTTCTATTATTAATTCTCTTGGGTAATTGAATTTTTGTAAGAAAGTATTGATGATTTTTTTCTATTAATGGAATGTTGATTGTTTTCTTTAATACGTTCTATTTCTGTCCCCAAAAGTCTAAATAATTTCCCTTCATTGTATTGGATTTTAGAATAAATTATTATTAATCTTTTCAACCTTGTCCGTTGTTCCTTAAAAGTTTCATTTGAGGGACTCATTTTTTAAATACATAATAAATCAAAGGCTACACTCACGGGAACTTCTGGATCTTTAGATAATAAGTCGGGAAAGAATACTTTGCTCTCTAAGTTTTGTTTACTATAAACAAAGATATGAGTTTCTTGATTAAACTTGTATCCGTTCCAAGCCCCTAAGCCTCTAGAAATTAATGGTTGTGTTTGAAGTTTCAATCTACCATATTGGGCAAAAAGGTAGTGTAGTTGATATTTTAAATATAAAGTCTTTTTCTTGACAATTACTTCATTAAAACCCTCACCCTTATTCCATACTTTGTTTAAAATTAATTGTTTAATTTCTAAGGGTAATTGTTCAAATTTTTCATTCAATGATTGATCAATTTTTGGGTGAGCCCATAAAATTGAAATCCTTGTCCGTAATACGCACCTCTATAGACACGATAAAGGGCGCTAAACAAATATGGACCACTAAAGAAGTCACTCAAAGCTTCTTCAGAAATCTCCCATGGAAAAGTAGACATGTTGTAACAACATGTCTTCACTCTTTACTAAAAGTTTTTTTTTTTTTTTTTTAAATTTATTTATTTATTTTTTAATATAAATTTTTTAATAATTTTTTTTTTTCAAAAATCCCAAAGTTTATACTTCACACAAAACTAAATGCTATGATAGTTTACTTAAGTAATTGACTTAAGTTTCACAGCTTCTCTAAATTAAAATTACTTAAAAGCTTGACGGTACCATCCCCAGCATGGTCGCCAAAAAAATGTAGAGTGATTTTTTCACCACTCTAATAAAACACCCAAGTGTACCCACATCTCATAGGATTCGTTACGGGGATGATCATACGCCTAGTTTTAAGTAATTGGAGATTAATTGTGTCGTTAAAGCTATCTTTTTGGTTAATTCTTAAGGTTATCTATCTATTTTTAGGAAATTAGGGCTGTTAGCATCACTCTTAAGGGATCCTCAAACAAAGTTTAAACCCCAAGGATCTCTCGTGCCTTAAGACGGAACATTAGTCCTTTTAAGATTGTGCTTTATGCCACTAATCCTTAAACACTTGCCACACTGGGCTAATGGAAACTTCCATTAAGTCTCATTGCATTGGTTCCTTAATTACAGTCTTTAAGAATTCAAATTCTTACCTCATGCAATAATTGCTCCACTTTACACGTCCGTCCACTCGGCCCGTGCAGATACGTTCTTAAGCAAGTGTTAGTTTCACAAACTACACAAAGTAAGAGTGATCTTAAGACAAGCACTTCCCGTGCTCTATTCTTAAGAACTACTCTTTAAGACTTAAGGACTTACGACAACAACTACACTCACACACATCTATCTTCTTTAGAATCTAACATTCAAATATTTAATGATGACTCTCCATCATTCACATGCTTATCTTTAATTCTTATTACATTAACTTAAAGATAATTATGCATGATTAATTCAATCCCAATAATTAATTCAATGTTACATTAATTCCACATATTCAATTATGATTTATTCATGAAGTACATAATATCACATAATTAATCCACAATGATTAGAGTATTTCTCTAATCTATAACATGAAGTTCAAAATGTAATGCATTTATGCATAATACTTGACTCACAATCAAGACATGATGCAATGCAATTTACAATTATAAATTAATTACATTCACAACACAAAACAAGTAAACAACAATATTCAATTAACTTGAGATTCTTACAACCATAAGATCTCTCATGCTAGCAACACGAGCTAGGGCTCATTCCATCTTCACTCGAGGTAATGGCCAAGAATGCTAAAAATTCAAGCTAGTCATTCAACTCAACATCCAAGAGGTACACCTCTTGAAAAGAGGTTTTCCCTAGTATTAACCATTAAGATTAATTCCACTAAATCTTCACATCTCTTCATATCTATTTATGAAAAGGTACACCCTACCCAAAGGGTGCGAGTTCAACCCTTTTCCCATTATTTCCTTATTCTTGGATATGAATAGGTATTTTCCACTTAATTAACTACTTAGTGTAACTTAATCATTAATTTTTTAATTCTTCATATATCTACAACCCTTTTTACACTTAATTTTTGGAAAAAAGCTAATTTTGTCATTTTGGCTCTACAGGAGGAAAGGCACCAACTGTAGTGCGACCAGAGGTGGAGCCGCGGCGTGATGACCGTCCCCCTGCACAAAGTGGAACGACCATCCTCCTGTTCGCACAGCCTACGGATGAAACCGTCGTGCGCTCGCAAGGTGCCTTCGTCCCTCCCCGAGTTGTGACCGCCAACGCCGCCTCCACTAAGCCCAACTGTATTTGATGGACATGTACTGCGTGAGAATCCTTCGAGTTCTTCACAGCCAAGCACGTCTACTACTCCAAAATCCGGCAATGTTATACATCATGCATCGGTGCCAGAAATGGTGAGCAAGAAGAAGAAACCAAATGTGAGGATTATTCCTCCAAACCGGAGTTCTCACGTTGCGGATTCATAAATTAGTGGAGTCCAGACTCCCCAGGGTTCCGCCCCTACCGAGCCACCGAGAAAGAAGCAACGGAGCCATTCGCTGAAGAGCAAGGCACCGTTGGAAGGTGGCGTTTCCTCGAGGGTGCCGGCACCGAAGAGCAATTCGAATAACAACGAGGAAGGGCGGTCTCGGAAGCGGTCGCCTCTGCCTCCGAAAAATGGATTGCGAAAGGCAAAGAGGGGGGGTAGCGCTGGTTCCACCTCAAGAAAACTCTCGATGTCCACTGATTCAGCTGATCATCCCAACACGAGGCTTTTGCTTACAACTCCTCCTGTGAGGCAGGGTACATGCAATACATCCGGAGGTTAGTCATGAGATAGTGCACCTAGGAAATTTTTCTTGCAGTTTAGCACACTACATTTCTAATAAATGTATTTTATCACGTGATCACAAAGCTCCTTTTCTATCGTTGTTCTTCTGAGTTCGCAGTCTATTATCAGAATGTGTTTGCATGTTCCACTTCTCTGTGGCTGCCCACCGACTGTATATCTAATAGCTTTCATATTTCTATCAACCAGCGGTTCATCCGGGTATCCCTCCTGCTGTTGTTTCAACTCCAACAGTTGACGAAGAAGGAGCGGATCAGGAAACGGAGGCAATTTGAGCACAACATTCAGGTGGGCAGACAACCACTCAATAACTATTTCCTTGTTTTCCAAGTAAACGGTTTGTTACTCGCCCTGGATATTGACAAGGGCGGGTTGTTGTATAGCAAGATCTGGCCACGCATGGTTGAATTTCTTAACTACTGCGTTACGAACTTCAATATTGTGATCTGGAGTTCCGAGAATCCAGATAGGCATGTCCATGAAATGAAAACCCTTAGAGATGCATGTCCCAACATTAGAAGGCTTGGTTATATTTTTGATCACTCGTACTGCGAGGTGGCAAGGTTTGGTGTTGGGGGTCAGAAGCTCTACCTGAAGAGGTTGTCTACGCTTTTCTTGAGTCCCTCGGCGCTAAAAGGAACTGAAGCGAATAGCGGCAACACCCTGTTGATTGACGTTTCTCCTTTTACGAACGTCAAGAATAGTCCATAAAATGCCATCCATCCGGTTCCCTTCACCATGGATTCTATTGAGACCTCTACGAATGAGTCCTTTGTTCTCTTCAAGGTCTCAAAATTCCTTGAAGCCATGAAAGTGTTGGGCATGCATGTACCCTTGTATACCATGGTTGTAGATTGCCTTTCCTTGGTGAAAGAATTGGTTGTGCCTTTCGAAAGTCCAAGAAAGGCAGGCATTTGCCTGGTAGAAAAATACAAAACTTTCATTGCCAAGGCCGTCGTCCTTGGGATCCGTCGTCTCCTATCAGGTGACCCTGAATGGGAGTAGTACATATGGTTGTTCCCAAGCAATAGGCGTCCACGTCCTAGTACTACTTAGAACTTGCCGTCGGCGGGTAGCCGACGCTTGCAAAACCCATGTTGTAATTCACGTCTGTATAAATCTTTAAAAATAAAGACTGTCTCCAACAACTTTCTATGGTTCATATTCCAAATTAATGTTGTCATAATAATCACAGTGTTTGGCACTTATGTTTGATACTTATTATATCTATGTCATCGATTGTTGCCTCCTGGTGCCCCACATTGTCGATTGGTCTCAAGTAGGGGGAGATTCCATCGAGAAGCATCCTGAGGTGCGAACTGTGAAGGTCAATCACTACTTCCTTCTCCTTGGTGTAAACGGTTTGTTGTTCGCACAGAATATAGGCAAGGACGAAAAGTGGCATACCAAATTCAGGCCCAAGTTGGATGATATCAAGTTCTGCGTGGATAACTTCACAGTTGTGTTTTGGAGTAGCAAAAGTCAGCCTAAGCTCGCTGCTCAATTGGTAGCCCTCAAAGGCCATTGCCCGGTTCTGAAAGTAGTCAAACACGTATACGATAATTCCTACTGTGATGTAGCTAAGAAATTGGTAGGAAATCGGAAGGTGTACCTCATGAAATTGCCGACATTGTTTTTGAACCGAAAGGCAATGTTAGGATCTGGCGCGAATAGTCAGAACACCCTTTTATTTGACGATTGTCCTTATAGGAATGTCAGGAATAGTCCTCTCAATGCAATGCATCCGATGACATTTACCCTAGAGTCAATGGAGTCGGACGAGAACGTCGTTCTTCCCGGGGTCATTAAGTACCTTTCCGCTTTGTTGGAGTCAGGCTTGCCTATACCCGAATTTAATCGGAGGAATCCTAGCTCTGGATGCCCTCAACTCTCCCCCGGTGACCCACAGTGGGAGGACTTTGTTCTGGTGTACCAAGCAGTAGGCGTCCTCCTCATATAGTTGCATAGTAGTTCGGCGTCGGCGGGCAGCCGTCGCCAAAATTGTCCAAATTTGCGAGGCTTTGACATTCATATCTGTAACACCATTTTTCTATGGAATAAAATCCCTCACAATAATCACCGTCTCCCTTGCACATGGCTCATCACTTATTGTATGCATTTGAATCGACTTTTCCTTTCAGGTGGGCTGTCTTGACGAGGAGATGGAGGAGCTGGTTATGATTGCTGAGAAACCGGTTATTATATTACTGGATGACAGCACACCCAAGAAATCAAGTCCTCACCTGATCGACGGCTCGCAGTCAATTGCTTTCCTTCTTGGAATTTGTCCTACCCAACACTTTGGTATGGAAGATGACGATCGCGACTTTGCACCATCACCAATGGAGGAGGTGGGGCCTAAATGTGTGCACCGTGTTCTTGTTGAATCCGTCGCACACGACGGTATCGATAGAGAAGACAACAACCAAGCGTTTGCCTCTAACAAAGCTTGGCATGGGGCGGTCGGAGTTGTCGGCGGGCCGCCGACCACTACATCTACCCCATATCCGGCTGCCAGCATGAGCTCCAAAGTTGTTCCAAGGAACATTCAGGTGGTTCCTTCAAGATACTACCTCGTCCTAGAAGTTAGAGGGCTTCTAATGGCTGAACGATATGGTTATCGGGGAAAAGATAAGAAGTCCCATTTTCATCAAAACCCTAGGCCGGGTCTTCTGGAGTTCCTGACGTTCTGCCGGTCCAACTTCGGATTGGCATTCTGGTCCACCGAGAAATACAAGCCCATGATTAGACACATAGATTACTTGCGCGAGGTGTACCCTGACCTACGTAAGGACATCCGAGAGATGACCAACGGGTTTTGTGATATCTCTGCGTGGGTGAATCCCAAAACAATGAAGTGCGACATGTTGCTGAAGCGGCTTGCTCGCCTTTTTCAAGATAGACTCTATCTTATTGGGCCAGACGCTAATGAACGGAACACACTTTTGATCGATCATTACCCCCTCCGTAATATCCTCAATGATCCTTTTAATACAGTGCATCCTTCAATATTCACATACTCTCCCCCGGAGCACGCACTGCCTAGAAGATAGACGTATCTTTAGAGTTTGCTGATTCCCTGGCTTCAGGAACTACTTAAGTCCATATTCACCATCCATAATCACTGCAGGCTGAACTCCGATTTGGGTCAGCGTCGTATTTTCCAGGGAACAGCGGTCCGCAACAGATACCGAGAAGTCTGCTCTTCTTACCAAGAGGGCTATGACAAGCCAGGTTGTCTACATGAAGTAATGGCCAAGTTGACAGTCACTCCCCCACCTTAGAGAGCCATCTTTTCTCAGAGGGCCTCACGGACAGGCACCCACTTCAATTCATTGGACTCTCGCCCATCGTAAACATTGGTAAATGTTATAGACGGTTTTATGTAATTACTTTTATATATTCATCTCAAATTTTGCTGAACTAATTTTCTTTGTTTTATATTCCTCGCATATCCTATTTGAGTGGTTTGTTTCTTATCCTTCTACTTGTTGTAGTTTTCTCCGTCGGCGGCCTGCCGACATGTTTAACTTCTCACTTCCACCCCTCGTTTGCATCGTGACAATGTTTCTTTAACATTTTCTAGGGAACATCCTTCCATTTCAGATGCCTGCACGCTCTTCCATCATCGATTTGAAAATGTATCGTACTATGCGTCAATGGACTTCTTTGTTATGTGGACCCTTGCAAGCCGATATCTTAAGATTTCCCTCATGGGAATGTTGTCCGGAGGCCGTGTGAGTGATATTTCACCCCCCTTGATTGCGTTTAGTAGTAGGGGGTTAAAATCACTCACATTCTAGTAATTCAATACCAATCCACATGATGTTTATCGCATACAAGGAATTACCACTTAACTTCCATAAAATTGTTTAACCCAATTAGAATAAAGTTAACCTAAAAGTAGATATAAATTCACGCAAAGATAAATTAGATTAAGTAATTTCAATTAATCCCAAAGTAAATTAAACTTACCCTAAGTAACTTAAGTTTAACCTACAGTAAATATTTTTTCCTAAGTAAATAAATTTAATTCAAGTAACTTCAATTCACATAAATGAATTAGACTTTAACTCTAGGTTAAAACATTTACTTTCCCCCCTTCGGATTTCACTTTTGACTTTTGTTTTTTTTTAATTTTAATTTTAATTTTTTTAATAATTTTTTTTTTAATTTTAAGAAAAAATAAAAATTATCACACCCTCTCGTAAAACTCCAAGTTACTAGATCATTCCTAATGCAAGCAACCCTCACAAAACATACACAATACCCTAGGTTGAAACACAAGCAAATGAATGTTGATGCACCAGAATCGTGCCATAGGCCGGGGCTTCACATGTGCACCTTCACCCATCATCAACAACATTCACACTTCAACTCCACAATACACCATGCAAATAAAAAAAAAACAACAATTAGTAAAAAAAATTGAGTTTGAAGGGGGTCGGAAGGGCAGCAGGACCCCCTGTCACTAAAACAGTTGTAACTTCCTGGTCGTAGATCTCCTTCAAGCGTGCCCAAGGTCTTTGAAAAGCTGACTTCCAGATCTACATATTCTCCAAATATCGGCTCCAAAGTCGTTGGGGTTCCCCCGCAGTAGCCCACCGAAGTTGATGCTTGAGAACTACCGGCGGCAGGACCTCCTCGCTCTTAATCGATAGCCACGTCCTTCTCGGTTCTCCAATGATCACAAAACTTGGACCGTAGGGGGTAGACTTCACGCCGCTCTAGCACACGCAAAAAACACCAAAAAACCTCTTACCAATAAAAATTTACGGGCCTCCAAAGTTACTGCCCTTCAACTCTTGCGGCCGTCGACCCTCTCGCACTTTATTGGCCATAACTCCTTTGTCTTCACTCGGAATTGCCCGTGCTTAGTGTCCACAGAAGGCCAACTTGAAGCTCCACGCACCTTTTTGAAGATCAGCTTCAAAGCCGTTGTAGTCCGCTCGCAGTAGTCCGCCAAAGTTGACGCACCAAATCTGGCTAGCAGCAGACCCCTCAATACTAAAACCATCACAACTTCCTCATCTTTGCTTCAAACTTAGCATGCTTGATGTCTTTAGAAAGCTAACAACAAGATCTAACTACTGGTAAATTTCCTCGTTAAATCTTTAAATATCTAACACACAAGAACAATGCAACCGCAGCTCTACAAAACAAGGGTAAATGGGGGAGCACTTGGACATGGCTTCGCCCACACAAGAGAGAGAGAGAGAGCTTGGCCAACCAAGCCCTCTTATACAAGTAGGAAGAGTCTCAAGGGTGGCGGCCACATCCCCATCCTTGAACCTAACAACCCCTAATCAAGATCAAGGGCCCACGATCACTCTAGCCCTAATCCCGATTTTAGGGCTGAACACGCCTAAAACCCCTAAATTAAAGGCCTTTTGCCAAAATTAACCTCACCAATGTGTTTAAAACACATTGAAACATTAGGTTTGACTATTCATACACCCCAATCCGAGTTCTAGATCATTTAAACTAACAATTTGCAAACTAATTGCAAGTCCCCCAATAATTTCGATTCTAATTAATCCAACAAAAAGATTAGCAATCCTTCTCCAACCCTTCTTCTTCTTCTTTCTTCGTCCTTCTTCTTCTTTATGAGTCTTTCCCACACTCTACTCTATCACTATCACACTAAACTAACTTCATCAATAATCATTCAACAATTAAAATTCCTCGATATCTAACTCCACTACCTCTAATTAATATTCTACATCCCTAATGCTCATTCTTCTACTTCTCCCACTTGCACCACACTTTAAGTTTCATTTTGTCTCTTTTTGCTTCTCGCACATCTATTTTCCTATTAACAACCAGATTCTTCTACTAACACTAATTCAATGATAGTCTAAAGCTGCTCTACTAATTAACTACATCTAATCACAATGGTCTGACTAATTTGCTAGTTTCTAAATAGTTAGTCTAAAACCAAATGTGAACCATTAATTGGGCTCACAGGTCGGGCCTAAAGAAACTATTCAAAATGTTACTTCCCCGCTTCAACATCGGGCTCTGGTCAACGATGCCTCGAAACAAGTTAAAGCCGCTCTTGTTGCACATTCTTCCGGACGGAGTCTTTCAATGTTTGTCGTTTGTTTATAGCAGAAGTGACTTAGCTGAGAGTTCCAAGTTTCCTTGGAGCTACAAAACATCGTCCACTCTCTATAAGAAGAAGCAATCTAGACAAGTCTGCAAGCCCTACCAAGTATTGTTTGTCGACATTGACCCCAAATCGCTCCAACATACCCCCGACTGGATTTGCTATATCCCGTGGCCGTTCCGAGGTCATTCCACCACTCCAACCGAAGACGGAGTAATCCCGAATGTCGCGACCGACATCATTCCGCTCATCTACCCCCTCCCTAGATTTTCATCCGTCCTTGAATATATGTCGTAGGTTGAACGCCTAGGACAAGCGCACAACGCGGTTACGCAGGATCAAAAGTATGGGCGAGCCGTAGTCAGATGGTCGGAAGTTGAACGGTAGGTCTTTCTCCATTGGCGGCCCGTTGACTGTCGTTCGTTGAGCATATTACCTTCAAACTTTCTGATGTCATATGGACAAATCCAAGCGCTTCCTATGTCACATGTTTTTTTCATTGACATAGTTCTAGAACTTATCTCGTTGGGTAGCTTAAGAGGTTTTTTTCAGTACAATTAGTGATTTAGAAAAGACGTTTTCTCTACCAGGTCTATTTTGTTAATCGGCGGGCAACCGACATTGTACTTATCCTCTTATTAATCTATGTGTTCATGTTCTCTGGCTACATCTTCGTGGTGTTGCCACTGCCGTTCAAACTTTTCAACGCCATACTCAAAACCCATGTTCGATGATTCCTCTCGCATATCTTTTATCTTCCGCGATGATTATTGTTTATATTGACCTTGGATTTCATTGTTACCGTAGAAATGGTTTAAGCAAATTGATGCTGTTTGTTGCTCTTGTCTTTGATCAGTTGTCAGCCGGCAATTATGTGCTGTGATTTTGCAAATAATATTGACGTCATTTTTTAAACTTTCGCTTCCAGTATGTATGATCTAGAATTTGATAACAACACTCTAAACCATTGGGCGCCACTAGAATCTACGACCATGGTAGATTTTGAGAACAACATCAACGCTCTGGCTACATTTTTGGCCGAAACCCTCTCTAGAATGGGTCAAGTCCATTTTCATGAGTCAACTGTCCGCCAATGAGATGTTTTCGCCACTCTTATATCTGGAATTTTTCTTTTCCACATTTAGTTAAATATCCGTTGCGAGTATATTCGAGGTATGAACTCTTCCTAATTTAGTCGACCTAGAAAGAGATGACTCAGTTTCCCGCCGAGATTTCAAATTTGCACTTTTTAAGAGACTGGAAAAGTATCCTCCCGCCAATTCTGAAACTGTAGCCTGCAATTGAAACGGTCGTGTGTCCGTGACTGACCTCGGCGAACCTCGCCCAGTTTCTTCATTTCTTTCCTTTTCAGTTTAATTGTTGTGCAAGCCTGGTGGATGGGAGGCTTGGAGGTGGTACAATTGTAGGAGGTTGAGGAGGGCAACATTTATTGGTTGCGCACGGTTGAGCAGGGCGCTTGCGCAAGGCAACAACGCACCAATTGTCTACTTCATAAGGTACACAAAATATACTTCTTGCATTCTCCGTGTATTCTAGCGATAGGATGTGACAGTGATGCTTATTGCTCTAGTTGCTAGTGTGATTTTGAAGCGTCAATGTGAATTTCTTGATTACTAACGCAAAGATTTCGATTCTAGTATACAGATAGGCAGGTTCATAAGCTGAAGAGATTGTTCATATGATGCCCGAAAATGACGGCAATAATAACGGAAGGACAATTTAGCTTGAATCAAGCTAAAGTGCCACACCTTATTGTCAACGACAGTTTAGCTCGACTCAAGCTAAATTGTCATACCATATTACCATCGACAGTCTAACTCGACTCGAGCTAAATTGTCATACCTTATTACCAACAACAATTTAGCTCGACTTGAGCTAAACTGTCATACCTTCTTTTCTACGACAGTTTAGCTCGACTCAAGCTAAGTTGTCATACCGTTTAATGGTCAACATTTTAGCTCGGGTCGAGCTAAAATGTCATTGTCAAGGGGGTGATTATTTCATAATCGCATTAAAAGCCTTGACATGAAATTGCATTCTTCTCATATAGTACCATTTGATGTTTCCTCGAGTCGAGCTAAGTTTGCCTATTCTACAATGTCAATTCAGTTAAATGAAAGTCCTTATTCCAAGCGCCAAACATTACCTCGAGTCGAGTTAAATTACCTACTTCATATGCTTCGGCATTGATTTCTATTCCTTCAAGGTATTCACCCACACTTATTGGAAGGATTATCTAATATTTTTCATATTGAAATGCAGGATGTCCTCCTCGGAGAATGACGATGTTTATGTTGACACTCCCGTGAACCCAGACCTTCCTGACTTTGATGTTATTCTCGCCGTCTCTAGGTCGGGATGGCGGATTCGTTCACAATGCTTCGGGTGTTCACGTTGCGGAGGGGTTGGTTTGCTATGTCCGGTCCAATGCAATTCTAGGTTCCTTTGGTCCTCTTGGGGATTCTAATGTTGTAGTACAGGTGTCCAGTACTTTTGTTCTGAAGGAAGCTCCTGATGAATGGAGGTACTCGTTTAAGTCCTAGCCAATTCAACAAGTTTTTTTAAACGGCGTGAGTCTCTTCCATCATTGCCTTAGGGACGTTTACAATGTCTGATTGGTTGAGCGTAACAAACCTCTGGGTGGAAGCACCCGTTCGTACGACAATTCCTCTAGGAATACACGTCCAACAATGTCTAGGAATGTTGAATTCCTCATGACCCCTCATTTTATTAACGCAGTTGTAAGCAATAGTTCTTGCATTCAAATCTATGTTCAACAGTACCCTAGAGATAAAATAAAAGTCCTCTGGACGTGCTTGTACAGTGAGACCATCGTGCAGTTTCAAAATCATATCAAACTCGACGTTCACAGACAGTTTCATAGAAAAGCTGCGGTTAGGAAGGTTGTGACCCTAGAGGGTGTGGACGTTTGTGCCCATGCTTGGATGAAAATCATGGATGTAAGTTCGAGTACTTTCTATCGGAATGCGAAGGACGCTGCCGCTGGTCATGCGGCTCAACACCACGGGAATACCAATTTGCGTAAGCCTAGAGGTCATATAGTTGTGGCTACTGCCGCTCTTCGAGCCATCCTCGATAGACATGCAGACCACATGCGTCACAAGCCTCGTGTTCTCCCATCTGGCGAGAATGTTGAGGCAAAGGTCATCTCTACAAGTTTTAAGTGGAAGGATCAGATACCTCTTCTTGATGATCACCTCTCTGACTGTGGATTGCCGCCAATCTCAACCTCAAGCTTGAGTAAGATTCGGCGAGTGAGCTTCCCTGAATACTATGCCAAGAAAGGTGGAGACAACTTTGCTCGTTGTTCTACGTGTGACAAATACCAGGATCAGAAAGAGCTTACTCAACCTGGAACGCAAGCATCACTGCTATGGCAAAAGAAGATGCAGGTTCACATCAATTTTGCTTTCGCACATCGGGACTTGTACTATTTAAACCGATTTTGATCAAAGTTGTCGGCCCAGGAGGTTCTAACCATCATGCATGATAAGATGGATCACTCCAAGACAGTCTCTTTAGTTTTTTCACATTAAACAAAGCACTTAGATGGGCTTTAGAAGTTGCCTCTTGGAGTCACAGGCATGCTTGCCGATGGTCATGTGGACCAGCGTTACGCCCATTACGACCTTGATTTATACTCCCATGATGCCAATTATACGGTCGGGTCGTTCGCAAAACTATTGCGTGACCTGGAGGCGCCTCCGAAATCATTGTCCCGCCAACTCTTTCGAGAATCTAGTTCTCATCCATTGTATATGGCGGTATTACGGGGTGCAGAGATGTGATTGGATCCATTAGGGCAGATTCCAGATATCTGAGTTCCAGGGAGGCCTTTGCCTCCAATATTGAACGAGCAAATGGACAATGTTGTTGGTGATAACTAAAGTAGATTTGTTTTCTGATTTTGGTCCTTCCTTGATGCAAAACGCATCTTCGGCAAGGTATATGTTAATTTCATGCTAGTTGGTCATACACATGATGATATAGATGCATTATTTGGACGTTGGAGTATGACACTGAGGAAGGAGAGTTTTCCAACCAATCTTTTGCTCGTGAGGTCGTTCATGAAAAATGAGAGTGTTCCCACAATCCTGCATCTCATCCAAGAGGTTCTTGACTTTAAGAAGTTCATTGGGGATATGATTGCGGACGGTGATGAAGTTTTGTAGGGTCATACAAAGGCTCATCAATTCAAGTTTTATGTGGACTTAAGTGGTTGTCCGGTAATGAAGTATAAAATCCTTTGTCATAATGAGAATTGGCTTCTTAAGGGAGGAGAAGGTAGAGGCATCAAATTGTGATAGGAGGATTCTGAAAGGAGAAGTTTATGGCCTCACGGAGAACCTGATGCATTGAAGCCTTCTACAATGCAGCATCTCCATGAGGTGGTGAAGGGACTTTCAGGATTCATCGATCACTAGGAGCAATCATCATGGGAGTCTGTTGAAGCCAAATCACGTTTTGAGTAGCTATCGTACTATTGGCGCGATGTTAGAGATGCTCTGACTCTTCCAATGGATACGCCTGTATCATTAGAAGATGGCTTTTGGCCAACGACGCGAATTGCCAATGCCGTTGAAGATGAGTTCTTAGCAGAGGATGAGGTTCGCGAGGAGTACCGTGAAGATGAGCATTTTGTTGGCCAGAGACGGGATCGTCCACCTCCTTCTTTTAGAGTTGGTCGTGATCTTTTTGCTGGCTATTTTGTTGCATTGCGGCCTTGTGATGGACACAAGTGCCCATTTTGGATTGCTCAAGCAATATCAGATCCTAATTCTAACCCGGATATGCCAAACACCGTTCGTATCCAATTCTTCCGCCCTATATCGAGCGATTGGGATGTTCTAAAGTTCTATAAAGATTGGAATACAGATTGCAATTTTTGTTGGACAGTTGAAAAGATGATAGCCATAACGTGGGAGAGTACCGATTTAATCTTGACATCATGGAAACCTAGGTCTTCAAAGAGGGATGGAGGTCATGTACAAGATTCAACTACAAAAATTCCGAAGGGGCAAGTAGCGATTATCAAGGCTTCCTTGGAAGCACTTGCTGCGTCCAAATCCTTATAGACTTAGATAAATTGACTTTCATTTTCCTAGATTTTGGATTCTGATGCGTGATACTTCATGTAGTGTGGTCAAATCCATTGCTGCTGAGATTATAGATACTTGTATTCGATTACACTTTGTATGACTATATCTGATGCCAATGATTGCTATGAAATATTCTCTCCATTGTTTTTGCGTATCAGTGATAATTTGCAGTATGTTTTATTTTATTTTTTTAAATTAACAATGTGGTAAATTTCTTCGAATCTTGAAACCAATAGTACTAGTAATTGCCTTCATGGTGAATGATAGAGAATAAATGTTGGTTCACACTTTAGCTCTAGTGGAGCTAACGTGTGAGCAAATCTTCTTTTTAGTTCACTGCACTTAGTAATGGTGCGCACTTTAGGTCAAGTGGAGCTAAAGTGTGTGGAATTGCTTTTTTGAGTTCAATGCGGCTCTAAGTGATGATGACACTTTAGTTCGAAGAGAGCTAGTGTGTGTGCAACTTTTTTTCCACTTCTCAACACCATCATTTGAAACTCGTTACTTATTTTTATAGCCAATGTGTATTCCATAAGGTGAATTAAAATTCTTTTGAATTAAAAAAAGGCTCATCAGAATGTGTTTAGCTTATTCTCTTACAAGTGGCTATTTGTCCGTCATTTAGCTCATTTTTAGCTAACATGGAGCATGGTGTTAATCCTGGTTAGTAGCTCCGAGTGTGAATATTTAGCTATTCATATCCAATGAACACATGTGGTATTAAAGAAGTGTCGACTAATGTGTTCTTCTTTTCAATATTAAAGTTAGATTTGTAATGTAATGTTATCCGTAGTACTTATTTATCTAGGGATTTTTGTAGTGAACATTACCTCCTAATTTAATGGAAACTCATATCCCTCCATAGTGTAGAGTTTAGATGTGCACTTTAGCTCTTATGTTTAACATGTGTTTATTTTGGAGTTGCTTAATCTCTTAAAATAACGAATATGGTGTGATAACTATTATCTACTAGAT
Source organism: Bryoerythrophyllum caledonicum (assembly GCA_963971425.1). Taxonomy (NCBI): domain Eukaryota; kingdom Viridiplantae; phylum Streptophyta; class Bryopsida; order Pottiales; family Pottiaceae; genus Bryoerythrophyllum; species Bryoerythrophyllum caledonicum. The sequence continues at coordinate 18,697,749 of OZ020514.1, forward strand.
AATAACTTACAAAGATTTTGTCAATTGCTTACAAACCATAAATATTATTTATTATATGTATACTACATTAAATATGTGTTTGTTCAAATCTATTTTGAACAATGATTGAGGTTATTTTCTATATTATAAAAATTTCACAAGAACATTGAAGTTCACACCTTAATATGCATTCATATGTAACATTTTGTATGCGTCTATATATAACCGGTGATGGAACCCAACAATATCCGGGTGATACCCCTTCCTTCATTGTACGTGACGTTTCACTCTTATTTCAAGTTGAGTTCCAATTTTATTTCTAGTTTACTTATAATTGTGTTTTTTTCATTTTGTTCATTATTAATTTCTAATTAATTTATATATTTACTCAGGTGGGGATTGGCCTTGGCCCGTTTGAAACAACAAGGATCTACTAGTATATTGATTTAATCTTTTACTCTATATATTATCTATACTATTCATCATATAGTATTAATAATATATATGATTTATTTTGTGTACTACTAGAATCATTTATATTATATACTTTACATTATTTATACTCTATACTAAGTATGTTATTTGGTAATTATACCAAGTACTACTTAAATAGTAATTTATCCTAAATCATTTACTTTAGAAACTATTTATACTAGGTACTAATTATATTATATACACTAGGTACTAATTATATTATATACACTAGGTAATAAATATCCTAATACAAGGTACTTATTATACTAGTCATATAATATACTAATTGTACCATTTGTATTCAATACCATTTATACTATTTATAATATGCATTAATTAAATCATTTTCTAAATACAGTACTTATTTTATATACTAATCATACTATTTAGCACTATACACCAATAATACCATCTATATTATATACAAATTTATCCATTTATTTGGCATAGTAATTATTGGATATTGTTTGATAAAATTATATTATTGAACTATATACCAAGTAAACCATCTATATTTTATATTATATAGTACTTATACAAGCCACTATGTATATTATGTACTATTTATAATATATGTTACTATATACCAATTATACCATTTATATTATATACTATTTAAAATACTCATCCACTATACTAATTAAATAGATATCAATTGTACTATTCATACTACATACTAATTATACATGGTATTCTATATACCAATTAAATTAATTATATTATGTAATAATTTAACCATTTAATTTTATGTTACAAAACTATTTGTACTATATAGTATCATTTATTATTTATATGTATGGAAGTTTTATTTAGTATTAAGTTTTAACATATGCATTGGTATGAAGTATGTACCATATATATTAGTATTATATGTAAACTAGTAGATTCACCTGTTGTCTCCAATAGATAATGTAAGTTTAAATGAGTTAACTAAATTTATAAAAGTAAAAGTAAAAATTTAGTCTTCGTCCTCCTCCTCACAGTTATCTTCCAATCATCTCCTAGTTGATTCCCCATCCACTACCAGCCACATGTCATCACCAATTCATTGTTGTCCTTTTAATAAGAGGATATATATATATATATATATGTATATTAGAATATTGATCCATTGTTTCTAACAAATAATGTTAGTTTGGGTAAGAGTAACCAAAATTGTATAAATAAAAAAGAAATGTTAAGTCTTTGTCTCAATTTAAATCGCAATTATTTTCCTTGGAAATATCACCTAGTTATTTCTCACTTAAGTCTCTCTCATCTATCTGCCACATGTTATCTCTAGTCTTATTCTCACCGAGTTTATTTTATATATAAAGAGATATTAGAGGATCCGTTGTTTCCAAGGAGGTTTAGTAACTTCACATAACTATACTACAATATGATTGTATCTACAATTGTAACTTAACTTAAATCGTTTTGCAGTAAAAGTATCAGAGTAAACAAATTGAATCTTTCAAGTACATAGATATTCTTTGTTGGACGGATGGAAGGAAAATTTGTAAACTTTTATTAAAATAGAGAAATAAATAGAATTGGTTTAAGTGTGGTCAAGCTAATCTAAGCTTTTCGATGATTTTATACTTCATTTTTAATTCATTCAGTTTACTAGAAAATATATGCATGAATTGATATAGTAAAATATTTTATTTTCTCTTTAAAATATATTCTTTTATGTGTAAGAATGTTTATATATATATAATAATCAATTTGCTCATATTACTTAAAAAAAATTAAAAAATATATATATATTATATTACAAGCTGACTTAGAAAAATAGATTAAATGGTATATAATAATCTTTAAGTATTTAAAATATATATTTCTTTAAACCTGTATATACATTTCAAATAATGAAATGCATTTTAGTGTATTTAATATGCTGACAGAATTTTTTTTTAAAAATTGCAAAGTATAATAGAAAAAGAATAAAGATTAAAATGACAGGCCAAGTATGGGTATTGGCCCGATTCACAAGGAGAGTTGAAAGCCTATCTAAAGAGTACATGTGGCGTTTAACACAAATACTCTACTCCCTACCATCCAAGCTACATCCCATAGAAATTATCCTATCTACGCTGATTCTTCTTATATCTTTCGTTCCTCTTCTTTGCTTCTTCTGACTCCTTAGCTTTAGCAGCAAGCTCAATTCAAGTCTTTCGTTTCGTTGGATTTTCAGCATCGATAGGAGGTAGGAGAGGTGGAGATGACATCTTCATTACTACCCAAGCCACTTCTATTCGTTTTCATGCCTCACTTTCAAATTCCAACTCAACAGACTCTTCTTTTAGTTTTTTGAGGCGCTCTAGTACCCTACCTTCGTATCTCAGCTTTTAGAGTCTTTCAAACTGTGCAATTTCTTCTTTTAACTTCTTGATAATATGTTCTTCAAGCTCCATTTCAACAATAACATTCATGGACGCTACTAGGTCCACCTCAGTAGCACCTCAGTAGCTGTTATTCCTACATCACAATCAATTGTCTGCTTCAAATTCTGACCCATGTATAAAGTCCATGGCACGGGCTGAAATATAATGATAAAGGATGTATGGATAGTTAGAAAAGGATAAATCAACAAATCGCAGATGTATTTAGCACGTCGCAGATAGTACACTTCGTACTAAACACTACGTTTTGTAGTATACTTTGAACATCAAATACAACTAGCAAAGGATTTCATACAACCCTAGCTAAGTTACCCTAAACCTCTTTAAGTTGGAAACAAAACCCTATGCTTGGTCAAGTAAACATACATGAAAACATTCAAAGAACCATACAAAGAATATAAAATGTGAATCAAACCATAGTCACCTGGGAAGGTTGGATTGACACGCCCAATTCAAGCTCCAAAGTAGAGCAACTCCAGAAAGTTTGCTTTAAAAATTTGAGAAGGTACTCAGGGAAGGACAAGCGCACCATCATGTGTGCCATTACTTGCAAGCTACAAAAGAATTTTTCTGTCTTTCATATTTAGGTCATTCACGAGATATTTGTGCTGCAAAGGCAACACTTGACAACGAGAAGATGTCAGGGAAATCCAAAATTGGAAGCCACGTGGGGTACCGTGATTGATCCATGTAGTACAACAAGTACGCACTGTACAAACTGAGTACAAAGCGATATAGAGAGGAATATATGGGAATTCTAGAAAAACTAAGGCAATATGGAGAATCTCCGATACAGAAAATGAAGAGAGAGATTTTGTTATTTTCAAAATTCATTTGTTGACCGCCTTAGATATATAGTCCCTAAATGCCAATCTTAAAAAAAATGGAAAAAAGACTTAAAACTCAAGTTTTGGATCCTCGAAAGAAAAGCCACATTTGTTACATTTATTATTTATTGGCTATCATTTTATCTATACAAATAGCAAGGCATGGTAGCCAAAGAATAGGGGATCATATATAGCTACTTAAAATATAAAAATGATAACTAAAAATCATCATAATGAATACAAACATGTGAAACCTGAAACTGTGACAGTACCAACGTTTTATGTTTGTACTCATTTTAAGGGTTTCATTTTATGCAATGACTATTTTGATTTCTATTCTTCAATGTATGAAGATGTAGGACTATACCTACTAATAATTTTCTCTAAAATATAAAAATTCTAGTATGAAATTGAGTCCAAACTTGTACCTGGCCCTAAAATTGTGCTGTGACGACAAGTTTGTACAACTATAGTGTGCGTGCACCCAATGGAACTGATACCCGGCAGTGGGACTGGTACTCGGCAGCGGGAACATATCCCAAGGTCCTAAATCCGACAATACCCATATTGTACACAGCCACATCCATATTGTTCCCATATCGTACCGTATCACAGCCGTATCCCACAGTACAAGTGTTAGGAAAATTAGAGTTGATTGAGGGAGATTTAAACAGAACGATGGTACTACGTCCTTTAGATTCTAGATCCTTTATCCAGTTAACTACTATTTGATGAACATCCACCACTAGATTATACATGTGTAAGAACTATTCAGCTACATCTATAGCAGTCCACATGTGGAAGGTAGTAAGAATTCAATTGACGTATCTTGTGAGGTGATCATGAGTATTTTAAGAATGTAGTGGAGATGTGAGGAGAGTGTAATATCTGAGAGGGGAGGTTAAGGTGGAAGCTTGAAGCTTGCAGGGACATTATTAACATGGTTTAAAGGTGTTGCAATTATATTTGGGACTTAAACTATGGACCATGGAGGCAAGAGGTAAGGCTAAGAAACCTGAGAAGGCTAGTGAGCCAAAGGTGGAAAATGATGGAGAGGTGTTGGACACTTTGATCACTTGTTGCAAAGCCTACAAGTGAAAGGCTCTCCCTCCACAGCAAGTGGTAGTCATGGGGACTTTGAGCTCTCTCCCATAGCGAGATCTTGCACAGGGCTCCAGAACTTGCGTAAACCAGACACAAAAGTGTTGAGCACGGAATCGATGTAGTATTAGACTTAACTTGGTGGGGTGCGGAAGATCCGCTCACTTCGGGTCAAGGAGGGAATTCCAGCACCTTTGTACTACGCCCGTGGGCAAGTTAGGGTCAAGGATTTGGTGATTGGAGGTAAGGTTGTGATCCTTCGGAATTCTGGATCAAGTTATGGTGTAGAAGTAGAGGATTTCTCTTCAGACATCCAACTACCCACCTTCTCGCTTATTTTCACCAAATTTGAGAGCATAGGGTTTTTATTCCATACTACGTGGCAGTGGGAGGTTAACACGTGGCAAGAGCGTGCTACTAGTGTGTGGGTTACTCTTACCTCAGAGTTGTTGGACTAGAAAGTGACACCTATGATCTATGCTCTAAAGATGAGGAAACCCATGAAGCTTGGGGATTGTTTGAGTAAATCACCCAACTAGCATCTGGATAACTCAAAAGGTCCCAATTTTACACGGAGAAACACCCTTTTCTCACTTGTTGCTAGTGAGAGGGTGTTGACAAAAATTCGTGGTCAACTAGTAGAGGCAGAGGACAGTGCTTTGCCATTGGTAGACGAAGAGGAATTTCTTGAAAACCTGAAGGTGAGTGTACAGGTACCAATTTTACCCACAAAGCCTTTTCAATTATACTTTGATTGAGAGGAGATGGATCACATTTGGAGGTAGAGAACAAGGGGTACAGAGATTTTTGGGTGTCACGAGCTCCATAAAAGTCGATGATTTCAAGAGGGACTTCACCATTTGGTGTGAAGTCTAGAAGTCTCATAATCCCAACTTCAATCCGTACATGGTGTGGAGGACATTGTTTGGGTGTCTGGAGGGAGCTCCATTGGCGAACTACGGAGAATTCGAGGAGGCTTATTCCCAGAAACTATGGTTTGGAGAGATTTCTACGCACCAAACTATGTGGATGTATTTGGTGGAGCACCGAGGGTGACATCAACACTCTTGTCTAATGTAAAGATGGAGGAAGGCAAGAGCACTATGGAGGATCTGGTGCAACGAGTAGAACTGGTAAATCACCCACCTCCATTCAATCCTACAGTTGGGTTCTTTGTGCAATTCAACAGAGACTATCAAGGGCAAAAGACGGATAAGATATAGGCCCTCTGTTCCTTCACACATGGAGGTGACAAGTCTCTGAGAGAGGCTCATGCGGTATTCAGAAGGCTAATCTCAGCCACTCGCGGAGTTACAGAAGAAGAAACATTGCAACATTAATATAATATCCTGGACAAGGAATTGAAGACCTTGGTGCGCAATGAGGCATTGCAATTGGGAGTGCCAACTACACTACGGTTTGTTTTTGAAACCTTGGAGCAGATCGAGATAAATTACTAGAAGAGAAGGCAACCATGGGATTTCTCACACCTAAAGAGAAGGTCCCGGAGAAGGTTAAAGTGGCGTAGGTGGTTGGTCCTTCGTATACCGCAGACACTGGTGCTTTGTACTTCAAATGTGGGAAGCCAGGACATCAAGGAAAGATTGCAAGGAAGATGAGGCTTCCACACCTCAGGCTGGAGGTTTTTGCTCTGGTTGTGGTGCCAAGGGGCATGCGAAGGCCAACTGCTAAAAGCTTCATCCAGAGTTGAAGCCCTCTGGGGGCAAGAGAGCCAAAACAAATGGCAAGGAGAAGAAGTCCAAGGCCACTAGAGGAGAAAAGAAGAGCTACAAAGCCAAGTTCGCAGAGTTGGAGGCCTAAATGGAAGCAATGAGTGCCAACACTACCATGGTAGGTGGCAACCCTCATGTTACTCCTAGTTTCCATGCTAGGGGCGGTTTTAGTTCCGTGGATGATGAATTTGGAGACTTTGTATTAAGTGGCATGGCACTTGCCATTAGGGATGGCACACAAGAGGCCTATGCCCTCGCACAGAGCCAGGGTTGTTCGGCCGTCCGTCCGTCCGGTAGTGTCCATCCGTTCGGATGTCCGTCCGGTAGAGGTTGTTGTCCGTCCGATAAGGGTAAATCCTAGTTTGACCATGACTCGAGGTAAATCAATTTACCCACTGCCACGAAGGCGACTACGTGGCTGACACGTCGTCAATAGGGTTGCGCGCGTGCAGACTGAGGGGCGAGCGCGTAAAGGGATCGAGCGTGTACGGAGATGGGCCGAGCGCATACTGAAGGGGCCGGGCGCGTACGGATATGGGCCGGGCGCGCACTGAAGGGGCCGGGCGTATACAAGGGAGGACCGGGCACGTACCGTGTTGGGCCGGGCGTGTACACGAATGGACCGGGCGCGTACTGTGAGGGGCTGGGCGCGTGCAGAGAGGACCGCGCGCGTACCGCAAGTGTCCG